>OX578152.1:122496672-123041672 GCA_951213105.1 Amaurobius ferox
ATCAGAAAATTTTTATTTTTAATGCAACAAGATCATTAAAAAAAACCCGCATATTATAATAAAGGAAAAAATCTGACTTATGCCACTATTCCGTACCATGTGAAAGGATGTTTCATCAGTGAAAATAGGGATCATAAACAAATTGAAGATGGAAATTGTTTAGATAAAAAAAAGTACTTAATTATTGAAAATGTACTTTGTTATTGAAAAGCACTTAATTTGTGATTGCATCGTGAGTATACGCGGAATTCTCAAAAATGTCTCCCATATATTATCATCCAGTTTTATCTTTTTGTGATATATCACAAATTTACATTTCTATTACATTTCTATTTTAAATTTACATTTCTAATTTGATATAGGGTCCCCATTCACAATGTTCAATTTTCAATTAAATATAACTCTTTCAATTTTAAAGATACAGATATGCGTTTTTTTTAATGATCTTGTTGCATTAAAAATAAAAATTTTCTGATTGACCCAATTTGTCTAAGGGGGTCGTATAAAAATTTAAAAAGTGTAACTTTTTGAAAATGAATGGGAGAACTATTTCATTAACGTAGTCTTATTTCCTACCTTACTTTCAACATTTTTGCAATTTACATTGCCCACTTATCTCCAACAGGTGAAGAATTAAAGCGCGTTTTAATCTTTTTGGGACACCCTGTATAGGCGGTGGACGGGTGGGTTTGGTATCATAACCCCCTCATGGGTGGAGGAATTGCATAAATTTTTCATGTATCGTCCATATTGGAAAGCGGAACCCAGCAGTGGACCCTTCCTCTTGGAAGGAGGGGCTACACAAATGCTGTAACCTATTTTCATTTTCCTCACAGTAAATAGCATGCGTATAAAGTATAGTTGTGCGGTTAAACATCTGATGTAGATTTGGATGTATTGACACGTTTTGGGCACCCAATAAATATCAGTCAACCATTTTTTTAGCAATGCTCGTGTGTATTCAAGTCTGATGGCAGGATAGGTCACGTGTCAGGGTCAAATTGAGCTTTTCACGCCAAATTTTGTATGTAGGCATATTCTCGGGAAGATTGGATCAGCGGAAAGGGTCGATTCGAACGAATTCTCAACGAATCGAACATTTTTTCTTAGCAAGTTCGAGTCACGACTGCTTTTAATTTGTGTTTTAACGAAATGTGTTGATCTGTAAAAAATATCATGTATCCAGGGCTGGGTATAATTGTGGAGGCCCTAATTATACTAATACCCCCCGAAAGATTAAAGCGTAACGGAAACGGCATTATGAATTCATTTCTACCTACTATCTATCTACCTACTATCTATCTTTCTATTCATATCATTTCTACCTACCCGACCTTTCGACCTACCCGAAAGTGTAAGATTTGGTCGGCAGGGACAGGGCCATTCAATTTGTACCAGAACCTAGTGAGAATAATAGCTGCAGGGACTGTATCATCTCTTCCATGATTCCTGACCAATTACCCCTCGGTTGAACTTTCGAACCTACAGATTTAACGTGTTCTTGCTCTGTTTAGACACGGAGACAATTTTACTTGGCGTGGGGATTCGAACCCGCGTTTACTGTGGGCGATCCCAGCACCTTAACTACTATGCTACATCGGCCTCATGAAATAATGTCAAAGCATGAAACCAAAATTATTATAAATTATAAGCTTTTTTAAGAAGTCCTGGATGAGCCCCCTTCGTACTACGCGAGGCCACGCCTATTTAGCCGTTGCGCAAATCCGGTCCTGCATGTATCATATACCATAAAAACGTAACTGTCATACTGCAAAATACCTCAATGCGGTTGAAGATGAACAGAGTTATAGAGGAGCCCAACAGAAAATTGTTGAAGAAGCTAGGGGCTCAGTACTAGACTTTACATCTCATAGACTTTTATTTTGAACACACTCCCTGTATATGTGTTAGGATTTGCACAAAAAGCAAGGAGAGTGGTAAATGCAGTTTGATTCGCCCTAATCTGTCATTCTGATATCAGCCCCATTCATTTTGACGCGGGTAGTTGACCCACCCTCTGCAATATTTTCCGCTCGATAGAACTCAATCGACTCTCCCATTTTCTGGCTTTTACGTTCGTTTCCCGCAATGCAAAAGAAAAACTCTTGGTTTTGGACTTCAGTTCCGTTTATTCCCGGTTGTTCCTGGTGAAGTTTAACCCGGTTAAAGTGACTAGCTGCGGAATTGAAAGAGATGACCATTATATGAATGGGGGTCACTACCGAGCGAATCATTCATTTTATTTGGGATGTCAACTTTTAAGGATTTAAATATACATGTATAAATCAGGGTGCATACGGGTGCTTGAAAATTGGGAAAGTACTTGAATTTTAGATTAACATTTTCAAAGCCTTGAAAGTACTTGAAAATTGCCATTTTCTTGGTTAAGTCCTTGAAAGTGCTTGAAAAAGGCAGGGTTGAAAGTGTTCTGCAGATTCACAGCATTGTGTTTTTTTCTGAGAAGTTCTGCTTTCCCTGTAAATTTCCCTAGCAGTTACGCTGTCGCTGAAATTTTCCTAAACAACATTGTTTTTCCCCCAAAATTTCCTCAACGGTTTCAGCATTAAACAATAATGTTAGTTTGTTATGAGATTTCGTCCCAGAAATGCATACACAACTTCATAATATGGAAGAAATGATGTCCTTGAAAAACAATTGCATGGTGCTTGAAAGTCCTTGAAATTTTATTTAAGGAAATTGTTGTTGTTGTTGAGACCCAGACCGTCCGACCTACCAGAAAGGTGTAAGGTAACTGTTTGGACGGCTGGGAAGTGCCACCCAATTTAGACCGGAACCCAGTGGGGGAGGCATCCACAGGGACCGTATCCTTCTTCCCCTACCACCAACCTCTCGGAAGGACTTACGGAGCCACATGTTTAACGTGGTCGTACTCCGCATGAACACGGCGGCAGTTGTGGCAGCGTGCAAATCCAGCGCGCAAACCACAGGGCTACTGCGTCCGAAATGTGCCAACAGCACGCAGTGTTTGTTCCCAGGTGGTCACCCACCCAAGTACTAACCGCGCCCGATGCTGCTTGACTTCGGTGATCTAACGAGAACCGGTATTTTCAGCATGGTAGGGCCTTTGGCTCCAAGGAAAGTGTACTCACCCTGATAAATAGAAATTCAAGATTTTGCGATCTCTGAGGTAAAAAGTAGCCCTCCTTCAGGACAAAAAGTGAAAGCAGCCATACTCACCAAAGCAAGATCGGATTGGCTTTGATGAGTGTGGCTGCACGATCTTTTTGTCTCGAAGAAGGTGACTGTTTTTCGTTTCCGAAACAGGTCGGCAACCTTATTTTACTATACAGCAACAACGCTGTCTATAAAACTGGCGATAAATGAATGGTCACATACGACCAGTATGATTTTATATAGAGGAAAGCGCCGTTGTGATTATATAACTTGCAAGCAGTAAGCAAGTATTTGCGTATGCAAGAATTTGAACGTGGAGGAAGCAAAATTGCAAGTCATTTTATAATTGGGTCGGTTTTGTAAATTTAATAACATTTCATAAAGATAGAAGATGATCTAGATTCTGTTATTTTAATTAATTTTATACACAGTGATAAGAAACAAAAATAGTTTTTTTTTTCTCTTCCTTTCAATTTATAAAATGTTTTTTTCTCGGTACTGTGCTATAATACAAAAATCATTTTCTATGTTAGGGAAATAGTTCATATTTTTTTAAATAGGATATTCTACTGATATTTTTTGTTTAAAATATTTTATTTGACTGACATTTTATTAAATCTTTTAATAGGATATTACATTTCATAATGTTATAGAAAAATTATTTCCCCCCAATATCACTATAAATAAAACTGCCGCTTGTGAGAATATAACTTTCTTTGAATTTTCTTATACTTGCCTTCTTCAAAGAGGTGTTTGAAATGAAATTAAAATTCCCTCTGTATATTTAATTTAAAATGAACTGGTGTGCTTCCCAAATCGACTTTCTCATACCAGAATCTATTTTTAAGTAGTTTGTGGGTGTTTTTTTTTTTTTTTTCCCTCTTCAAATTTTACAAGAAAAAATGTAATAAATCTGTGTCAGGTCCAAATGATTACAATTATAGCATGTTATCCTTCACTTTAAAGTACTTGAAAAATCTTCCGATTAATACCATACTTGAAAATGTACCTATAGGGAGGGGGGGGGGGGGGGTAAGGTGCCCCTTGGTTTGTGTGTCGGGGGTGCGTTAATGGTGTCATTACATAAAAATTCTATCGCGGCTATTTTTCACAGCAATGATTAAAACTATTAAGTCTCGGGGTCATTGGGCCATAAATAACCCGTTTTATGTGTGATTATGTTCAATTTTGTCCTATGCTGCTATGTTAAATAAAAAACATAAAATTTCGAAGTTTTCGCTCGATATTAAAAAAAAATTCTATTTAGTTTTAGATTTTTATTTTTCGATATCAAAACCGCATATATCAACCGAAAATCCATTTATATTTGTGGCACTTATCCAAGATGAATAGAATATAAGATATTCTACGGACCGTGACAGCTATCGTGTACACAAAAAATCGACCCGAGACAGGCAGACGGACACCACTCAAAAAATAGTGAAAACGTGTTCAGGAGATCCTAAAACATATATTGGCATCCAAATCTCTAATTCTAAAATTTTCGTGAAAACAGTACTTTATACTACATAGTATAAGAAAGTGAAAATAAAACTTCATATTTCAACGAGACATTGTATAACCTATAGGACGTTTCGGACACTTTACATCGGAAATTATCTGAAACAGTCATTATCGAAAAATAATGAATTTTCTTCGGAAAACGGACACGCCCTTGAATTTCTCCGCGTGCTTCTTTTGGCTGCGTCTGCATACATATCGACATTCACCGGCAAGTCTGTACTCCGTCTCCAAGTTCATCAGCCCCATTGTAGTTTCCATGGCAACGGAAGCTCGAGATCGTTGAGATGCTGCTGCGCGCGCAGTTGCCAACGTAAACGAAGCTGCAGCGTGTGCGTAGTAACATTTTATTTTTGTACATTTTACTAGTAGTTTAACTTGAATGGCAGCAGATTTATTGCCTTTACAGTTTCCCGCCCCCCTTCACCACTCGAAATAGGTAAAGGAGTTCGGCTGTGCTCTTTTGAAATTATGATCTTGCAGTCTGATGAATGGGGCGTGTGTTTTTAGTACTTGGGTGTGAGTCTCCGGCAATCTGTCTTCCAGTTTTACGTACATCTGTAGTTTGTTACCATCAAATTTGTCAGGTGTGTGGTGGTGTAAAAAATAACAATAGAGAGCGAGAAAGTACTCCACTGATTATCCTTCACCACCTGCGAACCATGGCTTTGCGTTCATTCCCTCTCGTCAGAAGTCGCTTCATTGTAATCCTGAGTGTAGAATTTTGGTAATGCTTTGCGTCGTTACTGGGTCTGAAATAATTTCTTTTACCATAAAAATACGTCTGAAATCTCCGCTTTAAGGAGTTTTGAGTTCACTGATGATCTTGTCGTCTGTCTTGTGCTGACGAGCGGGAATGACCGCGAAACCGTGATCCACAGATGGTGAAGGATAATCTGTTGAGTGCTAGTAAAAATGTGACCTTTTTACTCCCCTCCCATCTCCCTCCTCAGACACTCAATCGAAAAATTTCGTATAAACTATAAATAGGCTTTATTAGTTAAATTTTTCTGTATGTATTTTTTGATAACATAACGCATAAAACAACATCCACCATGCTAAGCTTAATATTTCTCAAGATATTACCGTTTTTTACATTTAAACCAGTTTGCATCATTTTAAAATGAACTAAAATGCCAAGTGTAAAATGTAGATTAAAAAACGCAAACTCGATTTAATTTCAAATGAATATTCGTTATTTTGTGTATTAAAACGAACATATCTCATTTGAATGAACATATCTGTAGGAGAGTTCGTGCAAGGTTATTATATCTATAAAGTTGCGCCACTTCAGCTCTAGCCAATGAGAGCATGTAAAGACGCAACGTCACTTGGAGTTAAATGCCAGGAACAGCCCGGTAGACTTCAATGTTAAAGGATGCTAACAAAATTAATTTAATCATTTTTTTAAATTTAAAATATGAAATAATACTCCAATAACATTCATTTTACTTGAACACAACTTAAATATGCAGTATAGGTTTTTTTTTTTAAGGGTACAAACATAATAAAACTGTATTTCCCTTTCTGAAAAATATAAATCATCTGAAAGTTTCGTTTCGCTTTTTGAAACCAGTCAATGTTATTACAGGAGACGATGTTATTTTTAATGAATTTTGTTTTAAATACACGAATTTACAGAAATATGTTCGGAAAGTTTTCTAAACAAGCAATCATTCTAAAATTTTCATTATATACAAATAAACATCGCGTAATTTCTTTTTAAATGCATATAAATAAAGTTATTTTCGATTATGTTATCTCTAATAATTGAAAATCAAAACAATAATTAAAACGCCAGCACTAAGAGTTTTATGTCTTTTTAGGGGGGGGGGGGGAGATGTACTTATGCCTACCTAGTAAACGACTTAAGTGATGCTTCTATAATTTATATGAATTTTGTTCACAATTTTGTACACAAACCATCTCCTATACACACTACTCAATTTGCATGCACATACATGTACACAACTTGCAATCTGATTTAGAACAGCGGTTCCCAACCTTTATCCTCTTGAAAACCCGCGCCTGTTTATTTTCTTAAATCGTAACCCCCCCCCCCCCCCCCCCATTTTTTGAATGTAATAAAATTTAATTAATAAAATGTAATAAAATTTAATTAATATAAAATGTGCGAGATTAAATCCTGTTAGATTTTAAAAAATTACAAGAACATCATTAGAAAATATATAAAGATACAAATAACTTGCTGTAAAATGAAATGAATAAATAGTATACTGTACTTTCGTCCTTTAAGATTTAAAAATCCTACATAATGGAACTTCATGAACTAAACTAATGTTTCAAGAAAGAAGTGCATTTTCCCAAATTAATATAAATTTTACAATGTTGACTACTTAAAAAGAAAATTTTTGATTAAAATTTGCATTATTCAACCTTAAAAAAATGAATATAAATAAATTTTGAAAAAATATAAGTATAAATGTACTTTTAGTCGTTAATTTCTTAATAAAAAATATCTTTGGTTTAATAAAATAATTTAAATGAGTCCTATTCTTCAATACTGAAATTTTTGCATGTATCTGAGGTTGGGAAACATGACTCTAAAATATACATTATATTACGAAAAGAACACTAGTTCGTGTTCGTCACATTAGATTTTTTTTTTATGTTGCCACTGAATTAATGAGGAAAAGTAACTCTTCGTTAGCGTATCCCTCTTCTAGCAACCTGTAAGTTGATCTCCATGCTTTCTTCCGCATGAACAGCTGGTAATTTCAAATATGTGTTCTTGAAAGAAATGAGAATATTTTTGGAGTGGAGTCTCCACTCGACTTTCTCGTTGCATCCCTTTCATGTGTATCACAATCAATAATAGAGCGAAAATATGTATTATTTCTAGTGTTCATATTTTTTTTACCGTTATTTGTTTTATGCTGTGCATTTAACGAAGGTCTCGCTATTTTTGCGAAGTTTTAAGCCATTGAATTGAAAAGCTTTAATTCCTTCAAAAGATCGCTTAATTGAACCACAAACCACTGGCTGTCATGGCTGTTTAAATCATATTACTTTCCTTATATACATATAATGTATAAGGAAAGTATTGTGACGGGGTCGAGAGTTTTCGACGGGAGAACACGTTTCAAGCATCTCTGAACACGAATCAGACGCTTTTGAGATGGTGTGTGTGTGTGTGTCAGTGAGTCTGTGGAGACGATAACTGACGAACGAATGGACCGATTCGAACGAAATTTGGTACAAAAATTACAATTCATGAATACTGGAAGCCTATTGTTTTTATACGCAATCGCATGTTCAGAAATCCCCTAAATTTTCGAGTGAGATTTTGAAAAAATCCTCAAAAAATCAAAACCTTTAATAAAGTTACGAAAATAGTCATTTCTTATGTAATTTTTCATTAGAAAACGATTAAAAATTTTAGAACGCTAGCACGAACCGTTCTCGAGATATTGTTCATTTTTCAAAAAAATTATCAAAAAATCATATAAAAAATATATATATATTACCTATTGTTGAAATATGTTCAGTTTTCATAAGTAATATCATGCGATAAATTGGGTGACATCATTCTCGTGGATCTAGCTCGTTCCATTTATGAAAAAAGATACTTTGAGTAATACTATTGCATTTGAACGCCAATTTATCTGCTGCAAGAATAACTTATTTCTTCGTCCATAACGCTTGGCGAGATTTTGGCGACGAAATTGGCGGAATGTCGCCAACTTGGCGACTTTTTGAAATGTTGCCAAATTAACGAAAATCTCGCCAAATGGATAAAAGTGACGATAAATCAATAAAAATGACGACTAATTGTCGAAAATTCAATATCTTGGAAAGGATATTAGTATCTACTAGAAGAAAAACCTATTTATTTTACTGTGAAAGTAGTAAATTCATTTCATTATATAAGGAAAGTCATGTGTTGCCCACATAAGATTTTATACATAATGTATAAGGCAAGTATTGTGACGGGGTCGAAAATTCAAATTCGAGTTTTCGACGGGAGAGTACATTTCAGGCATCCCTGATCACGAATCAAACATTTTTGAAGTGATGTCTGTGTGTGTGTGTGTCTGTGTGTGTGTGTGTGTGTGTGTGTGTGTGTCAGTGAGTCTGTGGAGACGAAAACTGACGAACGAATGGACCGATGCGAACGAAATTTGGTACAAAAATCACAATCCATAAACACTGAAAGCTTATTGTTTTTATACGCAATCGAATGTTCAGAACCTCCCTAAATTTTCAAGTGAAATTTTGAAAAAATCGTCAAAAAATCAAAACCGCTAATAAAGTTACGCAGATAGACATTTCTTATGTAATTTTTCATTAGAAAACGATTGACATAAATTTTAAAACGCTAACATGAACAGTTCTCGAGATATTGAACATTTTTCAAAAAAATTATCAAAAAGTTATTTAAAAAAAAAAATATTTCCTATTGAGAAACATGTTCACTTTTCATATGTAATACCATGCGATAAATTGGGTGACATCATTCTCGTGGATCTAGCTCGTTCCATTCATGAAAAAAGATACTTTGAGTAATACTTTTGTATTTGAACGCCAATAGTCATTTATCTGCTGTAAGAATAACTTATTTCTCCGTCCATAACGCTTGGCGAGATTTTGGCGACGAATTTGGCGGAATGTCGCCAACCTGCCGACTTTTTTTATTGTTGCCAAATTAACGAAAATCTCGACAAATTGATAAAAATGGCGCTAAATCAATGAAAATGACGACTAATTGAAAAAAATTCAATGTCTTGGAAATAATATAAATGTCTTCTATAAGGATAAAAAAAAATTTTAACTGTAAAAGTAGTAAATTCATTGCATTATATAAGGAAAGTCATGTGTTGCCCACATCAGATTTTTTTTTTATTGTAAAACTAGTAAATCCATTGCATTATATAAGGAAATTCATGTGCTGTCCACATCAGATTTTTACTTTCCTTATATACATAATGTATAAGGAAAGTATTCTGATGGGGTCGAAAATTCGAATTCGAGTTTTCGACGGGAGAGCAGGTTTCAAGCATCCCTGATCACGAATCAAACATTTTTGAAGTGATGTCTGTGTGTGAGTGAAAGTGTGTGTGTGTGTGTGTGTGTGTGTGTGTGTGTGTGTGTGTGTGTGTGTGTGTGTGTGTGTCAGTGAGTCTGTGGAGACGGTAACTGACGAACGAATGGACCGATTCGAACGAAATTTGGAACAAAAATCACAATCCGTAAACACTGGAAGCCTATTGTTTTTATACGCAATCGAATGTTCAGAACCCTCCTAAATTTGAGTGAAATTTGAAAAAATCGTCAAAAAATCAAAACCACTAATAAAGTTACGCAAATAGACATTTCTTATGTAATTTTTCATTAGAAAACGATTGATTTAAAGTTTAGGACGCTAACATGAACCGTTCTCAAGATATTATACATTTTTCGAAAAAATTATCAAAAAGTTATATAAAATAAAAAAAAAATATTTCCTATTCAGAAACATGGTCACTTTTCATATGTAATACCATGCGATAAATTGAGTGACATCATTCTTGTGGATCTAGCTCGTTCCATTCATGAAAAAAGATACTTTGAGTAATACTTTTATATTTGATCGCCAATAATCATTTATCTGCTGTAAGAATAACTTATTTCTTTGTCCAGAACGCTTGGCGAGATTTTGGCGACGATTTTGGCGGAATGTCGCTTTTGAAATGTTGCCAATTTAACGAAAATCTCGTCAAATGGATAAAAATGACGCTAAATCAATGAAAATGCCGACTAATTGTCGAAAATTCAATATCTTGGAAAGAATATAAGTATCTACTATAAGAAAAACCTATTTTTTTTACTGTAAAAGTAGTAAATTCATTACATTATATAAGGAAAGTCATGTGTTGCCCACATCAGATTTTTTTAAATTAAGAATCGTTTAGTTTGGATGTTCTTTATCGAGCTCGCTTGTCTGAACTCCCGTCTTGTCATCGTCATTAGTGGGAATAGCTCGTTACCGTTTATATTTTGCTATCTTTCCCGAAGTGACTGGTGCCAACAAATAAATACATAAATAAATAAATAGATGTGCCTTAATATAGTGTCTTAAAAAGGTATTCGTCCTCGTTTATAAAATACCTAGGATAAGGTTTACGGGCATTGCAGTAAATAAATTTATGCTATGGTTCAGCACGCTTGGCTATATATCTACTTTATGTGAAGCTCCTCATATATTTATATAAAATGGAAAGTCTGTCCATTTGTTCCCTATACAAAGCTACAGTTTTTGACGGATTATTTTCAAATTTCGTATGATTATTTTTTATTTCGCTGCTGGCAACCCCGTCCATGTTTCGAGTTTCTGGAACCAGGGGTTGTCGAGATATTAGTAAAAGTGCAAAATGAAAGCTTTCATTCAAATAGATTATTCAGACGATTATTTTCCGAAACTTTATTTCAAGAAAATTATATCATGCTGCTTAGTAACGGGATTAAATCAAATGTTTTTATTCGACAGACGATTTTTATTTTATTAATACGATTTAAATATTAAAGAAATGTCCATATAAAACTAAATTATATAAAAGGAACGGCTTTATATTTCTATCGATTTTATAAAATGATTATGAAATCACTGACTGGAAATTTTCGATGCTATTGATATTGGGCAAATAGGGCGTGTAAGTGTGATCTCATTTTAATTCTATTTTTAGTATCCTCTTAAAAAGGGAGACACCTAAATGATAATCACAGCAGGAAACGCCTTATCCGGTCGTAAAATATGCATTGATTACCGATAATTGGGTTAAGTATTAATACTTTGTCACTCCTTTCGATCTCTTATGAGTCGAAGAAAGGAATTATTTTCTGATTTTATTCAAATGCTTTGACCTCCAGAAGAATTTTAGATTACTTGTAACTTAAAAGAGGGTGGGGATTGAGTTACAGCAGTGCAAAATTCCATTTCCCAATAAGAACCCTATGGATAACTAATGCAATTTTTCTAACAATGGGGGAGGGGGCGGTATGACACCCAATATCTCCCCTTGCCTAAGCCTGTGGCTATGTGCACACGAGTGACAACTGCTGGGTCAAAACTCCTCTCAAATCACTTCATCCCAATTTCTCCTGTCATAAGTGTTCTAAATATCAGTGCGTGTAAATTCGTTTTCATCCCGAAAGGCGGCAAACCGTTGTTTTATAACTGAATCGCAGACAACTCCGATCCGAAATCGCAAGATACACACTAGTTCCGAGTCAGGACACATTTATCGCCTTCGGGTCCTCACTTTACAAAACCAATGAACATGTTTTCTCTGCCACGTTAAATCCATCAAAGGTGAGTGGCATGGCGGGTTAAAGAATGATAATAACAAAAAAAAAAATCTTTTACTATCTTCTAACGTTTCATCTCAACCCTTCACGCCGTGTCTAGCAAGAACTATTCAATCAAAATCACTTCTCACCCGGGAAGGCGGGGTCTGCTTGCTTACTCATTGCGTTCCTCTGGCCGCGCGAATTCAAGAACCAGTCGCTCTCGAAAATCTCTGAAAAGCACATCTTTTTTATTTTCCTCTCTCCAGCAGTGCTTTCTTTCTGGTCGGAGAAATATATAAAAAAGAGAGCCCTGAATATCACTGCGGCCGGGATGCTTGTAGTGATTAAGTTTTTGTCGCCCCGACGTCACGTCCTTTAATTTCGTCTCTCGATTCCGGACCAATTTTGTGTTCCGGGAATTGTGGGCGTGTGAATGTTTGAATTGCTTTCGGTTTTTTTCTTCCACTTATGGGATTACAAGTGCAGTCTTCATGCTGACACACGAGGTAAGTTTTAACGTATTGGATGGCATGTGAATGATAGTTATTGAAATATGTGAGATAGTTTTGCATGGGAACTCGCTTGCTGATTTTTATTTTCTTATACTATGTAATATAGTTTAAAGAAAGTATTGTTTTCCAGAAAATTTTCGATTTCGAGATTTTGGTATGTCAATATATGTTTTAGGACCTTCTGAAAACGTTTTGACTAGTTTCAGACTGATGTCCGCTTGTCTGTCTGCAGTGTTTTTGTTTTTTTCAAGTATACGGCCTGGGGCTAAGCCCCCCCCCCCCCCCCAATCCAGAGACGTGTTAACCTAGTTTCTATTTATGTGACGTAGCATTTAGATATAATTTATATGGGGCAAATAGAGAACTTGCCCTCCTAAAATTTCATTCGCATCTCCGACCAGAAATTCCTGAAAGAAACAGTATCTGTGGTCGATTTTTGTGTGCACGATAGCTGCCACACATATGAATGGAATCGTTCTGTGCTGCGGGGAGTGACGTCCCAAAGCTGTTTTGCGAACGGTTTGTTGTCACAAATTACTGTCGTGTAATAGGGGCTTTACGGGGAGGGGTTTTTTACGTTTACGTATTACCATCCCTACAGACATAGTGCTATAATGGGTGCAATTCAACTTGTGGACAATCCAGATGCGGACATTGCGGGGAAACATTTTCCCAGATGCAGACGAACAGGTGTGCAGACGCAGACAGTTTATGCAAATGAAATAGAGTTATAGGAGGAGGGATTTCGCTCCGATGGAATTGTCACACAGCAAAATTTAGCAGATGTAAACTAAAATTTCCAAAGGGGTTCATGGAACACATTTTAAGAACTAAGCGAACTAGAGGTTAGGTTGGTTGGTTGATTGAGTTTTGTGGCACAAAATCCAAAAGGATATGCTGCGCCAAACACATGGTAAAACAAACAATTAATTTAAGAGTAAAAGACAATAACAAGTGTATAATATAAAATGTTCCAAAATGTACTCAAAATAACAGGACATTGTAAAATATAAAACCAGTTGATAGACGGCACAAGGATGATACAAAGTGAGAGGTAAAAAGTTATATATGATAAAAAGAAGGTTAGGAACTACTTTTCATAGTTTAGCATGGGGAAAATGAACACAAGCGGTTGGAGGGAGAACATCCTCTTATTGATTATTTATTCTCATTTGGAAGAAATGTTACCTATTTCTGTAAAAGGCAGAGTTGCCGGATTTTAGCCAGACCAAAAAAAGCCGGCCGGCTTTTTTTGGTTTTAACCGCTTAAAAAAAGCTGGCTTTTATTAAAAAAAGGTGGTTTACAGCCAATTCACATTAAATTTGCATTACTTTATCTTTGATGCACTCCTAAATGCTTTTTGCTAAAATGTTTATAAACTTTTATTAAATATTACCAAGTACACAAGATTTGATGACCACTAGAAAAATACTATGAAGGTAATATGTCTAAATATATATATATATATATATATATATATATATATACAGTAAGGAGAATGCATTAAATTAGACACCAAGATGGTGTTTTGAAAGCCTCTGTTATATAATGCATAGCTCTACATTAATTAACAGGATTAAACCATAGAATGTTCAATGTTGAAAAAGGAATTTAGAAGGAGATAATATTTGAAGAACTTTTGGTGCATCTAAGTTCAGAACAAAGGAGTGAGCAATCAAAAAAGGTTCTCAAATTAAAACTTGTTAAAATAAATTTTTGAAAAGCTTGATGCTATTCAAAAGAGTTGTTCATGCACATGTTATTCCCAATACTGTTTTCAATAGTGATAAATAGTGTTTTTTATTAAATGACTTAATGCATGATTTTAAATATGAGTAAAAATAAGACTTGCATATCAATAAAGTCCTTAATTAGTTACTAGTAAAATATATCACTAAGCAATTATTGTCCTAAAATAAAATATTACATTATTTAAAGCAATAACATTTTTTAAAAAATGAGACCAATGTAAAACCAAGTAAAGCAGTTGGTATACCTTTTTAAAATTTAGCTGGCTTTTTTGCAACCAACAAATCATTAGCAGGTATTCCAATATTAATGTTTTCATTATTGAGAAATAAAGTTATTTATTAAATTCTAACCCAATAAAATGCCGTTAAAATTAGTTAAAGAACACTTAAAAATGTGTAATTTAAAATTGAAATCCTTCACGCCTTTTTACAATTTGGGCAAAAAAAGCCGGTTAAAACCAATAAAAGCCACCGGCGTGGATTTTATTAATTTTAGCCAGCTTTTGTGCAACCTTGGTAAAAGGGGGCACAAAAAGTATATTAAACTTGACTTTGACCTATTTCATACATTAACGTAGCGATTGCTTCTGTAGTATGTGTGTTGGATCTGAGGGGTGCTCGCGTATTAAACTCAATTTTAGATTTTACGTACTGTGAACGATGTACACATACTTTTGCCTGAGGCGCAGAGCCGCAAAGTGTGTCACCCCTACAAGCATTTACCCCCTCGTATTTCGTTTTTCCTCTTTGTAGATTTTTCATGTCTTCTCCAGCCCCAAATAAAAATATTTCGGGTCCGGTATGGGTGGTCTGGTCCTGCGGGACGCCATCCAATATTTCGAAGATCCACGCAAAACCACCGTTATCGTGACTCTCCTCATATATGAATCTTAACTCAGAAATGCGAATGGGAACACTGATGGTTGTATTTAACTTCTGGGAAATCTAATTAAAGCCTGTAAACTTTCAACACGTGTTATAAAAGGAAAAAAAAAAGTCGTCCGTGATTGTCTCCTAATGACGACACGTCTGCCGATGATAGTCTCGAGATCTACATGTCTGACTGCTCGTGCTGTGTCGGCCGTTTCACACTTCCGTATTTCAGTGG
The DNA here is from genome assembly GCA_951213105.1 of Amaurobius ferox. Taxonomy (NCBI): domain Eukaryota; kingdom Metazoa; phylum Arthropoda; class Arachnida; order Araneae; family Amaurobiidae; genus Amaurobius; species Amaurobius ferox. Next base: position 122,511,988 of record OX578152.1, read on the forward strand.
CAAAGGTTCGATGTCTGTGCACTTCGAATAGGATGTCGTTTCGGAATCCTTTGCAAAGATTTTTTTGCGGGGTGTTTTCTTATATGGCAATGCGGTGTGAGTCGATATTGCACATGAACCGGACCATAGATCTGGCATTCGTTGCGGAGATTTGTTCCTGGAAATGAATGGACTCGGTAAAACACGTCATTGTGTAATCGGTGGTGTAACCGCTAGAGTGTAAGGACGCGCCCGTAGCAGAAACCGCCTATACTAGGTTTCCCACAGGTAGGATCGCGTTCCCAGTAAAAAAATCTGCTGTGGGCAGCACAGGACTTTCCGTGCAGACTCATGTTCACGTTCTTTTTATTTCTTCAATAATTCATTATAATGATTTTAATAGCATAAAATAATATTCATAATTATTTGAAATGACACAGAATTCGCACTTTTAATTCAATTTTCTCTCTCATTTGGTAGCTGGACTTATTTTTAAAGGTGGCATAGAGAAAATGCGAAATAACTAAAATATCCCGAGAACGGCTAGTCCTAGTGTAATGGGATTGGTCTCATTCTTTTCATCGTTAAAAATTACGTATAAAACAAGCATTTAATGGATATATTTGAGGATACATAGTTTTTTATTCTAGATTTTGACGATTTTTGCGGGACATTTCGCAATGCAAAAAAAAGGCAGGTTATCTTTTTCCGAATCGTACCAAAATCGAATTAGCATCAAAATAATCTACAAGTGACCTATTTGCCAAATTTTGTAACATTTAATCTATTAGTTTTCAGCTAGAGTGGATACAAGCAATTTTTGCGGACCATTTCACAAAAAAGGCGGGTTCTTTCATCCCGAATCGTACTGAAACCTAATCAGCACCAGGATCATACACAAGTGACTTACCTACCAAATTTTATGAAATTCGGGTGGAGTTTTTGTTTTAGAGTGGATACATACATTGCACGGACAGACACACAGACATCACGCTGAAAATGTTTTTTTCGTAATTTAGAGGTATCAAAATATGTAGATCCGTATCGAAAACTCGATTTGCGATTTTCGGCATGATTCTAATACTTTCCCTATACATTACCATGTATTGCAGGGAAAGTAAAAAGTAATTGAATGCTGATTGCGTGTAGAGATTGAATGTGTGAGTCTTCATGGGGGTGTGTAAAGTTGTGGCACATGGCAAGTTTTCTTGCTGCCGTTGCAGGTATCGGCCGTTCCATGCTGATTAGTACATGAAGGGGAGGAAACCGGTCCATGAATGTTGTTTTTTGTAGTGGGACTGTGATTTTTCCAATGAACCCACTATCAAAATATATACATACTATGTACAGTGGTTATGGGAAGCAGAGGCTTGTGTACTGTGTTTCTATTCAAGTGTGTGTGTGTATGGGGGGGGGGGAGGAACAAATAAAAAAAAAATCAGGCAAATTTCCTCAAGATAACATTACAAATAAACTGCAATTATTTCGTTTGCACAGAGCCAGTCTCTACGCCACTGTACGATATTATATATTCAAATTAGGAAGGTCAAACTCACATTTCTTACAGATTATTAACCCTAAAATAATTAAATAAATAAAAGACGGAATCTTTCCTCCTTAAATGTTTATTCAAAATGCACCCCTTCTGATCTGTTTATTTTTTTTTTTAAACGGACCCCCTGGTTTGAGAAAATCGTGGTTTGATTCCCGACCAAATCCGCTGGTCAGATTCAAAAGGGGTTAAATATTATTTGGTTATGTTGCATACGAAATTTGTTGTACAAGACAAATATTTTAACAAGAAATATCAATCATGCATAAAGCATCGGTTATGAAACACTTTCTAAATGAAATGAAAATTTTATTTAAACATCTCTAAAATGTGATACATTCAGCGCTGATATAGTTTAAATGATCACAGTACAACAATAATTTATTATATTTGAAAACTTAAAACTTCATCGAAAAAAATGAATTTTATTCAAATGACGTCATTGAAATATAAATAGTTTGGCTCTCTATGTAAAAGCAATGAATATTTCATTCATATCACTTTTATTTCAGACTCCAGAGCTAACTTATTTTACGTAAAAAAAAATTCAGCAATTCTTATACATCTCATCTTACAATCACTTGTTTACATTCTGCATCCTTTAAAATGAGGCTTTGTTGTACAAATAATCAAAGTTTGATGATTTTTTAAACTCTAAAATAGTGTAATTACGTTGGCGCAGAATACAGATGCACAGAAAATAAGCAAAAATAAAGCGGTTTTAGGACGGATGCAACACTCAATATAAATTTAAAAGAACTTTAAAAATCGCGATTTTTACTCTGGGAAAAAAAGATGGATGCCCTATTTTATTTTGAAATGGGTTACGTGATCTCTTCATATAATGTGGGTGTCATTATTATTTTAATTTTTATTTAAAACACTACCGAACCTATTTTTCTGAATTTTTTTTTATTTTATGCGATAATTTAAATATTTCCTAAAATTTTCGAAACAATTTATGAATTTTAAATTCTCCTAAAAAATGTTTGAAAAATGAGGTCCCATAGGGTTCAATGCATTTCACTTTTCCAAACCGGGTTCAGTCCGAAACTAATTGGGTGATATTATTAATTTACATTCCCATATGTCCCACAGACCGTCTCAACAATATACTAAAATTTCATTTCGATAAAGTCATTTTTACAGTAGTGATCGTGCGAACGGACAGACAGACAAAATGAATGAACAAAGTCATAAATACTTTTTAACTATGTTGGAAAGTGTTAAAAACTGAATATTCATTCTAATACATCGCTTATATTCACAAGAAATACATTTTTAGTCAATCATAATTAACCTTCTCAAGCATTGAAAATAAATTAATGAATCCAATGAAATACCTCAACTTTCTGACCTAACTCTTGAGAGACCGTGTCCCAGACTAAGGTTCGGTTCCATCTTATATATGTATTGTACTAGTTTCTAAATCCAACGACGAGGTAAACTTTATTTAGAAAACAAGAACGATCAATCATGCTTAAAGCATTGACTATGAAACACTTTCCAACTTCAATGCAATTTTATTTAAACATGTCTAAAATGCAATACATTCCTCGGTAATATTTTAAAACTTATCACAATACTACATTAATTTATTATATTTGAAAACTTAAACCTTCATCGAAAAAAAAATGACCTTCATTCAAATGACGGCATTGAAATATAAATTGCCTGGTTTAAACATCTCTAAAATGCGATACATTCCTTGGTAATAATTTTAGAATTATCATAATACTACGATAATTTGTTATATTTGAAAACTTCATCGAAAACAACTGAAATTCATTCAAATGACGTCATAGAAAAAATAACACGCCTGGCTCTCTCTATAAAAGCAGCATTTCATTCATAAATAATTTCCCATTCATTTCATTCATCACAATACTATAATAATCTATTTTATTTAAAAATTAAGACCATGGAGCTACAAGTAATTAAGCTCTATGCTTAAAACTTCATCGAAAAAAATCTTCCTTCTCTCTGTAAAATCAATGAATATTTCATTCATATCAGCTATGCAGACTCCATGGACTAAATTATTTTGTGTTAAAAAAATACAGGAATTCTAATACAACTCATTCTACATATTTTGCTGTTTACATTTTACATAAGTGAAAAGTAGGCTTCGTTGTAGAAATAATCCAATTTGGATGAGCATTTAAACTCAAATATATTGTATTTGCGTTGTTTCAGTATGTAGATGCACAGAATTTAAGCAAAAATAAAGTGGTTTTAGGACGGATGCAACACTCAATATGAATTAAAAAGAACTTTAAAAATCACGATTTTGAGACAAGATGGATGCCATATTTCATTTTGAAGTGGGTCACGTGATTTTTTTATATTGTGGTCACGTGATCGCTTCATATAAGAGGTGTAATTATTATTTTAATTTTTATTTAAAAAACTACTGAATATATTTCGCTGAATTTTTTTTTATATATTTTATGAAACAATTTGAATATTACCTAATATTTTCGAAGCAATTTGTGAATTTTAAATCCGCTTAAAAAATGTTTGAAAAATTAGGTCCCATAGGGCTCAATGTATTTCATTTTTTCAACCCGGGTTCAATCCAAAACTAATTGGGTGATATTATTCATTTATATTTCCATAAGTCCTACAGACCGTCTGAACAACATACTAAAATTTCATTTTGATTAAGTCATTTTTACGGCAGTTATCGTGCTAACGGGCAGACAGACAGACAGAATGAACAAAGTCATTAACACTTTTCAACTTTGTTGTAAAGTGTTAAAAACACACAGAATCGCAGAAAAAATGGAGGAGGGGAGGAGGCGTGGTTCCTCCGCTATAGAGTCTGTCCCGGAATCGCTCCCAATAAGTGGAATGTTTTGTGGCCAAAAAGCAAGCATGTTGAATATTTTATTTGAATTGAATGTATCTCTCAATGTAGTCCATTATCTTGTCTGTCTTCTTTTTCTCTTCTTCTCTCTGCTGATTTTTCGCGATAGTTTTACTTTTTCTGCATTATGTTACTTTTCATTGTTAGTTTTCTTGTTGAGGCCCAGACCGTCCGACCTACCAGAAAGGTGTAAGGTAACTGTTTGGACGGCCGGAAGTTAATTTTCTTGTATTACTTTCCGTATATACATAGTATAATGTATAAGGAAAGTATTGTGACGGGGTCGAAAATTCGAATTCGAGTTTTCGACGGGAGAGCACGTTTCAAGCATCCCTGATCACGAATCGAACACTTTTGACGTGATGTCTGTCCATCTTTCTCTGTGTGAATAATGGAAGTCTATTGTTTTTAAACACAATCGGATGTTCAGAACCCCCTAAATTCTCGAGTGAAATTTTGAAAAAATCAAAACCTTTAATAAAGTTACGCAAATAGACATTTCTTATGTAATTTTTCCTTAGAAAACGATTGACATAAATTTTAGAACGCTAGCATAAACGTTCTCAAGATATTTCACATTTTCCAAATAAATTTAGCAAAAAATCCCATAAATTAAAAAAAAATAATTATTATTGAGAAACATGTTCATTTTTCATATGTAATATCATGCGATCAATTGGGTGACATTCTCGTGGCTCTACCTCGTTCCATGTATGCGAAAAGATATTTTGAGTAATACTTTTGTATTTGAACGCCAATAGTTATTTATCTGTTATAAGAATAACTTATTTCTCCGTCCATAATGCTTTTCGAGATTTTGGCGGAATGTTGCCAACTTGGCGACTGTTTTTTAATGTTGCTAAATTATCGAAAATCTCGTCAAATGGATAATAATGACGCTAAATCAAGGAAATGACGACTCATTGACGAAAACTCAATATCTTGGAAAGACTTAACTTATTCTTATAGTAGATACTTTCTATACTATTTTTTTTACTGTAAATGTAGTAAATTCATTGCACACATCAGATTTTTTTTTCTTTTCAATTTGTTGATGTAAAATATTCACTCATTTGCCTGACATGATTTGATTTCTCTTATTAAATTTAAATTTCAAGTGTAACTTCAGAATCCGGGGAGAGGATCCACTCGATTTAGATGAAATGCTGCATTGTCATCGCAAATACGACAATGGCGTCACGAACACAAAAATTGTATCGCTGCTATTTTTGACAAGGATTGGAACTATTAAGTATCGTGATCATTGAGCCATAAACAATCCTTTTTATGCATCATTATGTTAAATCTTGTCCTCTGTTGCCATGTTAAAAAAATATATGAAATTTTAAATCAATTTCGAATTTTTCGCTCTAATTGAAAAAACAAAAAAAATATCTAGTTCTAGATTTTTCGATAACAAAGCTGGATATACAGTTTTGTGAAAATCCAATAATGTTTGTAGCAGCTCTTGTGTACACAAGAAATCGATCATTAGACTGACAGACGGGCATCACTGTAAAAAAGGTAAAATGTGTTCAGAAGGTTTTATAACATATATAGGCATCAAAATCTCGAATTCGGAAATTTTCGTGAAAGCAATACTCTCTCAATACTACGTAATTTTCCTTCCCAATGCAATTGATTGGTCTGTACCGAATTTCATGAAATTTTGATGGACAGCTTTGGCATGGGAGTTCTTAAAAATTATACTTTTCTCTGTGTCTTCATGTATTACTGTTCTTTGAGCGTGACCTAATCGTTATAGGAGCCTTCACACAAGCGGATCCCAATGACTTTCCAAATTAACTTGGCCTAATAGATTTTTGAGCTCTTCTACAACAAATGCAACTGATGACGTGAGCTGATCGCTGTTTGTGCCTCCGTCGTTAAAATTATAAAAAAATCAACGAAATAGAAAATAAAACTTTTTAATCTGCAGGCAGTATTAAAAGAATGAAAATTTGAGAAATGAAATAACACCACGAGCTTAAAAATTGTATTGCGGCTATTTTTCATTGCTATCACTGAAACTATTAAGTTTCTTGATCATTGAGTTATATATAACCCAATTTTTGCATAATTATGTCACATTTTGTCCTATGCCATGTTAAAAAAATATAAAATTTCTAATAGATTTGACGTTTTCGTTCTCTATCTAGCTCTGTATTTTTGGATAACAATGGCTGGATATTAAGTTTTGTGAAAATGCTTTATTTGCGTCCACAGAAATTTGTGCACACAGGAAAATCGACCCTAGATGATGGACATCTCTCTGAAAATGGTCCAAATGTGTTCAGGATGTCCTGAAACATATATTGGCATCAATATCTCGAAATCGAAAATTTTTGTGATGAAAAAATACTTTGTCTATACTATATTCTATAGTATGAGAAAGTAAAAATTTTAAAGGGGGGGGGGGGGGTTCTTTGAATGTTTATTATCTGAGCACGGGAGAACTTTGGTCTTCTTTTCTTTTTGTGGGTATTATCACAAAATTAAATAAATAAATAAATATTAAAAGTTCACCACAGATTGTTAGTTAAGTTTCTTTATATTGTTACGAACGTATCCTCTAGAATCGTGGGTGTATACGCAGGATACAAGAACAAGTCCAAGTTTCAAGATGACTTACTTTTATTCGCAAGCACAAAGTAAACAGGAACAATATACAATCAAACAGCACTTAAATACTCTACTCATTTCACAGAATATGCGATATTATTCTCAGAATGTTGACGAAAGTCATTTCACAAAACAGCCGCTACTATTCTCAAAACATTGACAAAAATCACAGTCCAGTGTAGCTCGTGTCACGCCCATTCGTCAACTCCACTGTAACGGAGGGTTGTTCCTGTAGTTTCTCCATTAAAACTTCTGGAAATCGCTATATCTCAAAGAATAATCGTAATATCAAGAAGTTTTTGGAACACTCCGGAAATCGCCAAATGTATGCAAATTGGTGATAAATCGCTAAATCTGGCAACCCTTCTAACTATTGAATCCTGGAAACCCTAGGATCACGGCATCCTTACGTCATGCACTGTATGTTCTTCGCCTGACCTTCGAGACAGACGAAAGAGGAGGCGCGAAACGGAAACTTACGCATTCGCAACAGTATATTCTGTACGAGGAATGGGTGTACAGTTAGTTTATAAAGCGCTATTAATAATAATAATAATATCTAAGGATTTTCTATATAAAGCCAATTATTTGCGTTTTTGAAAATAAATTTCACAATTCGACTCTTTTTCTTTTTCACATTAAAAATTAGTGAGACCCTTAAGTAATTAAAAAAAAATCTGATGGGGGCAGCACACAACTTTCCTTATATAATGCAATGAATTTACTACTTTTATAGTAAAAACAATAGCTTATTCTTATAATAGATACTTATATTCTTTCCAAGATATTGAATTTTCGTTAATGAGTCGTCATTTTTATCAATTGGCGAGATTTTCGTTCATTTGGCAACATTTAAAATAGTCGCCATGTTGGCGACATTCCGCCAAAATCTCGCCAAGCGTTATGGACGGAGAAATAAGTTATTTTTATAGCAGATAAATAACTATTGGCGTTCAAATACAAAAGTATTACTCAACTGTCACTCAATTTATCGCATAATATTACATATGAAAAATGAACTATTTCTGAACAGTTAATATATTTTTTTTAATTTTTGGGATTTTTTGATTAACTAGGGGGGCAATGTCCCCTGCTCGCTCAAGGAGGCTTCGCTTCATATTTATCTTTCTTAAAAATTATACTTTCAAAAATCTCTCTTCTATCCCTGCCAATTTTCCGCAGGAGGTAAAAGCAGGGATTTTTCTTAGTCCAGGGAATTCGAAAACTGAATTCCTTGATCTTGAGTTCGCTTCGCGAGCTATTTCATGCCAAACTAAAGTTTAAATGGATAAACGGTTTATTTAATCGTGTTACCTTATTATTTCTCTGTAAATGTGCCTAATTTCATACTTTTGTATGCTATAGTTTTTACGGTATGAGACAAAGAAATCGACAGACGTGCCCCGATACGAAAAAAAAAGTTAATTTCAGAAGTGCATAAAAAGTAAAATATCTCAAAAACTACATCGAAATTAAAAAAAGGGGCTCCGTCTGCAAAAATTCACCCATGTAGGTACCTGCCTGTAAAAATTCGTGGTCTTGCTATTGTTAGTCTATACAGAACGCAAAATCTCAGCTCAAATATTTTGTCTTTGATTTTGACATTAAATATTTCTAAACGGTTTATTTCAGCGTATTTCCCAAAGCTTTTTCTACAAATGTGCCAAATTTCTTTTTTTTATATGCAATAGTTTTTACGGTACGAAGCAAAGAATGTCGAGAAACGAGAAATTTGTCAAGCGGCGGTGGCGGCTTCATCTCCTTTTTTTTAAATTTCCTTATGTATGGTGTCCCAAAAAGATTGAAACGCGCTTTAATTCTTTACCTATTGGAGGTAAGTGGGCAATGTAAATTGCAAAAATGTTGAAAGTAAGGTAGGAAATAAGACTACGTTAATGAAATGGTCCTCCCATTAATTTTCAAAAAGTTACACGTTTTAAATTTTTACGACCCATTTAGACAAATTATCAGAAAATTTTAATTTTTAATGCAACAAGATCATTAAAAAAACACCTCATATCTGTATCTTTGAAATTGAGCGAATTATATTTAATTGAAAATTGAACATTGTGAATGGAGACCATATATCAAATTAGAAATGCAAATTTGTAACATATCACAAAGAAAAAGGTAAAACTGGATGATAATATATAGGATACCCAACCGCGTAGTGAGTACCACTGCTTTATATGATCTCTGTTTGTGTAATACTTTGTTTAGATGTATTTTTGATAAACAGTTTTGACACATATTAACGTATTTTTGATCTAAACAATTTCCATCGTCAATTTGTTTAGGATAATTCACTGACAAACACACACGCACACACACAAACTCACTGACACACACACACATCACCTCAGAAATGTTTGATTCGTGATCAAGGAGGCTTGAAGCGTGCTCTCCCATAGAAAACTGCAATTCGAATTTTCAACCCCGTCACAATACTTTCCTGTGCTTATTGTTGCGAACGTGCAATGTTCCGTTTGGCGCTTCCTCTTTCGTCTGTCTGGAAGGCCAGGCGAAGAAAATGCAGTGCCTGGCGTAAGGATGGTGCGAGTCCAGGTTTGCCAGATTTGACGATTTATCGCCAAAATAAATAAATAAATAATATAATCGCCCGAAATATTCCAGAAACTTCTCGGTAAAACGCTTATACTTTGAGATGTAGAGATTTCTAGAAGTTTCCATGGAGAGACTATAAAAAGAACTCGCCCTTCCGTTGCAGTGGAGTTTGACACGAGCTACGTACATTGGACTGTGATTTTTGTTAATGTTTTAAAAATAGTAGCCGCTGTTTAGTTGTTATTGTTGAGACCAGACCGTCCGACCTACCAGAAAGGCGTAAGGTAACTGTTGGACGGCCGGGAAGTGCCACCCAATTTAGACCGGAACCCAGTGGGGAAGGAGGCATCCACAGGGACCGTACCCTCCTTCCCCCTACAACCAACCTCTCGGAAGGACTTACGGACCCACATGTTTAACGTGATCGTACTCCGCATGAACACGGCGGCAGTTGTGGCAGCGTGCAAATCCAGCTCGCAAACCACCGGGCTACCGCGACCGAAATGTGCCATCAGCACGCGGTGTTCCCAGGTGGTCACCCACCCAAGTACTAACCGCGCCCGAAATGTGCCACCAGCACGCGGTGTTCCCAGGTGGTCACCCACCCAAGTACTAACCGCGCCCGATACTGCTTGACTTCGGTGATCTAACGAGAACCGGTGTTATCAGCACGGTAGGGCCGTTGGCAGCTGATGTTTTGTGAAATGACTTTCGTCAACATTCTGTGAATAATATTGCGTATTCTGTAAAATCAGTGGAGCATTTAAGTACTGTTTGAATGTATATTCTTTCTGTTTACTTTGTGCTTGTGAATAAACGCAAGTTATCCAGAAATTTGGATTCGTTCTTGTATCCCGCGTATACACTCACGATTCTAGAGGATACGTTTCGTAACATTACTTATCCCCAAATAAGCTAGGTCAAATTGGAATCTTAAAAAAGAAGCTCTTGATGTTTAGGAGCTTTACCAGTGTTTCGATACGGGCATTCATTGTGCGCAGAATTTGCAATCCCCCGATTGTCAGTTGGTCACCCAAGCTTGAAATCTCATGAAAATGACTCGCTGTCGAGTGACAACATTCGTCAAACTGTTTCTCTTGCGCGAACTGAAGGGGGCAAGAGATGAAACGTGTTAGCATTTTGTCCGGATCATTGTTCTTTCTCCGAGCGTAGCATATCATAAGCAGTGGCTTATTTTGAACACGCATTCAGAAGGAGTTTTAAGGGGTATTCAAGAAATGTTTGAATGAGCGATTGAATCGTCGATATAACTATAAATTCAGCTGCATGCGTTTGTTGTTGTTTTTCATTCAGACCGTCCGACCTACCAGAAGGTGTAAGGTATTTGTTTAGACGGCCGGGACAGTGCCACCTAATTTAGACCGGAATCCACAAGGACCGTACCTCCTTCCCCTGCCACTTTACCTCTTGAAAGGACTTATGAACCCACATATTGAACGTACCCATACTCCGCGTAAACACGGGGACATTTTGGGCAGAGTCGGAAATCGAACTTGGGTCGTCCGAGTGCAATCCCCGTGCCTTAACCACTGGGCTGTCCCATCCCAGCTGCATGTGTTTGGTTTTATTGCAGTAAAACATCTGAGGTCTCTCACCAATGAAATTTGTAAGCGGCGATCACCGTATGTATAGTTGTTATTTCGAATGCTAAATGTATAGTTGTCACGTATTATGTGTCATACTAGGCATATAAATCATCTGCATCCCTCTGCGCTACCTTCCTTTTGTAAACCGAACCGTGTATTTACGACCGGCTTATCTGCTGTGGAATGCAACATTTTTGGACATCTTGCATGACTCAGTTACAGACCATGGGATGCAATCTGTTGAGATGAGTTATTCTTTGGACCAGTGGTTCTGAAAGCGTGGTGTTCGGTCTAAGCTGAATCCAATGGTAATGTTCCACAGCTAGAATACAGGTGTGTTTGTCGAGGAGGATGGAATATAGGGTGATGGCGTATGGGAGCAGGGGCCCCGTCGCGATGTGGAGGAAATTGAAGTCGCATTTTCTTTCAGCTGAAAGCGATGCTTGCTTTTAGTTCGCTTGCTCCTCTCCATCTCAAATTAGGACGGAAAATGAAACACGTTCTTGTTAAAGAGGGTGTTTTAAGGCATCGATCGATTTATCTCACAGGAAAACTTTCGGGGAAAAAATTTTGCGTTTCTGATAGACTAGATTAGAATAGATATTTAATAGGCCCACGAAAGTTTAAAACATAGTGATGCTGTTATTTCACGCAAACTACTTTATAGTTTAAAATCGCACGCTCAGGAAATTTTCGAAATGGTGCTTGCTCTTCCGAAATTTTTGAACTAACGTTCAACGTGTTTTGTGACTGTGCAAAAATAGTGATGGAGTGACTCGCATGACTTTTGCAATTGGATGTTGTAACGTTGCTGCGAATGGACGAGTTGACTCCGTGTCGAAATCCAGCTAGGTGCGCGAAGAGATTTCATAACAAAGACATTCGCGAGTAACACTATTATTCTTTATATGTGAAACATCCCATTTTTTGCATATAAAGAATGGGAAAAGGTTGAATTGATGTGTAACGGTAGTGCAAGCTACCTAGGAAATGGTTTCGATATTTTAAATTTAAAGTTTTTTTTACAGTTTACCACTAGAGTTGTTTTATAATGCCACATAAAAAGTATGCGAAATCGGAAGATGCAATACACATCGGGTTCTATATTGAGGTCGGCCGATTCAAATTGTTACAATCATTTTCGGTTGAGTGTTCGTAACAATAGGATGTCACTTTCGTTACATACTACCGTTTATCTAGGTCGCATTTCTTTTAAGTGTGTCAAAAATCGAAAACTTTTACTAGCGCCTTGGGTATGTTTGCATCGTTTGGATAGTACAGATTAATGGTTTTTAAACTATTTTGGTCCCACGAACCTCCTTTCACTCTTAAAAATTACAGTGGACCTACCGCACCGCGTGGCTGTAACTAATACCCCCCCCCCCCCCCCAAAAAAAAAGTGTATTCTTTTGATTTTTCTTTCAATTACATTGTATCTTCATTTAAATATTTAGCCACAAGCTGGTGTAAAAGAATATATTATATTCATAATTGATTTCCTTATGTATTTGATCCACTTTGTATTTTCTTCTACCTCGGGCCATGTACACTATTTCTGTAATACATTTTACAGTTGTGTACACGGAAACGTAGAATCAGCATTAATGAAACATGTATGGCCCTTGATAACGTACATGATTTCAAAAATGCTTTTCGTATTCATTTTATTTCTTTTAATATTCATATTAATTATTTTTCCTAGCTTATTGGCAGCTAGAAAAGGCCCAGCTCATCGTGCTACACTTAGTTTCAGATTAGCTCTTTTTCATCTTTTAACGTCTGTATTTCCACCTTGTATGCTTTTGTAGGGTAACTGGGAAATAGTACCTTAGGTAACTGCATTAGATATGAGTAAAATTACTTACTTACATGCTCTCATATACATGTTTACATGTTACAACAGCTTGTTGTATAGTCTTTTTGTAACCACATCCGTCCTTTTTCATTTCATTTTTTATATACAGCATTTTTCTAATGGTAATTCTCGGGTATATATTACAAGCAAAAATCAAAATCTTCAATTATATATATATATATATATATATATATATTTATATACTTGTGAATTTTGTATCCTAATATTCTTCTATTCTTCTTATCCCCCTTTACCATTGTAGTGATATGTTACCTTCTATCTTTATCCTTAGTCTTGGTCTATAGTTACTCATTTGTAACAGATATGCTAGTGATGGGTTTTTTTGTACATACAGTAGTTTATGCGTAATTTTCGATTAACATCTTTCAATTTATATATATATATATATATATATATATATATATATATATATATATATATATATATATATATATATATATATATATATATATATATATATATATATATATATATTTATTCATTTTTTGAGAAGCAGTCCAAACAAATATAAAATTACGGACAATTATAATAACAATACATAATAGTACTAACAAATATAATATTTAATTTAAATTAAATACTCATATTTACTACCAAAATATTTATTTTTCAGTATAAGTTACTTATTTTAAAATAAAAATTAAGAACTTATTTTTGCTACATCTACACCGTAAAACATTCTGCAATCTTGGCTCATTTTTTTTTTTCAGCTACTTTGTTGATCATTTCGACAAACTATCAGAAAAACCACAACGACAGGTATTCATGAAAATTCCATCTTCAGTTCTGAAATATTCAGCTAATGATCGCCTGCCGAAGTGTTATTTTTATATATATACTAGCGGCATACCCGTTCTTCGTACGGAGTATATAATATAAAGGAACTTAAAATTCACAATCTTGTGCGAATTCCAATAGTATACTAAATGACATTTTAAATCAAAATATTCTGCTAAAATATTTAATTTAATGCTCCTGAAAAGAAGTTTAAGAATCTCTGTTCTCGCTATGCAAAATTATCTTCACGGGCAGATCTGAAGAATAAAACATCTTGGCCCCATTTGTAAGAAATTTTACAAAAAATATGGAATTGAATTCATATATGCAAAATAAAAGCGTTAAAATTGTATGGGACCCGTACTACTTATATAGGCGAATATTAGAAGATATAACCTGTATTATCACCTGTATAAATTGAAAATATCAATAAACTCGTAATCTTTAAACCTGAAGGCAGTAATTGATTCCAGTACAGTAGCCCCTTGTTATATCGCGCATTCGGATATATCGCGCTTCTGCTATGTCTCCCAATTTTTTTTTCTGATATACAATCCTGATGAAACTGCATTATACTGGAAGTTATTGTCAAATAGAACACAGAATATTAAGGAAAAGCAGGACTAATTCTGGATCCAAAAAGCAATAGGACAGGGTAACATTTCTTTTTGCAGTAAATAAGCAGGAAGCCATAAGTTGAAGATGTTCCTTGGGAAACAGCAAAAACCCTAGAAATTTGAAGAATGTGAATAGGGAGAATCTGCCAGTGGTATACGAAAGTTCAAGAAACTCTTAGATGACACAAACCTTATTTAAAAAATGTTTTTTTGATAATTTCATCCATTCAGTTCTTCTTCATCTGAGAAATAAGGGTTTAGAAGAAAAGGCCGTGCTCCTAATTGACTAATGCAGAAGGGCTCAGAAGTGAACAAGAACTTATGTCATCAGATGGAAATATCAAAGCTATGTTTTTGCCACTAAACACAACAGTTCTCGTTAGATCACCGAAGTCAAGCAGCATCGGACGCGGTTAGTACTTGGGTGGGTGACCACCTGGGAACACCGCGTGCTGTTGTCACATTTCGGGCGCGGTAGCCCGGTGGTTTGCGCGCTGGATTTGCACGCTGCCACAACTGCAGCCGTGTTCATGCGGAGTACGATCACGTTAAACATGTGGGTCCGTAAATCCTTCCGAGTGGTTGGGGAAGGAGGGTACGGTCCCTGTGGATGCCTCCCCCACTGGGTTCCGGTCTAAATTGGGTGGCACTTCCCGGCCATCCAAACGGTTACCTTACACCTTTCTGGTAGGTCAGACGGTCTGGGTCTCAACAACAACTAAACAAGTTTTCTTCAACCAATGGACCAAGGAATAATCGCCATGTTAAAAAAAAAAATTATTGACGGAAGTTACTGAGCAACCCATTGTTCGTTGAAGAACGACCACTGCCTGAGGCAATGAAAAATGTGAACTTAAAAGATGCCATGTGCATTTCCCAAAAGGCGTGGTCCGCTGTTAAATCAGAAACCATTTCCAAATGCTGGCTGAAAGTTTTAAATGATGTTGAAATCAAGGATATTGAAGAAGACTCAATAGAGATTCTAGTTCAAAACTCCAAGTCGACCAGTTTAAATGTCTGCTAAGTTGGAGTGAAAGATTGGATTAATATAGATGATAATGAACCGACTTCTGAAACTCTTTCAGATGAGCAGATCATACCTCATGTACGAGAAGAAGTGGATCCAAAAGATGCTGACAGCGATGATGAAAAAGCGAGTTCTCCTTTTGTCACCATCAAAGAAGCCGTGGTTATGCTTGAGCATAGCACAGCATTTGAAAGATGCAACTCAAATCATATGAGTGAAATGCAGTTGATTCATTTTCGCTCACTGATATTTTCTGGAAAGCAAATTCTGAAAGAAAAATCGAAGTAGCTGACATTAGATTGTATGTATGTACCTTCTTCGCAAGAGAATGAAGTGTATATAATAATCAATTAAATGTGTATATGCATTTGAACATAAAATTAAAAGGTAAATAGAACTTCTCTGTCTTTATTATGTGATTCTTTTTTATTTTTGTACTTTCGCTCCTAAATTTTTATTGCATGTGTTCATAAAAGCATAATTTTTATAATATCGCCCGATATATCGCGCATTTTCCCATGTCTCCCGACAAGCGCGATATAGCGAGGGGCTACTGTATATGCCAAAATGAAAGTGCTAGAATTATATGGGAAGATATACCCGTACTACTTATAATGTCGTAGATTAGAAGATATGTCCGCGTGTTAGTAGAAGATTACTAGTATTACAATATGAGTCTCAAAAATCTTTGCCAAAATAAAACAGATGACGTAATAAATTGAAAATATCAATAATCCCCGTAATCTTCATACCAGAAGACCGTACTTGATTCCAATATATGCCAATATACCTGCACTACATATTTTCTCGTAGATTAGAAGATATACCAGTGCATTTGTAGAAGATTACTCTCTCTTACAACGTACAATATATGAGTTTCAACAATTTTTGCCGCTTAATGAAACAATGGCATAATAACTTGAAAATATCGATAATATCTAAATCAATAATCCCCGAAAATATGAATAATAATAATAATGTTTAAACCCGAAGACTGTAATTGATATTATTCAGACAAAAATGCAATGGCAATGAAATGTATTTAGTACATATCTTCATTATTCATATCGGAGAAATTTAATAAAAATCACCTGCCGCACATAAAAAGATTGGATTTAAATCCATTGCTAAGCAACACGATATTATTTCCTTCAAATAAATTGGTGGAAAATATATCGTCTAAATAATGCCATCTCTATGGAAGGTTTGGCGACATTTTCGTCAATTTAGCGACATTTTGAAAAATCATTAAATTTATCGCTAAGTGGGACTGTTGAACTGACAGTCTCACTTGGCGACAAATTGACGAAACATCACATTACTATCCCTTAACAAAATATAATTCATTTCATTTATTTAGCGCAATTTTATCAATTTCAAGTTATTTTTATGGATTTGCAAACATTTTCAATAATTTGGTGACATTTTAAAAATTCGCTAAATGTGTTACTAAGTAGGACGGTTGGACTGACAGACAAATGCTAACGACACATCGTTTCAATACTCTCTTCTAACAAAACAAAATAAATTTCATTGATTTGTGTCGTTTTTGACAATTTGGCGACATTTCTGACAATTTGGCAAAAAACAAAATTTGCCAAGTTAACGATATCCCGCCACATTCGTAGCTCTGAATAAAACATCCAGATCCCGTTTGTATATATTAAATGAAAACACTACAATTGTATTAGAAGATATACCCGTTCTATTCTTTTTCTATTTCAACAATCGGCTAAATGAATTTATTGACTAAACACAATATATAAACTTGAAAACTCTTTACGCCAAAATAAATGAAAGTGATGTACGCAGTCCGCAATTAATGTAATTAAAAGAAAAATCAAACCGTGCATTTATAAAATATATTTTTATATCCATTTATTTATTATTCAAATCGAAAACTAATAATAAACATTAATAAACACATTTAATTTAATTGCGTTGCCGAGCAACATGATATATCCTCATAAAATGATAAAATTAATTAACCATTTTGATTTCTTAATACCTGTCATCGTTGAGTAAAGGCTTGAGAAAAATAAACCATGGTGATAGATTTCTCAATTAAATTCATGTTTTTAAACAATTAATAATTTCAGAAAGTGACTATTTAGGTCAAAAATCTGCCACCAAACTCAGAGATATAATTTTAATTCACTTTCATGTTGCAAACAAACGATTTCTGATCTTTTCGTTTCAGAGACCACGGAGTTCCGCTTTCCCTAATATCTCGACAACCCCTGGTCTTGGAAACTCGAAACTTAAGGGGGCTATTTCAAGGCTACCCACAAAACTTCATCAAATTCGGTTCAGCCGTTCCCCCGTGACGATGGGACAGACAGATAGACAGATTTTCAATTTTATTTATATAGATTATCATAACTATCAGGAACCGTACTCCGCTTTACGGACAGCTGATTCCTTTGAAATTTTCAGTAACATGCTTGCAAATGTTTTACAGTGTATAAACAATATGCGTATAACAAAAAAAAAAAAAAAAAATAATTACAATAAACTAAAATTCAAAATTTACAAAAGAAGCAGCAAAATATGTGTTTATTCGAATTTTCTGCTACCCCTCCTCACCCCCTAAAAAATGGACGCCAATGCTTGCAAAGGGGAATTTAACTGTTTAGAATAAGGTATGTCAAATACCTGTCTTTTTGAGAGGTTCTTCGTTTGGAATGGACGCTGTGCCACCCGTAAGCAAAAGGTTAAGAGAAAGATCGTCGGGATTGCCTTTGACCATATAATGCCATTAATAAAAGTTATGAAATATCTAATAAGAAGGCACGAGGATCACGTAAGAAAGGCTCCACGAGTTGTCCATGTGTGTTTTAAGGGTCTGGGATACAAAAATCTATATAGAAGAAAACATTTTGCTTTCTTGGCATATAAGAATCAAATAACTCATTTAGAATCAAATAACGCAAACCACATGTTTCTAGGATGATTCCATCAGCTGATAATAACAATTTTTATGCTGTTATCTGTTTTGTTGAAAGGTGAGTACCTAATTTCATAATTCATTTATTTCGGAATGGATTGTTTGACGATGTGTCTGTCCACTTTAGAAAGATATATCTAAATCTAAAACTCCCTTGTGAGGTTCATATATGAAATTTTGTACAGAGATCTTCTGTTGTATTTTCAATGTTTTGTTTTCAGGATTTTTGATTTTGAGTAAAAATTTGGAAAAATATTTTTTTCACAAAGCAAATATCACTCTTTGTTTTATTTTTTTAAATTATTAAACATTTCATAAAGACTATTTTTTGAAATTTCTACGCACGTCAAAAGTGAAAAGAACTTTGCAAAGTGAACCAATGGTTCAGTAGTTAAATAAAAAATGACACATGTTTAAAATAAAATAAAATAAAATAAATTAAATAAAATGTTAATGCGTTTGAGAATTTTCATATGTAAAGTGATCTTTATATAGACACATATTTCAGGGGGGGAGGGGAGGAATCATTACAAAACGCTCATAATAAATAATATTTTGTGTCCTGGATCTCCCTTAGTAGAGTTTAGGGATACGCCACTTTTCTGTAGGAACATCGAGTTTTCCAATCCAAATTTTCTGAAACCTCGTTATCTGCCCATTCCTGTCACGTTACGTCCAGCTTCAACCGAATCTTCTACAGCGTGACACGTCAATACACACCACACACTCTCCATGGTTCTCCGCTTCGTCAACTTTTTAAAATATCTAAAGATACATTTAGAGAAGCGATTTTCTGCTCGGCAGATTGCGTCATTAAAAAATACTCCGATAATCCGCGAATCTTCAGTAAATGCCAGTCAAACTTCGTGAAACGAGTGTCGAAGGCAGAAACCGTGTCCGCAAGGTTCTTCGAAGCGTTTAGCCGTCTAATATGCCAATAAATTCAGGCAATGCGTCTTGTAGAGTGGACATGAATCCCCACAGATGGGGGTAAATTATGTAACCATTTGTTACATAAAAACATACGACTTTTTATGTTTCGTGTTTTTTTTCTCTTTTTACTTTCCCTGCAAATACATGGTAATGTACAAGGAAAGTATTGGAATCATGCCGAAAATCGCAACTCGAGTTTTCAACGGATCTACACGTTTTGGGACCTCTAGAATACGGAAAGACTATTTTTAGCGTGACATCTCTGTGTGTGTGTGTGTCTGTCTGTCTGTCTGTGCAATGTATGTATCCACTCTAACTCAAAAACGAATGGATCGAATTTCATAAAATTTGGTAAGTTACTTGGATGTGACGTTGGTGCTGATTAGTTTTTGGTACGATTCGGAAAAAAAGAACCCGCCTTTTTTTGCGAAATGGCCCGTAAAAATCTCATGTATCCACTCTAGTTGAAATACTAATTTACCAAATTTCACAAAATTTGGTAGATAAGTTAATTGTGGGATACTCTGGTGCTGATTAGATTTTGTTACAATTCGGAAAAGAAGAACCGCCCTTTTTTTTTACAAAATGGTCCACAAAAATCTAAAAAAGAAAAAAAAAAAGGACTGCGTATGTTCAAATGTATCAATTAAATACTTGTTGAATAAGAACAGCTCTATTTCTCTAGGACTAACCGTTCTCGAGATATTTGAGATTTTTTGCATTTTTGTTATGCCGCCTTTGGAAAAATGTCCAATTACCAAATAAAAACAGAAATTGAATTAAAAATGCAAATTTGGTGTTATTTTGTGCAAATAAACTCAATTTAATGAATTATTAAAGAAAAAGAAAAAATGAATTCGAGTCTGCAGGGAAAGTCATGTGCTGCCCACATCAGAATTTTACTTTCCCTGCAATACCTAGTAATGTATAGGGAAAGTATTGGAATCATGCCGAAAATCGCAACTCGTGTTTTCGACAGATCTACAGGTTTTGGCACCTCTAGAATACGAAAAGACTATTTTTAGCGTGACGTCTGTGTGTCTGTCTGTGCAATGTATGTATCCACTTTAACTCAAAAACGAATGGACTAAATTTCATAAAATTTGGTAAGTAACTTGTGTGTGAATCTGGTACTGATTAGTTTCTGATACGATTCGGGATAAAAGTACCCGCCCTTTTTTGCGGAATGGCCTACAAAATACTCATGTATCCACTCTAGCTAAAAAACTAATGGACCCAATTTCATAAAATTTAGTAGATAAGTCACTTGTGGGATACCCTGGTGCTGATTAGATTTTGGTACGATTCGAAAGGGAAGAAACTGCCTTTTTTACGAAATGGCTCGCAAAAATCTAGCATAAAGGATTACGTATGCTCAAATGTATCCATTGAATGCTTGTTTTATACGTCATTTTTGACAGTGGAAATAATACCAACCCCATTACTCTAGGACTAGCCGTTCTCGATATAGTTTAGTTTTTTCGCATTTTTGCCACATCACCTTTGAAAATAACTGAGTTACCCAATGAAAACGAAAATTGGATTAAAAGTGCAAATTCAGTGTAGTTTAAAATAATTATGGCTGTTATTTTGTGCAGTGAAACTCTTTTTAGTGAATTATTGAAGAAATAAAGAGAACGTGAATATGAGACTGCAGAGAAAGTCATGTACTGCCCACATCAGATTTTTAATTTTGTTATTTTTCTTATCATATACAGGGTTTATAGATAAGTTCTTAACCACCCCAATAACCTACCAATGAAAAGTCCATGAGTGTATGCGTTATGTGTATCTTTAGTAAAGTGACCCTGCATTATCGAATATAAGGTATTGCAGCACCCTCTAACGGATATTTGAAAAGTTAAAATGATGAACACGACAACAAAGGGAGACGAGAAAAGTCAATTACAATTGCACTGACATGGTTTTGTGTGAATTATAACGTCTTGTAAAGTCACAATAATTGAAAATTATTATTAAAATATCGAAATTATAGCAGCTTCTGAAAAAAATAATCTGATGTGGGCAGCACATGATTTTCCTTATATTGATGAATTGACTTCTTTAACGGTGAACAAGAAAGATCAATCATACTTAAAGCATTGATTATGAAACACTTTCCAACTTCAATGCAATTTTATTTAAAAAAGTCTAAAATGCAATACATTCCTCGGTAATATTTTAAACTTATCACAATACTACTTAACACAATAACTTATCACAATACTACAACTTATCACAATACTACATTAATTTAAACTTATCACAATACTACATTAATTTAAACTTATCACAATACTACATTAATTTATTATATTTGAAAACTTAAACTTCATTGAAAAAAATGCACTTCATTCAAATGACGGCATTGACATATAAATTGCCTGGTTTAAATATCTCTAAAATGCGACACATTCCACGGTAATATTTTTAAAACTATCATAATACTACGATAATTTATTATATTTGAAAACTTCATCAAAAACAACTGAAATTCATTCAAATGACGTCATAGAAAAAATAACACGCCTGGATCTCTATAAAAACAGCATTTCATTCATAACTTTCTCCCATTCATTTCATTCATCACAATACTATAATAATTTATTTTATTTAAAAATTAAGACCATGGAGCTACAAATAATTAAACTCTATGCGTAAAACTTCATCGAAAAAAATCGTCCTTCTCTTTGTAAAATCAATGAATATTTTATTCATATCAGCCATGCAGACTCCATGGGCTAAATTATTTTGTGTTAAAGAAATACAGCAATTCTAATACAACTCATTCTACATATTTTGCTGTTTACATTTTACATAGGTGAAAAATAGGCTTAGTTGCAGAAATAATCAAATTTGAATGAGAATTTAAACTCAAATATATTGTCATTGTGTTGTTTTAGTACGTAGATGCACAGAATTTAAGCAAAAAAAAAGTAGTTTTAGGACGGATACAACACTCAATATGAATTAAAAAGAACTTAAAAAAATCACGATTTTGAAACAAGATGGATGCCATATATCATTTTGAAGTGGGTCATGTGATCGTTTCATATCATGGTCACGTGATCGTTTCATATAAGAGGTGTAATTATTATTTTAATTTTTATTTAAAAATCTACTGAATATATTTCGCTGAATTTTTTTTTATATATTTTATGGAACAATTTGAATATTACCTAAAATTTTCGAAGCAATTTGTGAATTTTAAATCCGCTTAAAAAATGTTTGAAAAATTAGGTCCCATAGGGCTCAATGTATTTCATTTTTTCAACCCGGGTTCAATCCAAAACTAATTGTGTGATATTATTCATTTATATTCCCATAGGTCCTACAGACCGTCTGAACAACATACTAAAATTTCATTTTGATTAAGTCATTTTTACGGCAGTTATCGTGCTAACATACAGACAGACAGAATGAATGAACAAAGTCATTACAACACTTTTCAACTTTGTTGTAAAGTGTTAAAAGGTGATGAAAAGATTCACGGCACAGTGTTTGTAACGTTAAGTTGTATATTTGGCGCTTTTCCGGATGACAACATGCAAAACTATTTCGTACCCAATTAACTTATATTTTACGCAACTCTAAATTTACAATATTGATAGCACGTGCGTAACTTTACGTAACTTTATTGAATGTTTTAATGTTTTGAAGATTTTTTTTTTTTAATTTCATTTAAAATTTTAGTAGGGCTCTGAACATTGGATTGCGTGTAAAATCAATAGACTTCCAGTTATTCACTGATTGTAATTTTTGTACCAAATTTTGTTCGGATTGCTTAATTTGTTCGTGAGATATCGTCTTCACAGACTCACTATCACACACGCGCACAGACATCGCCTGAAAAACGTCCGATTCGTGTTCAGAGATGCTTGAAACATGCTCTCCCGTCGAAAACTCGAATTCGAATGTTCGACCCCGTCACAATACTTTCCTTATACATTATACTATGGTATATAAGGAGGGTGATATTTAAATATCGATATTAAAACATTTAGAAAGCTAAGAATTTGATCCAAGATTCAATTAATATCCTTGTTGGGTTGTCAAGGGGCTACAAATGACTCCCTTATTATTTGCAACTGGCATTTTTAGTTTTTGAGATATAAACATTACAAACATTGGAAAATGGAAAATTTTCAATCTTTTTCAATTTGACAAGCCGATTGCTCGAATAAGAGTTTTGTAAAAACAAATGACCGAACTAGAAATTGGATTTCCTATTAAATATTTTTATCACTTACTGTTTATTGTCACTATATTTTTATGGTTTAGAACAGTTTTTATTAAACTTTTTTGTTCGCAATACCCTATTGAAATTTAATTTGATGTTGAAACCCCACCCCAAATTGAGAAAAAAGTTCATTGTGGTTCACGCGTTGTTTAATTTTTAAGTAAATGTACGCAAAATTATCATGTCGCGGAACCCTTGCTATAATAACTTTTTTTTTCATTAATAAATAATATAAAATAAAATTAAAAATAAAATAAAATATTTTTTTTAATTATTAATTTAATAATAATAATAATAAAATAATTATTAATTTAAATTAATAATTTTAATTAATATAATTTTTTAAATTAATAATTGTATTAATAAATTTTTTAAATTATAATAAATAATTGTAAATAATAAAATAATTTTTTTTATTTAAAATTATTTATTATGAATAATTTTTTAAAATAAAATTAATTTTATAATAAATTAAAATTTATAATATATTTTTAACAAATTAATAATAATTAATAAAATATAATATAGATTTTTTTTAAATAAATAAATTTAATAATATATATATTTTTAAAATATTAAAATTATTTTTGTATATTTATAACTGGTACCCTATTTCCGACAAAACAGTTAAAATTATTTATATTTTAGGTTCTGAGATATAAGCGTCCAAAGTGTTTAAACTTTTCGCTCCGCTCTGATTTCAGCCTGATATCCCGACTATAGACGTTATTCACGCAGGGTGGCAACAGAACCTGGGAATCGGAATATCAACATCTTGAAAATATCAGGGAAATCCTAAAAAGAAAACCCCCTGTAAAATCAGGGAAATTTGAATTTTTAAGGCTTTCTTCCGCCTCGCGACAATACACATGTGTAGAATTCATTCACTTTTCATGTGATAGGTTGATTGATTGATTGATTGGGGTTTTCTGGCACAAGACCCAAAAACGATATGCTGCGCCAAACCTACCCAAACATGTGATAGCAGACAGTTTATTGGACGCCTCAATAAAACGAAGAGAGTTTAAAATTTCAATGTTTCCCAGTAATTCCTCTCATCTTATTTTGAAAATTGTCAAAACATTTCATATGGCAGGAAAAGCAGATTAAAAAAAATGTTTCTATTTTATTGCAATTTAACTATATAAATTCTTGACTGGAATTTACAGAACACTGCTGGGTTTATAGCTGAGTTTTATAGCTCATTTAGAATGTTAATGCTTGAAAGAATAATATCCTTCTAATAATACTGTTCTTATATAACTATTGCATAAATAAATACTATATACTTTTCAATGCTGAAAGTAATTAACTTTAATTATTTATTCTTAATTATCACTTTCAATTTTAGTAATTGATATTTTATGCTAGTTAAACTCAACTGATATTCAGCAAAAGTAGATAATGTTACATATCAGGGAATTTTTTATCTGAGATCCTGTAGCCACCCTGTTTCAAATAATTATAAATTAAAATGTGTACTATTGTTTATACTTATACTATACTTATACTATATTGAACTAATATTGTTTATACTTATACTATATGTTTCTACGTATTTACAAAAATGTGTCATTAGTTATTCTGAAATTATGTAATAGAGCATGGGCATGAATATAAATAAACAACCTGCGTAGTAGATAGGTAGCTCGCATATACATTGCAAATTCTGCAATGTATATGCGAGCGAGAAGGGAAAGATACATAACGATTTTTCTTAAAAAACTCGTGTATATATTTTAATGAAAGTGAATATTTTATTTTCCGGTTCATTAAAAATATCCATCCAAGGAGATAAATTTAGACATATCCTACTGAAATGAGAGGTTAAACGATTGTAAGTTTCTAAAGTAGCCGTTTTTAACCTTTTGCTTAAGGGTGGGACCAACGAGTTAGTATATACTACCTCGATTATTATATACTACCTCGATGGGTGGGACAGCGTCCATCCCAAATGAAGAACCTCTCAAAACGACAGGTACTTTTTGAGACATGTCTTTTTGAGAGGTTTTGCGTTTGGGATAAACGCTGTCCCACCCGTAAGCAAAAGGTTAATGAAGAAATAATGAAAATTTCCATACTACTAAGTAAATGAGTTGTTTTGGAAACGTCAGAGCAAAAGGGTCACTGTGACGTCACGTGCCCATGCTCTGTACGTGCTCTTTGAAGAAATAACAGTACTGATGTTCCCTGTTAGTAATACTATACTTTGATTACAAAAGGACTGTTAATTTTCATTGGGGGGGGGGGGGGGGTTGACCGTAGATCAAGGTATTTAGAAAGACCGTAGATATCGGGTATGACCTACCCCCAGAATCCCTTCCAATAGGCACCCTATGACCCACGCGGATACAATGTAAACTTTCAGGACAAGACCCCATCATCGCCTTCCGCCCATCCTTCCAAATCCAGTAAACACCAGCACCGCAGTCTACCGGAAAGCGTGACTCACGTTTACAGATAACGAAAACTAGAAAACAAAATTTCGAGAAACTTTTCTTTTCGCTGGGAGTGAGTGAATTGACTCGCACTGAAATAATCAATTACGCCGGGTAAGGACAGCCAAACTAACCGCGAACAGATTTATAACGCCATCAGCTGATGAAATGCGAATAGAATGAATGGGCATGACATTAACAAGGCTGGTCTCTGTTTCAAGGTCCTCAAAACCTTCAATATTCATGAATATTTTTTTTTCTTTTTTTTATACGAGGCTTCGCTATCACTTTGCGAGAAAAAGCTTGCCGTGTAGGCGAATAAAATGCGTTTCTGGAACTGGTAAATCGCGCATGAAACGAGCTGATTTTCGGTTGTAAAATTTTATTAACAATTTAATGTAATTTAGTGTAATTTTACGTAATTAACTGCAATGTAATACAAGGCCACCCATACAAATTGTGCCCCCCCCTACAAACATGTATCATGCCCCCTTCCATATTACATTCCCTTCTCTGTGAATTTTTCATGTCTTCCTTCAAAATTAAAAGAAAAATGGGCCCCTCCTGCAGACCTGAAAATAGGCGCTCGCCACAAGTTGATTAAACAATGCAGTGTAGCAATTAAATGAAACAACTAACCCCCCTCCCCCCCCCATTTTGTTTTACACAGAAGACTGCGCAAAAGTTTACTAACTGTGAATTCCTTCTCTCCAATTCACATCCCTCATATATATATATATATATATATATATATATATATAAATACATGTATATATTAAATTAATACATCTATAGATATATACTTATACATAACCATGCTTATCGATTTTACAAAATAAAAATATGTGATAGAGTGGTCACTAAACTAAAACTGCCTTCTGGCCACTTGCTAACTAACTTGCCACTAAGTGAAAATTTAAATTTTCTGATCTCTCTTCCGCCCCCCTACTCGAGTAGCATCCTTTCACCTTTGCGCGGCCTTGTGTAATACCAAACAGTATAATATGGGGCTCGTGTGGCTTCTGCAGACTCACTTTTCCCCTTTCATTTTTAACACTTTACAACATAGTTGAAAAGTGTTTATGACTTTGTTCATTCTGTCTGTCTGTCCGTTAGCACGATAACTGCCTTAAAAATGACTTTATCAAAATGAAATTTTAGTATGCTTTTCAGACAGTCTGTGGGACCTATGGGAATATAAATAAATCATATCACCCAATTAGTTTTTTATTGAACCCGGGATGAAAAAATAAAATACATTGAACCCTATGGGACCTAATTTTTCAAACATTTTTTAAGCACATTTAAAATTCACAAATTGCTTCGAAATTTTTAGGAAATATTCACATCTCATAAAATATATAAAAAAAATTTCAGTAAAATATGGTAGGTAGTTTTTTAATTAAAAATTATTTAATATAGGGAGAAAAACGAATTCAATTAAATTCTGACTTTTGCGATATCTTCCAGAAAGAAAAAATAGATATATTATATAATAAATATCTTTCCAAGAGTTTAATTAATTTGTATATGAGAGAGGCTTCACATTTTAAAATAAATTTGGTAGATAACAATTTTTCAAATTTTTTTTTAATTTTATATAACTTTTCATGATATATTTATTTGATGGCGTTTTTAATGCACTTTCCTACGTCCTAGAGAATTAAAATTTGGTACACAGCTTAAATTTGTAGAACATTTTATTCTTCCACACTTTGGTGGATCTTTAAATATAGATCCTACATTTTTTTCGAAATGGCCTGCAAATAATCCCCGTTCACTTCTATAAATCATTCTTGTAATATTGTTAAAAATTCTGATGTGGACAGCACATGTCTTTCTCTGCAGACTCATATTCACGTTCTCTTTATTTCATCAATAATAATTTGAGTTTATCTGCATAAAATAACATCCATAAGTATTTTGAATGACATTGAATTTGCACTTTAAACTTAAATTAGGTTATCATTTGATAGATGGACTTATTGTGAAAAGTGGCGTAGCGAAAACGCAAAAAAAAAAACCTAAAATATCTCAAGAACGGCTAGTCCTAGAGTAATGGGGTTAGTCTTATTCTTTTTGTTGTCAAAAATCACGTATAAAATAGGAATTTAATTGATATAATTGAGCACACGTAGTCTTTTATTTTTATATTTAACGATTTTTGCGGGCCATTTCGCAAAAACAGCCCGTTCCTTTTTCCCGAATCGTACTAGAATAACCTACAAGTGATTTATATAACAAATTTTGTTAAATTTGGTATATAAATCACTTGTAGGTTATTGAAATATTATACACTAAATTGTGTTAAATTTGGTCCATTAGTTTTTAGCTAGAGTGGATAAAGGCAATTTCTGCCGGCCATTTCGCAAAGAAGGCAGATTCTTTTATTACAAATCGTACTATAATCAAATGAACATCAGGGTTTCCCACAAAAAACTTACCTACCAAATTTTATTAAATTCGGTCCATTAGTTTTTCAGTTAGAGTGGATGCAATATCCTCACAGACACACAGAAACACACACAGATACACCCTTACACACACAGACGTCTTCCTAAAAATAGTTTTTTCGTATTCTAGAAGTCCCAAAACGTGTAGATCCTTCGAAAATTCGAGTTCCGATCTTCGGCACGATTCCAATACTTTGAATACATACATACGCACACACATATATTATCTGTGTATCTAAATTCTGTGCCTACGCAATTGCAATAGTTGTGATTTTAAATGATCCCTAAACTTTTATTATTTCTTCAACGAAGCCTAATTTTAACTTATGCGGAATGCAAATATCTCAAGCGATTGTAAGGTGAGTTACATAAGAATTGCTGAATTTTTTTCACACAAAATTATTTAGCTCTGTAGTCTGGAATGCAAGTTATATGAATGAAATATTCATTGATTTTGCATAGAGAATCAGATGATTTATATTTCGATACAGTTTTAAATATTTAAGTATAATAAATTACTGTAGTACTGTGATAATGTAAAAGATATCACCACTGAATGTATCACATTTTAGAGATTTTTAAATGAAATTGCATTTCAGTTGTAAAGTGTTTCATAATCAATGCTTATGCATGATTGATCTTTCTTGTTTTAGTTGCTATGCATATTTATTGACATTCATCCAAATAAAATAAATGAACATTTAATTGAATTTGCGTCCAATTTGATTTTTTTTTTTTTTTTTTTTTTTTTTTTTTTTTTTTAAAGCGTCTTAGCGCAGACTTTACTAACTTCAACATGAAAATATCTTGATAACGATTTAACCCAGCGAAGTGGAAGCTCATAAAGAATATTCTTCATTTTGATATTGTTATGCGAGTGGATATGAATATATGAGGAAGTCGATTGAAGCCTTTCCAGATATATTTTGGTAGCATATCGCCAACTTGGCGACTTTTTTAAATGTTGCCACATTGATAAAAATGTTATCAAATTGATAAAAATGACGTGAAATAGCGAAGTGGAAGCTCATAAAGAATATTCTTCATTTTGATATTGTTATGCGAGTGGATATGAATATATGAGGAAGTCGATTGAAGCCTTTCCAGATATATTTTGGTAGCATATCGCCAACTTGGCGACTTTTTTAAATGTTGCCACATTGATAAAAATGTTATCAAATTGATAAAAATGACGTGAAATAAATAGTATGCAATATTTGGCAAATTTTTAATTCTTTCATATAACGGGCATACCTTTTATAAGAAATGCTCTTCTAAATATCGCCAAGTTGGCGATATTTGGCCTTACATTGTTGAAAATATCGTCAAAATTGCGAAAATGACGCCAAGTTAATAAAAATGGCGTCTAATTGATGAATTTATTATTAAAATATTTTAATATATAGACTACATCGCTTATTGAGGATGTTATCAATATTATTTATTTAGAGTTGCGTGAAATATAAATTAATTGGGAACGAAATAGCTTTACATGTTATCATCCAGAAAAGCGGCAAATGTACAATTCAACAACATGTGCCATGGATCTTTTCATCACTTTTTCACCGTTAAAGAAATAAATTAATTCATTGCATTATAAGGAAAGTCATGTGCTGCCCACATCAGATTTTTTTGATATTGTTATGCGAGTGGGCCTAAACAATATGAATATATGAGAAAGTCGACTGAAGCCTCCCCAGATATGTTGTACCGCCGAGTATGAAATAAGACGACCCGCAACGTGTTGCCACCACAGAGAATAATTGCTGCGGGCATTCAAAGTTGAGTTTCCTACCATATCTTTTCTTTCCTCCTAATATTCGTTCAAGTTCAAACGAGAACTTGTTTCTTATCATTCTTTTTATTGAACTCTGCTTCTGATGAATCATATCCTGTAATATCTTTTAAATTGACCGCTCTACATTCAATTTTAAACGGCGTCTAGAAATTTTTGTTACGGGGTCTTTTTAAACACACACACAGGTGCCATGAGTCATTACAAATAAATTAATCATCGACTTGCTTGCTCTAAAGGAAATGTTAAGATTAGATGTAGGAAATCCTGCTCGACGTATTTTCTTTGCCACAGCTGGCTTGTACTTGTTTAGGCATGGCAACGGTACGTCATTTGGATTTGATTTGTCGAAAGTGGCAACGAATACAACGCAAGGTTCATTGATAAGTTTTCGAGAATAGGTAGATTTCTCCCAAAGGCATATTTGTTTACAGATCCTATTGAAAAGCGAATATCTCTGTCACGCTTGGTGACATTGACAAAGTCGCCAATTTGACGACTCTGAGGAAATGTCGCCAAGTTGAAGATAATTCAATATCTCTGGAAGTTTAATTTTTTTTTTTATAATTCCTGTTTTTTTGTGGGAATTATTAATTTGATTATTCTCGATTCAACATATAGCGAGTTTCATTTTTTGTGAGACAGGCAAGGTTTTTTTTTCTTAAGCGGATTGTTAAAAATAATTTTTTCCGTTTCTGAATTGTTCCAAACAAATTAATTATAATAAAAATATAGTTTCGAATTATAAAGAGATAGTAAATAAAATGAAAAATAGTGAAAATTTATTGTTTTATTATTTATTGTTTCTTTGATGATTTTTAACACTTTACAACAAAGTTGAAAAGTGTTAATGACTTTGTTCATTCTGTCTGTCTGTCTGCCCGTTAGCACGATAACTGCCGTAAAAATGACTTAATCAAAATGAAATTGTAGTATGTTGTTCAGACGGTTTGTAGGACCTATGGGAATATAAATGAATAATATCACCCAATTAGTTTTGGATTGAACCCGCGTTGAAAAAATGAAATACATTGAGCCCTATGGGACCTAATTTTTCAAACATTTTTTAAGCGGATTTAAAATTCACAAATTGCTTCGAAAATTTTAAGTAATATTCAAATTATTCCATAAAATATATAAAAAAAAATTCAGCGAAATATATTCTGTAGTTTTTTAAATAAAAATTAAAATAATAATTACACCTCTTATATGAAACGATCACATGACCCACTTCAAAATGATATATGGCATCCATCTTGTTTCAAAATCGTGATTTTTTAAGTTCTTTTTAATTCGTATTGAGCGTTGTATCCGTCCTAAAACTACTTTATTTTTTCTTAAATTCTGTGCATCTACATACTGAAACAACGCAAATACAATATATTTGAGTTTAAATGCTCATCCAAATTGGATTATTTCTACAACGAAGCCTACTTTTCACTTATGTAAAATGTAAACAGCAAAATATGTAGAATGAGTTGTATTAGAATTGCTGTATTTCTTTAACACAAAATAATTTAGTTCATTGAGTCTGCATGGCTGATCTGAATGTTCTCTTAATATTAATTGATTTTATTAAGAGAAGGACGATTTTTTTCGATGAAGTTTTAAGCATAGAGTTTAATTACTTGTTATTCCATGGTCTTAATTTTTAAATAAAATAAATTATTATAGTATTGTGATGAATGACATGAATGGGAAATTATTTATGAATGAAATGCTGCTTTTGTAAAGAGAGCCAGGCGTGTTATTTTTTCTATGACGTCATTTGAATGAATTTCAGTTGTTTTCGATGAAGTTTTCAAATATAATAAATTATCGTAATATTCTCATAGTTTTAAAAATATTACCGTAGAATGTATCGCATTTTAAATATATTTAAACCAGGCAATTTATATTTCAATACCGTCATTTGAATGAAGTTCATTTTTTTCAATGAAGGTTTAAGTTTTCAAATATATAAATTAATGTAGTATTGTGATAAGTTTTAAAATATTACCGAGGAATGTATTGCATTTTCGACTTTTTTAAATAAAATTGCATTGAAGTTGGAAAGTGTTTCATAATCAATGCTTTAAGCATGATTGATCTTTCTTGTTTATTTATTTTTGGAACTGAAAATATGGTGATAAGCAATTAGGTTTAGAAATCGATTTCATACATACATACATCGATCATACATACATACATCATACATACATACATACATACATACATCGATCATACATACACACTTTTCTTCTTTATATATATAGATATTTTAAAAATATAAAATGGTAAATATAAAGTTTTTTTTTAAAGAGTCCTATAATCAGTAGTGTCGCCAGAAAATTTTCTTTTGGTTGGAGGTGATAACCAAATATGTTGTTCCCATTTTCCCAAATATAATTTCTCTGAACTTTAATAGGTTGTTCCTATGGAATTGCTGGGAGAGGAATTACGACATCCGCTTCCACCTTTGCGGCATCACTGCTATAATGCCCCCTAATATGATTAACATAAACCGTTCAAGAAAGGACATTTAACCGCAAAGTTCGCAGAATATCTTAATATTCTATTAAACTTGATTTAACCATATACAAGGAGATTAAAAAAAGAAGGGAAGACTTTACGAGGGGGTAGCACACACCAAACCAAGCATTTTTCCTCTTAGTTTACCGGGCGGAAATTAAACGTAAAGGCTTTATGGGGATAAATTGGGCGAGGTGGTTCCAATAACTCGGCCCCTCACGATCGCCCGATCTAAGGCTCCTAAATGTACAGGCTAGCGCCACAGCTGCCATCTTGACTCCCAATTGAAGGGATGGCTGTACATGACGAAAAGAGGGTGACTTTCTTGTCCTTTTCTCGAGATCTCTAAAGAAACAAAACACTCTAGTCTACGTTCTTGAATGATGGGTACACTATTTTGAAAGCAGAAGGGCCTATTTTACAGCTAAATTGCGTATCAAATGTCAGCCATGTAACATTCGCGCGCCATTGAAATAGCACAAGCAGACGATAACTGACAAGGATCGGTTGGAGTCAAAATGGAGTTTGCGTCAGCCTGTATATCTAAAAGCCATAACTCGATCTGTCGCGTCTTGGTATCTTTTTGTGGGGATATCTCAAGAGTCTCGTCTATGACACTCCCCTTGAGTCTGAAGAGGAATTCGTCGCCAGAATTTCGCCCGCTACTGCCGAAGTGCGCGATATGCCTAGTCTGTTCGAGAGAGTTCGCCAATCCCTCCATCGCTGCTGTGATACTTGCATTCAGGTTGGCGGTCGCTCTTTTGAGCCATTACTGTATTGTTTAATAAATGCCATTTTATAACTTGGCATTTATTAAACAATACAGTAACCGCCTCACCTCATCGGTTTCACCATGAAGCGCCCGCTAACGCCTTTACTTTTCATTTCCGACCCGGTAAGCTATGACAACAAATGCTTGGTTTGGTGTGTACTACACCCCATAAAGTTTGGCCCATCTTTTTTGAACCACCCTGTATATTCTAACTAGGATATCTACGCATTTAACGTAGTAAATTCCGTGGCGCCTGCTGTTCATCATGATTGAAGCCACCACCATCCGCGCAGTTAACAGATCCATGAAAACAAAGGGCGCGGGTCGAAATCCTATTTTGACAAAGAAATTTACCGTTATTAGGAGGCCCGCATATGGGATCGCAGCTTTGGCGGCCGACAATAGAACTCTGTCGCGATTATCCAGATGTTGGACGTGATTTGCTGCGTGACAGTTATCTTGTTGATACATTTTATTCTCTAGATTTTGATTGTGTCGTGGTGCCGGCTAGACAAAGGGATTGTTGCAGCATCGGGCTAACTGTATTTTAAGTCCCTTTACGCAATTTTAAATGCTCCCTCACCCTCATGCGGTGCGATAGCTGTTATTGGGAGGAATAACGGCTTTGCGAACACAGTACAAATATAAACAATTTAAATATGATCAAGGGATATTTATTTGCAATTCCGCATTTATAAATTTTAGATTTTGCTAGTGGAGTAAAATAAGAATTTTATGCAGTGTAATTTTATGCAGTATTTTAACCAAATGTAAAAATTTGATGTATCCAACACGGATTTTTCAATAAATATATTAACAAATTTCGATACTGTGGGAAAGCGATAAAACAATTGGATATAAAATAAGTATACTAAATTTCAAGGAAATCGCTTGATTCTTTTCAGAGATACGCTCCCTCTATAGAGGAGTAAGATCTCCAGAATGGCTTACAATAACTTCTAAACAAAAGTGGCCACTCATTTCTAGTTAGACGATTTTTAAAATTATTTACTTTTTTTTATGATAGTAAGCTTAGGGGATTTTTTCTTCTACTTTAGATAAATGTTCAATACGTCAAGAAAGGCGTCATAGTTCCATAAATTATGTCATGCTCTTTTAAATAAATAAAGTAAATATACAGTGACTATTTTTTCAACACATAGCCAATAAGCTGATTGGGAGCAGAACCACTCATAGGAGGACGTGTACCACTCAAATGGGGGGGGGGGGGGGAGGGCCGGGATCTTAATTTCTTTAGAGAGTGGAAGACATGGAAAATTCACAAGGAGAAAATTAAATATGAAGGGGAGGGGGGCACAATTTACATGGGTGGCCCTCGTTCCGGATTTGCTGCTTCAGAAAATTACAAGTCCGTCTACGATCCAATCCTTTGCTCATGTTCTTTTAAATAAATAAAGTAAATATACAGTGATTATTTTTTCAACAAATAGTCAATAAGTTGATTGTGAGCTGAGCCACCCGTAGGGGGACGTACATCACTCGAATAGGGGGAGAGCTGGACCCGGAATTTTTTTAGAGAGTGGAAGACATGAAAAATTCGCAAGGGGAAAATTACATATGGAGGGGGGTGGAGGAGGCATGATAAATGTTTGTAAAGGGGACACAATTGGTATGGACGGCCCTGTTCGGAATTTGCTACGTCAGAAAATTACCAAGTTCGTCTACGATCCAATCCTTTGCTCATGGGAAAAATCCTTTCAGTATTCAACTACACTGGGAGGCTTACTGACACGGTGCTCAATACTGATAAGGGCACTTTTCTTGACTGATAACTGGTATCGTGAATGAGACTGTTTCGGCAAGCCCCGTTGTGGAGTTCGTTGCTCAAGTGCTTAGTATTCGAGCATATCTATCCGATTTTCATGTTGTTTATATTACGGTAAGGATGTTCTTTGATGTTTTATGCTTCAATTACCCACTCTTATCTCTGAGTTGTCAGTAACATCGTTTAATTTTTTTTTTGCGTCTTGACCTTTTGTATTTTTCGTACAAAAACGTGCTTGTTTTTCGGGCTCGGTTTGACCTGCGCTTTTTTTTTTTTTTTTTAAATTGATAATATGATGTTCATTTATTAGATTGTTTGGAATAAGTGTTTTACTCTCGAAAAATGGTGTATAAAGATCTAGAAATGAGATTCGATTTAAATAGGGCGTTTAGGTATGGATAATTTATTTAAACGTTTTTTATCATTACAAGTTTGTTATTAGTACAAGTAGAAACCTGCTTATTATTACAAGTAGGAACCTGCTTATGTTTCGAAATATCATTTTTATACTGTTACTAATATGTAAAATACTTCACTATTTTGCCTATCTCAGAGGAAACACAACCTTCAGAATGTAGCCATTCCTATTATGTGAAATTAAGTTGCCATATTATTCGGGGAATCATCACCAGATTTTGCAATTTATTGCCAACTTTGTGACTTTTGGTGAGTTTTCAAATATACTAGAACATTCTCGAAATATCGAATATTCTTGGAAGATACGAGCATGCTCTAAAAATTTCTATGGAGAATATATAAGGGAGTCATAGTTCAGTTAGACGCAATTGATGTAATACGAGCTAAATTGAATTGTGAGATACTTCAGTGTTTCGAGAATAAATCTGTTATTTTGTGAATTAGTTGAGCATTTTTATTGTGTCTGACAGTTGTTTACTGATCTTGTAAGATAGTTATCAAACTAGTCGCTGTATATTGTTCCTGTTTATGCTTATTAGTCAGGGTGCATACGTGTTTTTGAAAATTGGGAAGTACTTGAATTTTAGATTAATATTTTCATGGCCTTGAAAGTACTTTTAAATACCCATTTTCTTGGTTAAGTCCTTGAAAAAGACAGGGTTGAAAGTGTTCTGCAGATTCACAGCATTTTGTTTTTTCTGAGAAGTTCTGCTTTCTCTGGAAATTTCCCCAGCAGTTACGCTGTTGCTGAAATTTTCCTAAACATCTTTTTTTTCCCAAAAATTTTCTCAGTGGCTTCAACATTAAACAATAATGCTAGTTTGCTATGATGTTTCCTCTCAGAAACGCATACAACTTCATAATATAGACGAAATTATGTCTTTGAAAATGATACTTGAAAGTCCTTGAATTTTTTTTTTTGAAGGAAAGTGTACTCACCCTGATTAGGGTTTTTAAATGAAATCATTAGTTGTCCAGAAATGTGGACTCATTCTTGTATCCTGAAAGTACACTCATGATTCCAGAGGATACATCATAGCAATACTCAGAATATTGGAGTCGAAGTTTTGTAGATTTTACTGTATGTGCACAAAATAAAGTTTTAATATCAAAGGAGAGTCTTAATAAATAAGGATCATTGTCATATGTAATGTGAGAATTACATGTGAATTTTTTTTTTAATTATTACAAAGCAGTAAGACAAAAGAAAAAAAATTCTTCCCTAATATTCAAATAGAATTAGTAAATTAATCAGCAACAGTAGTTTTGATTGTATAAAACATATATGAAGTATTTGACTGCACTGCATTAACACTAGAATGACGGAAGCGGTCATTTTGACCTCATAACCACTTTGAGAAACGATTTCTCCAAAGCGGCTAATCCCAGCCCATTGAAATTTTATGACATTTCTTATTTTCTTAAAGTTATTGAAAACACAGAAGAAAATTATTCTAGGTTTTATAATAGAACAAATCAATGATCTTCCTAGATATCCGTCATCAAAATATCCGTTGTTCTAGTGTTAAAGTTTTTAAAATTGGCCATGAACTATTAGTATCAATATTGAAAAAAGCTTTTAATAATAATTATTATATACAAGTGCACTAGAGAGAGAGAAAAGTACTTTCAAGTTAGCAAAGTTTTTATCTTTCTGTATGGCCTCCACATACCCCACAGCATGTACCCCATGACCTAGGTTGACTTAATTATTAATCTCTAGTTGATCATATGTGTTCATTATGAAGGTTATTAAATTTCATTGTCTAATGATTGACTATTGAATTGCAAGACTGAGCTGTGTCAATTGTTTTTGAACCCAGAATTCTATATTTTTCAAGCAAACTTGCTAAAATTTAGGTTAATCTAATTTTTTTGTTTTCAATCTTAGAACTCAAAAAATAATTTTTGAAACTCAAGATTTCTAGTCATATTATTTGTAAATAATAATAAAGGTTTTAAGTTTTAACTGCTTCCTAAATTTGTAATACTTTTTTTTAGTTGAATGCGAAGAGGGATTTGTTCTATCGCCATGACTCCAGTTCAACAAATTCTACGGTAGCCGCACCTTTAGCACCCCCAACATTGACTGTTAATTCCAATTCATCTTCTAAAGAATCGTTGTCGAGTAGAGACGGAGAAAGAATGAAAGACATGTCACCGAAAGACTTGGATGGATATGTGGGCTTTGCTAATCTACCAAATCAGGTCTATCGCAAAGCTGTTAAACGTGGTTTTGAATTCACATTAATGGTTGTAGGTAAGTAGATCTAATTTTCCTAATTATCAATATTACTTTTACCATATTACAGTTTGATCATAATTAAAGTATTTCTATTTTAGATCCTACAAGCTAGTGCTTGAAATTCAAGCAGACTTAGTAGGAATAACTTTTAAAACATGCAAAAACAATCTTGCAAAATACAGAACCAAACTCGATATGCAGATACCTCAAGACCAAGTATATAATTGTTCAAAATTATCCCCAATAAGAACGCAGTGACTCCAAAGCACATTCTGGTGTACATATAAGGGGAGTTGTTGACCCATTGTTGTGATTCAATTACCTTCAGTAAATAGTGTAGATGGCTCAATGACACATCTGGCATGAGTATAAACAATTGTGTGAGTTCTGGAGAAAACATATTTCAGGCTTAAGACAGTGTTAGTGTTCAGTCAAATGAATTGGTCATTATCTTGGTCTGATATATGTGACAGTAAGACAGTGTTGGTAGCAGTAGATTTAGGATGGTATGCATGGATACCAAAAAGGTTATGAACATTGTAGAAAAACAGATGATCACGGTGATTGTGTGGCAGCATAGGCAACACAACTGTCCACAGGCTGTTTTGAATGTGCAGGTGAACTGTCAAAGTACCATATAGCAATACTAAAGGAAACTGGCTGTCATTGAAGTGCCTTCTACTAAAACTGTCACTCAAAATGTGGTGCCTATATGCCACTTGACAGCTGAAGCCAGACTAAAGTATGGTAGTGCGACTAGTCAGAAAGGCATCTAAAGTCAGTCTGTTGGTAATTCAAAGACACATAGGATCCTCTATTCATCATTCTGTATCAAAATGTACTATCAAGAGTCAGCTGCATATGAAGGAAGCCATTCTTGGTATTTCTTAAGAAAAATGTATACTATTAACTACTCAGCACCATCTCCGTCTTGAATTATGGAATATGGAATGTCGGCATTTCTTGTTTAGCAGTGAATTCCACTTCTACCTGGTAGCAAATGACCAGAGGGAGTCAGGTCCACACTTTAGTCTGACTTCAGCTGTCAAGTGGCATATAGGTACCACATTTTGAGTGACAGTTTTAGTAGATGGCACTTCAATGACAGTCAGTTTCCTTTAGTATTGCTATGTGGTGCTTTGACAGTTCACCTGCACATTCAAGACAGCCTGTGGACAGTTGTGTTGCCTATGCTGCCACACAATCACCGTGATCATCTGTTTTCTGTTAGGTGTTGATATCCTGTCATGGCTATTCAAAGTTCCACAATTTTTAGCAATTAAGGATGTCTGGGATTTACTGGATTGGCAGTTGCAGCAGGATCACCCATGGGGAAGGGGAGGTGGATGCTACTTAAGTGAGGTGTCTGGCACCCCATGGTCCAAGTTACAATATAAAAAATTTGCATGAATAAGTTCTTGAAAATATCTTTCAAGATTTTTAAAAGATGCCAGAGCTTTAATGGATGACAGAGTTTTCTAAAGGATGAGAGAGCTTTCTAAAGGATGAGAGAGCTTTCTAAAGAATGGCAGAGCTTTCTACAGGATTATAGAGCTTTCTGAAGGATGACAGAGCATAATTAATGAAATTTTAATGCATAATCATTGCATTCTTGTGTTAAAAATGACTGTGATAGAAATGACATATGAGTTTGCTTTCTTTCCATATGGAAATTGAAACTAACATTGGGAAGCAAAGTATACACTGTGCATAATTTGTTTTTATGCATTAACAGGAAACACTGTCTTTTCAAATTTTCAAAAATATTAATAATTTAATAATAACTAAATGCATGTAATTTCTCAAGCTTCATCCATTTATTTCCATTATTTAATGTGTTTACTTTCTCTATATTTATAGTATAATGTATAAGAAAAGTAATATGATGCATTTCAAACATAATTTGGTACGATTATTACAATCCGTGTATACTGGGACCTGGACCCTTTTGATTTTAAACACTGTCATACATTTAGAAGACCTCCAGATTTTCGAATGAATATTTGAGAAAAATCATAAAAAAAATCAGAAGCTCAATAATGTTAAATAAACAATCATTTTACATGTAATTTTTTGTTCTAAAATGAATAACATAAACTTTAGTACTAGCTTGAACCGTTTTCAAAATATTGCACGCTTTTCAAATAAATGTATTTAAAAATTTATATAAAAATGAACAATAGCAAGTATCATCAAATGTCTAACACTGGCAATAAGTTTGATGACCATGGTGACTCATTTGGCAAGATATTGGGAACGTAGAAAACTTTTTAATGTGCCAAATTGATGAATTAGTAATTAAAATATTTTAATATAATGGAGTATATTGCTTAACACATGTTGGTAATATTTCCAATTGTCAAGTTATATTTGTACAAAATAAAATTTAATTTGGTACTTGAAACTAATTTTGCATGCTGTCATCCAGAAAAGTGTCAAATGTCGCCGTACTTCTCAACATTCAAAACATTGTACTGTGGATCTTCTCCATCATCAAAGTAAAGTAAGTGAATGTCATGTGCTGCCTACATCAAACTTTTTACTGATGTAATTGGGAGATGAAAATTTAATTCACCACTGGTGGACAGTGACTAAAATGACAAATTTGCATTTTGCAAAGTTAAAAGTATATTCAATATTATTGAAAAATACTTTTTTGCTGAAAAATATGTAGAATAGATTGTATTCTAAACAAATTCTTTATTATTATTTTTTTAAAGGTCAAGAGACACAAAATTGATAATTATATACTCTGTCATATACATATATATATACACACACACAAATTTGTAATTTTAAATGAGTATTATTCATTTTATATATATTATGGAATAAAGCAAATGTATAATATGTTAGCTTGTTATTTTGTTCCTTAAATTAATCAAGTTGACCACAGACCTGAAAAACCTGGAATTATCAGATAATTTTATTCTCCTGGAAATATCTGGGAAAAATCAGGGAATTCCATTAAAAGCCTAGGTGGTGTAGTGGATAGCATGTTCGGCTGCTGTCTAGAGGGCTCGGGTTCGAATCCCGAATAATGCATGGAGTCATGTGTGGCTACTGTAACTGGATTTCGATCTGTTGTTGCCACTTTAATTGAATTAAAAAAATAAATAAATAAATAAAAGTCGGGGAAAACTGCGAATTTTTGTGATTTTTTTTCATTTTCCGTCCTTATCATTTTCTTTTAGCTCAATGAACAGTGCTTGTTCATTCCATGATGTTACATTTTTCATCTCTCATCACAAGACCCATCACTCATCTCTTTTACATATACTTCTGAAGGAGAGTTTTTATCAACAGGCAATGTGACCTCGATAAACATCCTTCGAAATGGAATGTTTCAGTTAATTATCAGGGAATTTCAAAATGAATTTCTTGTGACCACCCTGATTAATGTTATATTTAATTTCTTTTATTGTCTTTCTTTAGGAGAAGCTGGTCAGGGAAAATCGACATTAATAAATTCTATGTTCCTTACTGATATATATTCTAGTGAATATCCTGGTCCTTCTCTTCGGATTAAGAAGACCTTACAGGTATTTACCAATGTTTGCATATTATTTAGAAATGAAGTTTTAGTGTCTTATTGTTCAGATTTTAAGTGCATTGTGTGGTTTGTTAGAGTTAAGTGCACCAAACCTTTGTCTGCTGACACTAACTCCTATTTTTCTGCTCTTCGACTACTTTTAGATTGATAGAACATAAAATATATTTATTTGATTTCGGAACAAGAAAACTTTACTAAATTTCTGGGCAAGTAAAAATGTAACAACCTATGCATTTAATAAATTGGAAGAAAATGTTTTTAAAACAGCATCATAGGATTTAAAACTGAATATGTGAAAGGAAAGACGAGCAGCATATATTATATAGGCTTCCTCTTACAAACTTTTTATAATTTCATTATCAAATATATATATATATATATACACACTTCTCTATGTATGGTAAATCAAAAAATAATTTTGATTAATAATGGAAACAGGGTATCTTTTAAATAAACATTTGTACAAAATTATTATTAATGGACCACAAAATATATTTATTTGAACAAATAACTTGAACATTGAAAAATAAAACATCATTCTGTTTGTAAACAATATAACAAGAAATATGATATTCGATCAATATATGCCAAAATAAAATTTTTAAAAAGATATTAGAAGATATACCCATACCATTTTTATCTTATTTCAGCAATCTGCTCAACACAATGACTTTGAAAAATCTTTGCCAAAATAAAACAAATATCTTTAGAAATTGAAAATATCTAATTCCCATAATCTTATATTTCAAGGGCATAACTGATATAATAATCCAGTTGAAAATACAATACCATTCATTCATAAAATTATTTTATTTAATTCAGGTAAATTAAATTAAAATCATTTGCCATATAAATACATTTGATTTAATTCCATTGCTAAACAAAATGGTATAATTTTTTTCAATACATTTTAGGATAACATCTGTATAATGCTATTTTAGTGGACACTATTCTACATAACTGTTAACTATGTTAGATTGATCTAATACTTTTTTTTATCAGTTAGTTAAATTTATGAATAATTATTAATCCTGTGATGGGCTAGCTAGTTACGTGCACAAACCTCTTGAGCCCTATTCTTTTTGCATGCTACTAAATATCTTAGTCCTTTAATTTAATTATTTTCATTTATTTTGATTTCAGGTTGAAACTTCAAAAGTTCTGTTAAAAGAAAATGGTGTTAATTTATTGCTCACTGTTGTTGACACACCTGGCTTTGGAGATGCTGTGGATAACTCACAGTGGTAATTTAAGTTATTTTCTTTATAAATTAACCACCTTGGGTATGCAAGAAAAT
Organism: Amaurobius ferox; assembly: GCA_951213105.1. Taxonomy (NCBI): domain Eukaryota; kingdom Metazoa; phylum Arthropoda; class Arachnida; order Araneae; family Amaurobiidae; genus Amaurobius; species Amaurobius ferox. The sequence goes on from OX578152.1 coordinate 122,554,866, forward strand.
CATATTAATGATTTTCTTACATATGGGTAACCAGGTTATGCAGGAGATCAGAAGCCATAAACTTAAACAAGCACTACAATTAAAGTTGAAGATGATTAATTATTTCTACATTACTATAGGATTTGACCAGTAGTGTAAAGTAAGGATGTCATTATGGGAGAGGACAGATTTTTTATTTTTCAAAGAAATATCGAGTACATCAAGTATCCAAAATTTTCAGGCATCAAATATATGAAAATGGCATTTCAGAAAAATCAGTTGTCAGAACTAGGGAATAATCCCCATTGTTTTTTTACAATCTTGGGATTTTAGGATTAAGAAATTTTTAATTCTGAAATCCCTTTGAATTCAAAATTTTACATTATTTGAAGGAAAGCCATTTTTTTATACTCTTGTGTTTTGATTTGTTTGTCTATAAATATAACATTTATGTGATAATACCACATTTATATATCTCAAAATAATAAACTTTCAGTACTAAGAACTTTTAGATAAAATAAACATATATATATATATATATATATATATATATGAATTAAAATAATAAAAACAAAAGTGCAGGAGTGCAAATCAGTAAACACAGCATCAAACCACAGGTAATATAATAATGTGTATTTAATTACATTAAAAGCAGAAAGTAAAAAGTAATGCGGAAGGGCTGGAAAAGTAGACCATAGAAGGCCAGGAAAAAGAAAATAAATCAATGAATAGAATATGTGCCAAAAACGTCTTCAGGGGCACATTCTAGACAGATATACTAAAATCCGTTGTTTTTATGATTGCATAAAACACGTGGTTAAAATTTTATGCACTCTATGCCCAACAACAGAATAAATGAGACACGCACACACATATATATATAAATAAGGTGCATCTCAAAAGTTTATGCACTTTAGTATAAGCAAAGAAGAAGAAAATAAGCAATGCAATTTCATCTCTATATATTTAATAACGACTAATAAACAATATAAGACCATGAACATACCTGTTTGATTTGCAGATTTCAGTAAATGAAGTAAACACAAAAAAGCATAAAAAAACTTGTTTCAAAAGTTTATGCACAAGTAATAAAAAACGTGGAAAATCAAAATAAAGTATGCAAATAAAGTAGTAATTTACATAAAACAGTTCTGCAGACGTTTGCCCACTATATATAAGACTGCTGCGTTTCACCTTTCATCATTCAGTACAATGCCGCGTATGAAACAGTTTACAAAAGACGAAGTGTGCGAAATTTGGAGATCAAAAGCTTATGGAAAGTCTGTTCTTGATATCGCAAAAATATTAAATCGGTCAAAATGAGGCATTTATGCTGTGCTACAAAAATAGCATGATTATAAAGTAAAAGGTAGATCAAGCAGCCCAAAATGTGCCAGTTCTCGAGATGACAGAAAACTTTTTTGTCTGTCATCGACTCAAGAACTGTCATTATCTGAAATACAAAGTTAATCAGGTTTAAAAGTATCTCTATCTACTATTCACAGACGTTTACAAAGTAATTGCAATGGAATGCTCGCACATATGAAGCGAATTCAGAGTATAACTGAAAATCATAAATTACGTCATATGGGATGGGCTCGGGAACACGTGAACTGGAGATGGATAACTGCTATATTTACCGACCAGTGGATAACTGCTATATTTAGTGATTGAAAGAAATGGAATATTGACGACCCAGATGGATGGGCATCATACTGGCATGATCTGTGCAAAGAACAGAGAGTTTTTTTCAGTAGAAAACAAAGTCGTTCCTTGATGGTGTGGGGACCATTTTGCTTTAATGGTACGTTATCTTTTTAGCCTTTTATAACAGTAAGCAAAATGCGCTAAATTACCAACAAATGTTAAAGTATCACATATTACCAGACGCTGCGAATCTAGCAGGACCAAACTTCTGTTTTCAGCACGATCATGCTCCCATTCATGCGGCAAAGTCAACAAAACTTTGGTTGGTTGCAGTGTAATAACATTATGATTATGCATTAGCCTGTTAAAAGTTCTGGCTTGAATCTTATAGAAAACCTTTGGTGGATCCTATTCAGAAGAGTTTATGTGAATAAGCGACAGTTTTCATCTTTGGTCAAATTAAAGTGTGAAATTGAAAACTGCTGCTATGATTTAGACCCAGAGATTCTTCTTTCTCTTATTCTGTCAATGCCAGATCGTGTTTTTCAAGTTATAAAACGAAATGGACATCACATTCATTAAATAACTTCATTTTTTGTTACTTGTGCATAAACTTTTGAAACAAGTTCTTTGATGCTTTTTTTTTGTGTTTACTTTGTTTATTGAAACTTGCAAATCAAACAGGTATGTTCATGGTCTTATATTGTTTATTAGTCGTTATTAAATATTTAGCAATAAAATTGCATTTCTTATTTTCTTCTTCTGATATCTATTGCTTATACTAAAGTGCATAAACTTTTGAGATGTACCTTATATATATCAAGAAGAATAAAAGTTGGTAATTTTTCATATTTGTTATAAATACTGGCCATGTATTGAACATTGATCTTAACTGAAGTCACTCAAATAATAATTTGTTAAATTTTTTTAATAGTCATCAGATTACCTGGCTCTGTTGTTTCGTTTAAGACATTACTTTGTTTGGCAAGGTTGTTGCTTTACAGTGGCATATGCTTTCTTCTTGCTCTTGGATAGACTCATCTTCTAAATTTTTAGCATTTTCAGAATTCAATTCAATTATTCAATTCAAATCAGTTCTTTCAATTTTCTCATACAAATGTTTTTAGTTTGGCAAAGCAAGGGAGAAGAATTTCTTGAAAATCTTAAGATCAAATCAATGTCACATGTTATATGGACAAACAAATATGAATTTATGAGGGTAACTGGAATCATCATCATCATTATCACTCATCATGCCTAGTGGCACATAAGGCCTTCATCTTGTGTTGCCACCCTCACCGATCCTGTGCCGCAGTCCTTGCTTCTGACTAGTTCACCCATCCCATCTAATTTCTCTTTTATTCTATTAGTCTCCTCCAAGTTAGCTTGGGTTGACCGACCGTATGGTTTTTTCCCTCGGGTGTCTACGGATGTTATGCTGTGGCATTCTTAAGACATGTCTAGTCCATCTCCAACTTCGGTTTTTCATTTTTATTTGTATTGCTTTCTATCCAGTACTCTTGTAAAGTTCGGTATTAGTAATAATATAAGGCCAAAATACTCCCAAAATTTCCTTTCAGACATTTAGTTTGCTAGATATTCAACTTGTTGCATTGGCCTTTTGTTAGTTTCCACATTTTAGCTCCATACAATAAAACGTTTTTCACTAAGGGATTAAAGAGGTTGATTTTGGTTTTTAAATTAAGGTTAGTAGCTTTCCATACTTTTAGTTTTCTAAAACAATGCTGAGCTTTTGCAATTCTTATTTTGATTTCTTCATCTATTCCACCCACCTTGTTTACCAGTACTCCAAGGTAAGTAAAACTGTTTACATCTTCAATGGGTTCATCATCTAGTTTTACATTTTCAGTGGTTTTGTCATCAATTCTTAGGACTTTTGCTTTACTTATATTCTTTCGTAAACCAGTAGTTTTAGCAAACTTGTTAAGGCCATTAGTTTTCTGTTGTAGATCACAAAATCTAGAGGCCAAAAGAACAATGTCATCTGCAAAATCTAAATCTTCTAAAACTTATGTCAATTTCCATCTAATGCATCTTCTCTTGTTTTGATAGTGTTTTTCATGATCCAGTCAATAACTATGATAAATAAAGCTAATAATTAAAAAGCAAAACCATGTGTTGCAATAAATAATTTGGTTAACAATTTGGGGATATCCTTTAGTGTTGCTTGCCAATCATTGGGAATTTTTTTGTACAAGAAGATTATTAGCAGGTGGAGACAGTAAGAAGTCTTATATATATTTCAGTTTAGGGGGGGGGGATATGTATTTTAATGTAATCTATACAAAAAGAGGTGCAGAGAAACGTTTCTTAACTATCACTTCAATTTAGCGACCATCCCTCTTAATGACCACTCCAGTTAAAGGATCACTCACAGGGTGCATATGGATGCTTGAAAATTGGGAAAGTACTTGAATTTTAGATGAATAGGGAGCCTTTTTTATGCTTTTGAAATAACATGCTCAGCATTCTTGTTTCAGGTTAGTAAACTCTTTAAATTCACATTTGTTCTTAAGGGTAACATTTTCAAGTCCTTGAAAGTAGTTGAAAATTCCCATTTTCTTTGTTAAGTCCTTGAAAAAAGCAGGGTTGAGTGTTCTGCAGATTCAGAGCATTTTTTTCCCCCGAGAAGTTCTGCTTTCTCTGGAAATTTCCCTAGCAGTTATGCTCTCGTTGAAAATTTCCCCAACATCATTGTTTTTTCCCAAAAATTTCCTCAATGTCTTCAACATTAAACAATATTGTTTGTTTGCTATGATTTTTCCTCCCAGAAACACATGTAATTCATAATATGGAAGAAATGATGTCCTTGAAAAATAATTGCATGGTACTAAGTCTTTGGAGAGTGCTTAAAATTTTTTTTAAGGAAAGTGTACTCACCTTGGGACTTCTCTTCCTTACAAATTCTTGACCCAACCTTAGCATTAAGATCTCCAATAACTAGTAAAAGGCTATGTTTGGAAATTCTATTCAGCACTTTTTGAAGTAGGGTAACTGGAATATGTTTAGAAAAAGAGGATATTGTACCTTAGATTTATAAATGTATATAACAAAAATTTTTGCTAATTATTTAAGTTAATTTATTTATGATCTTATTTTTTAAATGTTGTTTTTGTCATAAATGTAGAAAATGTATTTTATTGCAAGAAAAAATTGCACTGTGTTTACGAGTTTGTTCTTAAAATGATACCAGTTAACGGTCATTTTTTTAGTGCCCAGTTGTTAGCATGTGAAGCATTATTTCTTATGATTGTGTTCATTTAATAATATTTATTATGCATTTTCTTGTAATTCCTAAAATCTCGATCACTCATTTGTGAAATGGAATTTTTAGATTTTACAAGTTATTCATCAGTGAAAGTGTAAATACCATTGAATATATCTGTTTCTTATTAGTTGGCAGCCCATATCAGACTATATAGAAGACAAGTATGAAGAATATCTCAATGCTGAGTCTAGAGTGCATAGGACTACTATACCAGATGGTAGAGTGCACTGTTGTTTGTATTTCATTGCTCCATCTGGTCATGGGTAAGTAACTAGGCTTTTCTTCATGAAAATACTATCAAACCTGTTTAAGATATTTTTAATTGAACATTAATAAAAATTTGTGATAGGTGAACAACACTTTTCAAGAATTCATATATTAATCAGACCTCGATTATTTGAATACCCCGAATAATTATTTCAAATTGTTAATAAATAATATTTACGTTTATTGAATATTATTAATTATAGGTAAATAAATTAATAAAGTAAAAGATAAAAGTGAAAAGTGTTATAAAACCACATAAATTTAGAAATAAAACTTTTTTTTATTTTAATTGTTTTCAGGGTGCATAAAGGTGCTTAAAAATTGGGATTGATTGAATTTTAGATTAACATTTTCAAGGCTTTGAAAGTGCTTGAAAATTCTCATGTTCTTGGTTAAGTTCTTGAAAGTGCTTGAAAAAGGCAGGGGTGAAAGTGTTCTGCAGATTAACAGCTTTTTGTCTTTTTCTGAGAAATTCTGCTTTCTCTGGAAATTTCCCTATTAGTTACGCTGTCGCTCAAATTTTCCTAAACAACGTTTTTTCCAAAAAGTTTCCTCAACGGCTTCAACATTAAGTAATAATGTTAGTTTGCTATGATTTTTCTTCCTAGAATTGCATACAACTTCATAATATAGAAGAAATTATGTCCTTAAAAATAATTGCATGGTATTGGAAAGTCCTTGAAAAGTACTTGAATTTTGTTTAATTAAAGTGTACTCACCCTAAATTTAGATGTATAATAAAAATTGCTTGATGCAAAACTACACTAAAACAATTTTGAAATACAAGGTATGTGTTCCTTCTACAGCATATGACAAGCACATGACTCCTATCCTATAGCTAGCATATGACTCCTATAGCTAAGACTATGACAATGACTAGTTTTTAAATGTGTGATGGAGCTCCTGTTTCAATATTGTTGAGAGCATGGCTGTGCAGTCCTTTAATGCCATACAGTGTAGTGTTTATTGTTTCATTCAGCCATGCATTGCTGCACTTCTGAACCCTCACATTTATGCGTTCACATTTCTTCTGTTCACTGATGCCATTTTTGTGTTAATCAGTGTTTGACTTTTATCCTACATGAGTGGCAAATTTAACAGTATTAAAATTTGGTTTCTTTCTGACCAATAATTCTGCCCTATTAACAGGGTGCATATGGGTGCTTGAAAATTGAGAAGGTACTTGAATTTTTGATTAACGGCCTTCAAAGTACAACAAGGCCTTGAAAAAGGCAGGATTGAAAGTATTCTGCAGATTCACAGCATCGTGTTTTTTTTTTTTAAGTTCTGCTGTCTCTGGAAATTTCCCTAGCAGTTACGCTGTCGCAGAAATTTTCCTAAACAACATTGTTTTTCCCAAAAATTTCCTCAATGGCTTCAACATTAAACAATAATGTTAGTTTGCTATGATATGTCTTCCCAGAAATGCATACAACTTCATAATATGGAAGAAATGATGTCCTTGAAAAATAATTGCATAGTTCTTGAAAGTCCTTGAAAAATGCTTGAAACTTTTTTTAAGTAAAGTGTACTCACCCTGTGCTAAATTTCCACAATTGCATACTCTTTTTTAGCATTTTGCAACAAGCATGCTCAGTCACTAAGGTACTGGCCAAATTCACTACACTTTTTACATAAAAATTTTTCAGACCCCTTTTATACTCACTTCAGTATTTTTCAGAGGCTGCAGCTTGCAGATTGCATTTGCACTGTGCTTGTAATTTGTGCAACTCAGTGATATATCCATCCAGCAATTTCTGACATTATATGAGCATTCTGGTTTATTTAATAAATATCCAAGTCCCAGTGTTTGAACCTGACCAGAAGAAATTTTTTATATCCAAGCACAGCCTGGTCCATTCCAGAAATTATGTATATACGAATGTGTCAACACATGAATTCATGAAATTTTTATATAAAGATTTAAGGCAAAATTTGGGATTTTTAAAACATTCATTTTTACATAACTGAAATCAATACAATTTCATGTATTTTATTGAATTTCATTTAAAAATTTTAAATATTGAATAAATCCAGCTTGATCCAACTAGGAATTTTTTTAAATTTAAGCCTGAGCCCAGTCTGTCATAAAGTAATTTAAAGATAATCTGGCCCGAATGTTTGGTTGAGGCTTTTGTTTGTGGGCCAGCACTGAGCTCATGCAAAAACCTCTAATCTGTAATACTTGCAGCACAATCACTCAATGCAGGAATGAGTAAAGTATCTACTGTGATGAGAGCTATGAAATGAGTAAACTGAATAAATTATTGACAAGTATTTCAAAAAGATTCCACTGGGAAGATTAGTTACAGGGTGCATATGGGTGCTTGAAAATCAGGAATGTACTTGAATTTTAAATAACCATTTTCAAGGCTTTGAAAGTACGTGAAAATTCCCATTTTCTTAGTTAAGTTCTTGAAAGTGCTTGAAAAAGGCAGAGATGAAAATGTTTCATGGATCCTAGGTATTGTGTTTTTTCCAAAAAATTCTGCTTTTCTTGGCAATTTCCCTAGTGTTCCGCTGTTCCTCAAAATTTCCTAAACATTCCCCCCCAACAGCTTCAACAATAAGCAATAACATTAGTTTGCTATTTATTTTTCCTCCCAGAAACATATATAACTTCATAATCAGAAGTTGATTAACATCCTTGAAATAAAATTACATTGTACTTGAAAGTGCTTGCATTTTTTTATTTTTTATGGGAAAGTGTACTCACCCTGTAGTTAAAATACACTGATTTGACCAGTTTTCAGCAGCTTTACTATTCTAGTGTGTTTTATTCAAATAGTTTTGGTGCTTCGCCTTCTATATAGATGTTTGCTTTGTCTCTACATAAATTTATCTTATACTGTTTTTTTATATGTTGTGAGGTTTCTACTAGGAAAATTGTAATCATTTTGTTTCATTCTTTATATGTATTACATAACTATTAATAAAGTAATTTTTTATTCATTTTCTATTTGTAGTTTGAAACCTATCGATGTAGAATTCATGAAGAGGTTGCATGACCGTGTTAATATAATTCCCGTTGTTGCCAAAGCTGATACAATGACTCCCGAAGAGTGCCATTCATTTAAAAGAACAGTAAGTATGCATGTGTTGAACTTTGTATGCATGTTTTTGTAAAAATATAACTTCTCGCTTCTTTAATTATATTACTAGTCAATGTTGGTGGCTTTCAAATTTCAGTAAGTCATGACCATCTAGCCAGGGTGCATACGCTTGCTTGGAAATTGGGAAAGTACTTGACTTTTAGATGACCATTATCCAAGGCCTTGAAAGTACTTGAAAATTCCAAGTGCTTGAAAAAGGGAGGGATAAAAATGTACCTTGTACCCACACCGCAGCATTGTGTTTTTTTCCAAAACATTCTGCTCTCTCTGGAAATTTTCCTACGGGTTCCGCTGTTCCCAAAAATTTCCAAAGCAACATCTTTTTTTTTCAGCAGAAATTTCTTCAACAATAAACAATAAAATTAGTTTGCTATTAATGTTTCTTTACAGAAGCGCATACAACTTCTTAATGATGGGTTGATTGACGTCCTTGAAAAAAAATTATATGGTACTTAAAAGTCCTTGAAAAGTGGTTTTTTTTTTTTTTTGTGAGAGGGAGTGTACTCACCCTAACTAGCCACTGTGGCTAATTATTTGATCTTTTTGCTACTGGTGTTCATAATCATGAACAAATGTTTGTATATTTAATATAAACTAAAACAAATTTCTTTACATCGCTCGCTCGGGTCCTAAATAAGCACTTACTGCATGAATAATACTCAATTTCGAAACCCTATTTAGAAAAAGAAAAAAATCAGATTGGTGATCTCTTGACTACCCCGAGGAGTGAATATTATTTCTTTTACAACATTTCTTTATTCTTTGAAATGTTGTAAAAGAAATTTTTTTTTTTTTTTTTTTTGTGAGAGGGAGTGTACTCACCCTAACTAGCCACTGTGGCTAATTATTTGATCTTTTTGCTACTGGTGTTCATAATCATGAACAAATGTTTGTATATTTAATATAAACTAAAACAAATTTCTTTACATCGCTCGCTCGGGTCCTAAATAAGCACTTACTGCATGAATAATACTCAATTTCCAAACCCTATTTAGAAAAAGAAAAAAATCAGATTGGTGATCTCTTGACTACCCCGAGGAGTGAATATTATTTCTTTTACAACATTTCTTTATTCTTTGAAATGTTGTAAAAGAAATTTTTTTTTTTTTTTTTTTTTTGTGAGAGGGAGTGTACTCACCCTAACTAGCCACTGTGGCTAATTATTTGATCTTTTTGCTACTGGTGTTCATAATCATGAACAAATGTTTGTATATTTAATATAAACTAAAACAAATTTCTTTACATCGCTCGCTCGGGTCCTAAATAAGGACCTACTGCATGAATAATACTCAATTTCCAAACCCTATTTAGAAAAAGAAAAAAATCAGATTGGTGATCTCTTGACTACCCCGAGGAGTGAATATTATTTCTTTTACAACATTTCTTTATTCTTTATTAAGTTTTAGAATTTAAAATATTTCTATTCTTAGGAAGGAATTCTTTAAATTTAAATTCATCAGTTTCATATGGGAGAAAATATTTTAAAATTCTTATTTCTAATGAGTCTGGGAAAAACTTAAATATATATTTAATATTTTTTTTTAAATGCTTTGTGAAGGAGGGATATAAAAATGTTTTAAACTAACAAAATTTTTAAACTGATTCTTTAACCCTTTCCGGACGGTCGATGTGCCTGTTTGTCGGCTGTGAACTTGCATTCAAGGATGACCGTCACGCATATGCTTTGAGGAAAAATTTACCCTAAAAGACGACGGTCGCGTATGCGCGTTTTCATATGAAACGTTTTTACTTGAATTTATTTGTCTACATGATGGCGTCAAATATCCATTCGAACAACTCCAATATATTTTGCAGATACTTGGTCTTGGCATAGAGGGATCCAATGAATAATTCTCCATCTGGAGCAGTGAAATATGATTTTGTAATATAAACAAACAGAGCACTTTCACAGCATCTACTGTTTTATAATTGAGTTTCGGTTCTCGTTTTGTTTTTCGCTTTATGATTTCATTGGTGAATCATAGGAATATGAATATTTTTTTAAGTTTGGGTTTTAGAGGAATGTGTGGCAGTGAAATTATTAGGTTATTTCGAATAAAAGAATGGCTGGGCCAGGACATTTTCTTTCTGTGGAAGAATATACTCGTATGATAAACAAACCGGGCAGTAATGAAGTGAAGCAGATAGTAAAGATTCGTGGAACTGTGGTATTTCTGAAGATGAATATGAAAATGCAAGTGATTCTTCAGAATCTGAGCGCACTATTATTACAACGGCCCAAGCTTCAGTAGCTGTTTCTGTGAATGATGTTTGGACGGGAGATTTGACAGATCTGAATTCTTTTGAGTTTTTGAGCATACTTGGAATCAATCACAATATTATGCAGCCTAATTTAGATAAGGAAATTCATTTTTTTAGCATATTTTTTGATGATGAATAGTAGAATTCATAGTACGAGCAGCTGACAAGTATTTTGTATTGAGGTTCGTAGGAAAAATATACATCAAATAGAAAATAAATTTTTCTTTTTTTCCTGAAAAAAGTAGATTTCTATGTTGAATAGGTGATTTTTAGTGAATTTATTTTGAGAGTTAAGCTTAGTGCAAAAAATTAGCCGTCCTTTGGAAACAGTTTGGAAGTGAAGCGCTCAGTGTTTTGGGCCATGATAGTTCTAGAATGCCACCGTTTGGAAAGGGTTAATTGATCTAAGGTTTGTCACTAATTTCCAAAATTCTAATTATGTCTACTTAAAAAATGATTAACTTTTTCTAAATAGCCTGCTTGTGTGCAGTGTTTTGTATTTGTTCATTAAATTAATGGTGTTATTACACAGGGCAATTTTTATTGTCAACTTCAGTAGTTCTGCTCATCAATCATACTTTAGGCCCCTCTCTAATTTCCGCTGATTTTATTCCAGAAATCATTCTTTAGTGCTTTTTTCACATAATTTGGATCTTTTATATCAGACGGTGTCTGTAATTTTGTAAAAGTTCTATTATTATTTTTCCATCTCCAGACTTCAGCAATTCCGCCCGCCAATGATACGTTAGTTTAGGCATCTTCTCCCTCACAGGCCCCTCTTCTCTAATGCTGCCAATTTCATTCCAAGAAGCATTCTTTAGTGTTTTCTTTGTATAATTTGGATCTTTTATATGCCACAGGTGCCCATAATTTGGTTAAAGTTCTATTATTATTTTTCCATCTCCAGACTTCAGCAATTCCGCCTGTCAATGATACTTTAGTTTAGGCATTTCCTCTCTCACAGGCCCCTCTTCTCTAATGCTACCAATTTCATTCCAGGAAGCATTCTTTAGTGTGTTTTTTTGTATAATTTGGCTCTTTTATATGCCACAGGTGTCTGTAATTTGGTTAAAGTTCTATTATTATTTTTCCATCTCCAGACTTCAGCAATTCCACCTGTCAATGATACTTTAGTTTAGGCACCTCCTCCCTCACAGGCACCTCCTCCCTCACAGGCCCCTCCTCCCTAATGCTGCCAATTGCATTCCAGGAAGCATTCTTTAATGTTTTTTTTCGTATCATTTGGATGTTTTATATACCACAGGTGTCTGTAATTTGGTAAAAGTTCTATTATTATTTTTTCTATCTTCAGTTTCCAACATAGTTGAGTTGCATGTGATGTGCATGTAGTCGCTATCACCCTCTTTAATGCAATTGAGGAGAGAAAAGGTGGAGCAGAGTGAGGTCCAATTTTATTGTCTTCTAAGAAATTGAGCAATTTTGATTGTCGAGTTAAAATAAATTGAGGCAATTCGGTGGCAAAATTTCTTTCCATTGAAATGTAGGGTGTTTCTGAAAAATTGCTGAAAGGAATTGCTTAGTGTTATAATACCTTAAGTTTACAAAATCACGACAATTTTAATACCATGTATACATTTAGAATGAGATGAAACTTGTTGCAGTTAGGGCAATTATCTTGATCAAATCAGCAAATTATGTAGTGGGTAAAAATGTATATACAATTTGAATTTTTCATGTTTTTTCTTGTTTCAAATTTAATAATATTTTGACATGTATTAAGATTACAATACATTTTGCAATGTGAGAATGTAATTTAATTTCTCTAGTTTAAAGTAGTTATAAATGATGTCTTATCATAATTGCATATCTAGCTTGTCTCAGTATATGTAACATAACAGTTGAAACATGAATTTGCACTGTTGATCCACACTACATTAGAATTAAGCCTTTTCTGTTCTGCCCCTGTATCGTATCTGTTTTTCTGCCCCTGTATCGTATCTGCAAAAGTGTTTAAAAAATGTTCAGTAAGTTAACCCTTTCAAGACGGGTGTCTCACTGGTACGCCAGTAGCGAATGTGACTCTAGCTCTTTAAATGTTGCATGTGGTATAGACATTCTCGGGTTTCCAGCCCTCCTGAATACTTTTATTTTTTTGGAGATAGGAGGGGGGGGGGGGGGGGGATATTTCTGTAGTTTTGGTATTCAGTCATTTGTATTTTTTGTGTTTTTTGCAGTGTATAGACAGATAATTTTGTGGAGCGTTTAGAGAAGAAATTAGTGATTTAAAAAGGCTAAAAGAAGGCATATTTAGTTGAAGAAGATATTGAATATGATATTGTCAATTAACTTTTGAGTTATTCAGACGATAGTTACGAATCTTTTCTTCCTCAAAGAGTCGTAAAATGATAGTTTTGTGCAATGCATTATCTTAGCAACATAATCTTTGCATGTAGCCCTGTTTTAAAGATTATCATACAAAATCAAACTTTAAAACATTGTTATATTTTCTTGTAAATAGTCTTTGCTGCATATTTTCTACTAATATTTGTTTTCATTAATTATTGTGTTGATTAAAATTTCTAATTTTTTTAATTTTTTTTCTTAAATGTTTAATCAATGTAAATCAATGTTTTATGATCTTCATGTAATTTTCAAAAGAAAATATAACCCCAAAACTATGATATTTATGTACATGATTATTTCAATAGTCAGCTAAAGTTATATGAAAAAAAGAAACAATTTAATTTAATTTTTTTTTTTTCCATTGAAGTTAGGCTTAGCTATGCAAAAAGCTCCATTCTATGTGATCAGTGTATTTCATTCGACCTTGCTCTGTCATGAGCGAGCGTCCCAGCAATGCACCGTTGTAAAAGGGTTAATGTATAGACTTTTTTTTGTTAAAATTTAGAAATTGAAACAGGGTGACAGACCTGAAAAACCAGGAATTCCATTGAAAATCGAGAAAAACTGAGAATTTTTTTTTTTTTTTGTTACCACTTTATATTTTTCTTTAGCTGAATGAACAATGCTTTACAAGACCCACCACTGATCTCCTTTAAATATACTTTTAAACAAGTGGCTGGCTGGAGAGTTTTTATTAACAGGCGACATAACCTCGATAAACATCTTTCGAGGGGGAATGTGTCAGAGAATTATCAGGGAAAAATCAGGAAAATGTCAAGGAATTTCACAATGAATTTCTTGTGAAATGCTTTGTTAAACAATATAATTTATATAGTAATAAAAATGAGTCTCATGTTTTGCTTAAAAAATTTACTGCCCTGCTAAAAATTCTGCATCTACCAGCTAGAATTTTTGCATTGTTGTAATCCTCCAGGAGTTCAAGATAAAATTTCTGGGTGATCCAAATGCTACTGTCAGTAGTTGCAGTCAACTGGTTAGTAATTTATAGCAAAGAATTGTACCATTCAGGTTCTGTGCAACCCCTTTTCATTCATTTAAATCAACATAAATATTAAATCAATGAAAGCTTTAAATTGTGTGTATGTTAACCCTTTGCGGACGATTGACGCCAATTGTGAACTTGCATTCAAGGACGGTCGTCACGTATTCGCGTCGGAGAAAACTTTACCATAAAAAATGGCAGTCACGGATGCTCATTTTCATATGGAACGTTTTTATTTATCTACTAGATTAAATGTCCAATCGAACAACTCCAATGTATTTTGCAGATACTTGACCTTAGCATAGGAAGGATCAATTAATCATTTCTCCATTTGGAGTGGTGAAATATGGTTTTGTAATATAAACAAATAGAGCACGTCTCGTAGCATCAGCTATTTTATAATTGAGTTCGGGTTCTCGTTTTGATTTTAGCTTAATGATTTCGTTGGTGAATCATAGGAATATAAGAGAGTATTTTTTTTTAAGTTTGGGTTTTAGAGGAATGTACGGCAGTGAAATTATTCGTTTATTTCAGATAAAAGAATGGAAGCAACTAACAAGTATTTTAAATTGAGATTTGCATGAAAAATATACATCAAATAGAAAATAAATATTTCTTTTATTCCTGAAAAAAGTAGATTTCTGTGTTGAATAGGTGAAATTTAATGAATTTTTTTCGAGAGTTAGGCTTAGCACAAAAAATTAGTCCTTTGGGAACAGTTCGGAAGCGAAGCACTCCGTCCTTTGAGCTATGGCAGTTCCGGAATGCAACCATCCAGAAAGGGTTAAGTACTATGTGAAAAGAATGAATAAAATGCTTGTTACAGTGTAATTTGAACAGTCGAGTTTTGACAATCAAAATATATAGTGAAACATTTTTGTTTCAGATTATGACTGAAATTGCACAGAACCAAATAAAAATTTATGAATTTCCAGACTGTGATGAAGATGAAGAAGAAAGTAGGCAACAAAAGATAATGAAGGTAAGATTTCCTCTTTTGAATTACTTTCAGGAAAAAAATAATTATGGAAGAAAACGTTAAAAGTATAGATATTTATTTTTAAACTTGACTACAACGTTAGTTAATACACTTGGGAAAATGTGAAATGTTTACAGTGATATGTATTATCGTTTACTCTGACAAACAAATGGAGCGTTTCACAACTATTGTTGTCATGGACATCACGATTTCATTGTTATATTGCACATTAATTATACATTTTATTGTTGTAAATATCTCTATACTGAAAGCGTAACACAATATTATGCCACTGTGCTACTACCAAGCAGCAAAACGTAGAGTTATGAAATATTGCAGTTTCTTCCAAAGACAGTAAGCAATTGTTCTTAATAGCAGGCAATACTAAAGGATTTGCGATGCAGGCTCAGCGAGTGCCAGGAATTAGAAGACGAATCAACCCAACTCACGGAGCGAGATTCGGAGTTGGCGATTGTAGTGACCTAGGGCTAAGCTTGGTAAGATTTTTTGCGAAGTTAAGGAAGTTGCTGAGCATCGGCTAATAATGAGACGTAACCTCAAAAGGTGTATCACACTTTCTTGAGCTCCAATTAATGAGTGGCAGCAAATGGAGAGCAGAGTTGCAGAGTTTTGTGCTGTCTGAATTGAAAGAGCTTGTGAAGCAAGACTGGTGAATGTCAGTTAACAAGGGACATGCCCCCAATGGGTGTATTACACCTGTGTAGCAGGTGGCACTAAAGTGCTTGCGAAGTGAGCTCAGCGAGTGTGAGTAGGAGGCGAAGCCTCCCAACTCACAAATCAAGTTACGGTGTTAATTAACGGCAGCCAATGGAGAGCTTAGCCCTGGGTTTCTGTGAGTGTTAGCAAATATGGGGCATGTAAGCAGTTGTGTATGCTGTTCAGATCAAAAGAGCTCGCAAAGCGAGCTCTAGGGCTGGTGAATGTCAGTTAGCAAGAATGGTCCCTAATGGGTGTATTATACCTGCATAGTAGGTGGTACAAAATTGTTCACTAAGTGATCTCAGTGAGCATCAGCAAGTAGGATGTGAAGCGAGTTACGGGGGTTGGCGAAGCATAGCAAGCAAAGGGTGGAGCCCCCTAGTTATATAAAAATAATATGTATTGTAGTTTTTAGAATAACATACTATGATTTTTATTTACCATTAATTTTGTTAAGATACTTAGAATATTTGATTGATGTTGTTTTCTTTCTCATGCATTTTCATATAACGGAACTTGCACTTATTTTCTATTATACTTTTACAGGACAGGGTACCTTTTGCTGTGGTTGGAAGCAACACCACCATAGATGTTAATGGAAAAATTGTCCGTGGTCGCAAATATCCATGGGGAGTTGCTGAAGGTACAATTTAAATGAAAAATAATTAAAACATTACAATCTTAAATTCTGGTTGCTATTGTTCAATTCTTATTTGCTTAAATGCCTTATTTGAACCAATGCATACTTAATGTATATTTTCGTGTTTATAGCTAAATATATTTTTTCTTTATTTATTAGTGGAGAATATGGAACACTGTGATTTTATTGCTCTTAGAAATATGCTCTTAAGGTAAGTCTTTTATATACTTATTGAATATATCTTTGAATGGAATATTTTTATGCTTTTTTTGTAGCAACTGTGATGGGTTGCATATTCTGTTATATTTTATGCATTTATAAATATTGAGCTAGTCAGAAGAATGGCTTTTAGAGCTCTTTATCCTGTTTGTTCATTGTAACAATGAATAATATATAGACACCTTGATTTATCTGTCTGTTTACCTATCTATCTCTGGGTAATGCTTTGAAAATTTCGGCATGGAATTTGGTGAGATATCGCCAACTTGGCGACATTTTTTAAATTTTGTAAAATTGGCAAAAATGTTACCAAATTGATAAAAATGATACCAAATTGATAAAAATGATGCCAAATCATTAAAATTATTTGTGGAAATAGTATTGTAATGATGTTTTGATAGTGTTTAAGTCCAACCATCCCACTTGGTGACACATTTGGTGACTTTTTAAAATGTCACCAAATTTATCAAATATCAGCAAATTGATAAAAGTATCGGCAAATTAATAAAAATATCATCAAATTGATAAAAATGTCTTCAAATTTATAAATATGATGCCAAATTAATGAAATTAATTCTGTTTAGAAAGGAGATAGTATTGTAATGATGTTTCGGAAACATTTATATGTCAGTACAACCATCTCACTTGGCAACAAATTTGGTGAGTTTTTTAAATGTTCGCTGTTCTGCGATGGTGCATCTTGAACTTTTTATTTTCTCAGCTGTGCATTAAGATGCCTTGTACCTAGTTGGTGGACCGCACGGTCTGGGTCGAAGAAAAAAATGATCAGTTGAAAAAATGTTGCATGAAATGACATGAATTTTTGGCAAGTTCTGCACCTGTTACATTGATGCAAAATTTGCCAAAAAAACTTATTGCTATAAAAACTTATTGCTATAAAAACTAGTTGTTATATTTAGTGATCGCTAGTGAGCAAAGCCGACTAGTCTCATTTTTATTTTTTAGAAAGGCTTACTTTAGTCTTTTTTTAGGCTTTGTTTAGTAATATATTATTCATCTTCTATATGTTACATATATTTTGTAATTCTTTTCAAGGACACATATGCAAGACTTGAAAGATGTCACCAATAGTGTTCATTATGAGAATTTCAGATGTAGGAAGTTGGCTGGTGTCGGGTCTGATGGAAAACCAACAAGGTTAACGAATAAGTAAGCAAAATATTATTTTAAATTTTTCATGAAATTCTATATTTAGGGATATGAGGAATTCAATTAAAAAAAAAAAAAATTCTTTTACGTTGAGTTTTTGCTCTGTCTGTGATAACTTCTTGTAATTTAAGAGACTTTGGTCTGGGAAGAATGCTACTGTATCATTTCAAGACACATTCAAAAACTTATTGTCTTTATTTAGCAATCAGAATAGACATTATTTTAAATCTCAGAATATATTAAGATTGGTTTAGTACCAACCCAAATTGCTTCAATTGGTCATAGTAATTTAATATAAAAGTTATTTCAGTATGTACTTTCCTGTGTCATAAATACCACACCCTCTATAACTTTTTAATTCATAAGTTCTATGGATTTTTCTACTGGGAATTACAGTATTTTTTGCATACCTAATTTTGAATTATATTTTGCTGCTATGTTATTTATAAATTGTATACTATGATAGAGGTGACTGCCCTAAAAAAAATATTTTGAGGCATTTATTCATTGCCGACACTTTTTAATTTTTACCCAATGCCCTAAATTATACTGCTACATCTACTGATGAAAAAAATTTAGTCAAACCCGTCTGTCTGTTCGCACGATAACTGCCGTAAAAAGGACTTTATCAAAATGAAATTTTAATATGTTGTTGAGACGGTCTGTGGGACATATGTAAATGAACAATGTCAGCAAATTAGTATTGGATTGAACCCGGGTTGAAAAAGTGAAATAAATTGAACCCTATGGGACCTAATTTTTCAAACATTTTTTAAGCGAAATTAAAATTCACAAATTTCTTCAAAAGCTTTAATATTCAAATTATCCTATAAAATATATAAAAAAAATTTCAGCAAAATATGTTCGGTAGTTTTTTAAATAAAAATTGAAATAGTAATTACATCCATATAATATGAAGAGATCCTGTGAAGAGATCCTGACTTTAAAATAAAATAGGATATCCATCTTTTTTCCCAGGATAAAAATCGTGATTTTTAAAGTTCTCTTAAATTTATATTTTGTGTTAAATCTGTCCTAAAACCACTTTATTTTTGCACAAGTTTTGTGCATCTATATTCTGCGCCAACGCAATTACAATATTTTTTAGTTTAAATAATTATTAAACTTTTGATTATTTCTACAACGAATCTTAGTTTTAATGGATGCAGAATGCAAACAAGTGATTATAAAGATGAGTTGTATAAGTATTGCTGAATTTTTTTACTCAAAATTATTTAACTCTGGACTCTAGAATAAATGTGAATGAATGAAATATTCACTGCTTTTACAGAGAAACAGACGATTTATATTTCGAAGATGTCATTTGAATAAAGTTCATTTTTTTTTTATGAAGTTAAATTTTCAAGTAAAATAAATTATTGTAGTTCTGTGATAATTTAAAAGAATATCGCTGCTAAATGTATCGCATTTTAGAGATGTTTAAATAAAATTTCAGTTGGAAAGTGTTTCATAATCAATGCTTTATGCATGATTGATCTTTCTTGTTTTACTGTAAAACTTTTATGGGAGAGGGGGTCAGGTAAATAGAATTTACTTTTGTGTAAGGACCCCAGCAAGTGTTAAGATGGCCCTGCATGTGCCCTGATTTGAAGAAGGCTTAAAAACTTTCAGTGGCTTTATATATTATATAAAATTCTGATAGTGTAAACACTCGCACTTTTCTTGCTTTCAGGAATCCATTGGATCAGATGGAAGAAGAAAAGAAAGAGCATGAAAACAAGATGAAGAGAATGGAGCAAGAAATGGAACAAGTGTTTGAGATGAAAGTGAGGGAAAAGATGCAAAAACTGAAAGACTCTGAAATTGATGTAAGTCAGTGCCGAGTTTGGGCCGACTTGTGTTTCAAAACATGTTTCTTTTCTAGCTATACCCACTCAAAACTTTGCTTAACAAATGTCAATTTAGCAATTGTTTTTTTCTTTTACAGAATGCTGAACTATTTGTTAAATTTCTTTATAGTTAACTTGAAAATAACAAATGCTATTTTGTATTTAAAGTATTTTTTATTTTGAATATTTATATGGAACATTATTTACGACTGGCTAGAGCTAAAACATTTATACAGGAAAGGGATTTTATACTTTAGGTTTATCAAGTTTTTTATTCAAAGGGACTTTATATTTTGAACATTTATACAGGACTTTATTTACGGCTTGATATAGCTAGAAAACAAAATGTGTTTATTTTCTAGCTATATCCAGTCAAAATTTTGTTTAACAAATGTCAATTTAGTAATTTTTTTTTCTTTTACAGAACACCGAACATTTGTTAAATTTCTTTATAATGAACTTGAAAATAGCAAATGCTATTTTGTATTTAAAGTATTTTTTAATTTAAACATTTATACGGGACTTTATGTAAAATTTTTTAACATTTTAAACTTTTACTGCTATTATTAGCCTGTCAGCACTATAATTTAATTTATATCTACTTTAATTAAATTTGTTTTGTATTTTGTCACAATTTCAAGCTGAGCAAAAAATAAAAATAAAAATGTATAAAACTATATTATGAGTCTAAATGACATTAAAATAGTGTATAATAACATAAATTATCTGAATGCACCCAATTCATTAACGTGACAGACCTGTTGCCAACTTAAATAAATTTTTACGAATTTTTTTTTAAATAAGGACTTTCATATGGGTGATTCTATAAACACCGGAATAGTTAGAGTATCATAAAATTAAAATTTTAAGTTCATTTTTAAAATCCGAAAGAAAAAAACATCATTAAAATACTTAGAGTTAGTTAATTATGGACCAAATGAGCACTTTCTTATTTATGGGATAACCAAGTGAGAACTTTCTTATTTATGGGATAACCAAGTGAGAACTTTCTTATTTATGGGATAACCAAGTGTTTTGTTAATTCACACTACTCTGTTATAAGGTATAGATATTTAGCCTGTCATATGAATGGGCGTATAAAATTGTGGCATATAACAAGTTTTCTTGCTGCCATTGCAGGTATCTGCTATTCCATGCTGTAGAATGTATAAAACATTTGAAACTGGTTCTTAGATGCCTCAAGATCCTAGCTTTGGGAGTTATGTTTCAGAGATATTGAATGATTGCTAACTTTGTCACATTTCCCTAAAACTGTGAATTTATCAAAATTTGAATTTTATCAAATTTGTTGACAAGCAAGACAGAGAGGCTGAGATATTGCCTTTTATATATATATAAGTCACTTGTTTGTTATATATTTTATCTTTCCCCTACCAGCTTCAGCGAAGACATGAGCAGATGAGAAAAAGCTTAGATCAACAAAAATCAGAGCTTGATGAAAGGCGGAGGGTTTTCGATAAAGAAAAAACAGCATTTGAGTTAGCCAACAAAGATGTGGAAGATGCCTTCAAAAGGATGACCATGGACAATAATTCCAAAGAGTAAGTTGATTGTTCTGAATATTTTGCATGCTCTGCTCACTTCATGGACTATGAAACATGTTGCTTTATGTGCTTTTGCTGTATTCTGGCAAGTCTTGTACTTTGAAAAGGATCTCCTTATTTCACTACTGAACTTCTAAACATGTATGAGTGTGAAATATGTGTTTGGTAATTGTAATATGTAGGTTTTTCTATTTAGTACTATAGAGATTATTTATACTGAACCTATTATTTGACAATAATTATAAATTTCCCCCCTGTGTGTATAACAGGAGCTTTGTTTTTGTAGGAACAACTAACTATATGACTACGAATATTTGATACATATTTGATATTTTACCTCTTACTGAGTCTATAATATTAATTCTTCAAATTGTGGTAATCTTGAATGTTTAAACTACCAAATATATTACAAATGGGCCAATATGTGCATAACAAAATATAATATTTTGTTACTATGCACATATTGTGTGTGCATATTAATATACAAAATAAATTGATCATCTGTCTGAGGTAGAAACTCAAAACTTATGGAGATCCAAGACATTAGTATTAAAAAAGAATTCATGTTTCATTTAGTAGTTTAATAAAATTAAGTTCTGCTGAATACAAAAATATATAATTTATGTACCGTTTATTTCATGAAAAGTAAAAATTTTGAGCTTAAAGATGTAGACAGCAAAGTGCCACATTCATTCTAAAAGCTGTGGGATTCAAAGGTTATGATTCCAAAGGAAGCTTTCTCAAAATGCATCCTCCCCTGCTTTGGTACACTTTATGTGAATTCTATAGCATCTACATTCATGAAATTTAAGTTGATACATTTGCGAGCATAAAATTTATGATTGTTCATCTAGTGAGCCCAAACTTTCTGTTTAAATGACTTGGTTACTGATACGTAATAATTTCCAAACTTGTGTACACTTTTTAAAAGTATCAAGCAATTTAAGTAGAAAAGTTTAGGTTCACTAGATGCACAATCATAAATTTTAGGCAAAATTCTATGAATATAGATGTAATAGAATGTACATAAAGTGTGGTAAAGCATGAAAAACACATTTTGAGAAAACACTTTTTGAACAGCTTTTAAAATGGACATGGCGCTTGTTACTAAAAGTATAAAATTTTTATTTTTCATAAGATGAAAGGTGCATAAATTATATATTTTTGTAATCAGCAGAACTTATTTTATTCTTTGATTTACTAAATAAAACATTTCTTTAATGTTTATCACATCTTGGTCTCCACAGTTACCTTACACCTTTCTGGTAGGTCGGACGGTCTGG
The DNA here is from genome assembly GCA_951213105.1 of Amaurobius ferox. NCBI lineage: Eukaryota > Metazoa > Arthropoda > Arachnida > Araneae > Amaurobiidae > Amaurobius > Amaurobius ferox. The sequence goes on from OX578152.1 coordinate 122,577,216, forward strand.
GTTTCAACAACAACAACATCTTGGTCTCTTTAAATATGTTTCTCATATAGAGTGCTGTGTGAATGAACATTTTACATTTGAAGACCTCATCCATCCCATATAACAGGGTGACCACAGACCTGGAAAACTTGGAATTATTAGGGAAATTTATTTTTCTGGAAATATCAAGGAAAAATCAGGGCATTCCATTGAAAGTTAGGGAAAACTGTGAATTTCTGCAATTATTTTTTCATTTTCCGACCTTATAGTTTTTTTTTAGCTGAATGAACAATGCTTGTTCATTCCATGATGTCACATTTTTCATCTCGTGTCACAAGACCCATCACTCATCTCCTTTAAATATACTTCTGAACAAGAGGCTGGAGGAAGAGTTTTCATCAGCAGGCGCCATGACCTCGATAAACATTCTTCGAGGATAAACGTTTCAGGAAATTATCAGGGGAAAATCAGGAAAATATCAGGGAATTTCAAAATGAATTTCTTGTGACCACCCACCCTGTTATAAGAACGTCTTATAAGCAACTAAAAATTTATATTAAAAATATTATTGCTTGTATGATTTATAACTTTTAAATGGTCTTAATGGATCCTATGAAGTGGAGGTTTATATTTAGAGCATATAAAATTTGTTGCATATTGATCGGCACAAACCTACAAAACTTGCTTGAAAACTTAATCTTAAAGGGTAGGGGAAGGTATAAAATACCTGTCCTATGTGTATTGTTGCATATTGATCAGCACAAACCTACAAAACTTGGCTGAAAACTTAATTTACTTAAAGGGTAGGGGAAGTATAAAATATATGTTGTATGTATATTGTTGCATATTGATCGGCACAAACCTACAAAACTTGGTTGATAACTTAATCTTAAAGGGCAGAGGAAGGTATAAAATATATGTTCTATGTGTTTCATATCTGATAAAAAGATAAAATTTCAATTTCCTAATATGCAAAAATAATCTTATCACCTGATATGTTTTACAGAAAACTGCTAAAAGTATTGTTCAAATCTAAAAAGTATTCAAAACCTAATGTTTTAGCTCTGAAACTTTTCCCACGTTTTAGGATCAATCCTTGTATGTTATAAATGACTTCAAAACATGTCATGTTGGTATTTTAGTGCGCGTTTTATATATACATGTGTGTAAAAAAAAAGAAATCAGAAATTTGAACAGCAATGTTTATTTCTCTTACTATCCTTGAAGTATTTTGACTTTTAAGATTTTCATGGAGAAACATGTTTAATGCCTATAGGAAACTTGTTGAATGCTATCCATCTCTGTGTGTGTTTGTGGGGTGTGTGAATCAGGGCCTGATTAATGCACAGGCCTCTGGGGCCTCCCAAATTTCCCTCACCATGCTCTTCATCAGTGGCAAAGTCTCCACTGATGAAGGGCATGGTGATGCCCGAAAGCACTTTGGCTTTGTAAATTTATGTACGTCGAGAAAAGGAGTTTTTATTAAATGACTTTTTAAACCCATTTTAGTTGTCTTTAATTTTAAAAGTTTATTAAAGTTGACGTGTATCCATTCTATTTATTGAATTTTCATAGCTTAGGATTTTTCTTTTGGTCTCGAATGACACTAAAACCAAGATTTTAGCTGTAGTGGAAGTGCTCATTGAAGTTGATATATCATCCAATCAGTCAGAGAGTTGAGTACATATTATATAGATACTCTTCAAACAATTTCCCATCTTTTTGTTTTCCCATAAAATTACCATTTCTTTTTCTTTTCTTAATTTTAAAATTTTCAGACTTCTCAAGGCCCTTTTTTTCCCCCCACTGGTTTCTTTATATTTCACGTGTTTCTTTATATTGTGGCAACTGATTCTTGCATAAAAATAACACAAAACTGGCCTGCGAAAGTTATGTACAATGGTAGCATGATCTTAATAGATAGAACTTTAAACTTTGTCTGGAGACTTCTATTAAATTGTTCTTCAGGGTGACCACAGACCTGGAAAACCGGGAAAACCTGGAATTATCAGGGAAAAATCAAGGAATTCCGTTAAAAGTCGGGGAAAACTGCGTATTTCTGTGATTTTTTTTTTTTTTCCGAATTTATAGTTTTCTGTCAGCAGAATGAACAATGCTTGTTCATTCCATGATGTCACATTTTGCATTTTGCATTACAAGACCCATCACTCATCTCCTTTAAATATACTTCTGAACAAGTGGCTGGAGGGAGAGTTTTCGTTAACAGGTGATGTGACTTTGAACATCTTTCGATGGGGAATGTTTCAAGGAATTATCATGAAAAAATCTGGAAATATCAGGAAATTTCAAAAGAATTTTTTGTGCCCCTCCCGTTCTTGAATTGCATTGTGACATAAGTGAGCCTGAAATTCATGGAATACTAATTGTATGAGAAAGTGGAGTTGTGCTTTTACTAGAGATATTTTACATATTACAAAGTCTTTTGATTTTATTCAGAGTGTCTACATACTCTGGTGTCTATTTGTCCAAATTTATGTAAATGCTTATGTGTGCTTATGTATATGTTTGTGCTAAAACCAAAAATGCATTTAACTGACTGCAAATATGCATTTCCTTAATTTCATTATTTTCAGGAAATAACGAAAAGTTTCAGTCCCATTTTACATTAAGGCTAAAGTTTCCGTTATAAAGTTGCATATTATGATATGAAACATTACTCTTGTAAATATTTTCATTTACATTGTTACTTTACCATAACTTGTTTTAGGCTTTTTTTTTATTTACAAAGAATTCTTCCACCAGTTTCTTATTTATTATCATAGAGACTTACTATAATAAATATGATAAGTACTATAAATATGATAAGTACAGGCATACTATAATAAATATGATAAGTATGCATTTTGCTACATGTGAAAGAATAGTAAGTGTCTCTTACAGGTATCATAGTCCAGAAAAATTGCTTAATCAGCTGTTATGTAAAAAGAGTATTTTTTGTTTAGATTAACTTTGATAAACATTTTTTTTTTGTACATTTCTCCTATTATGACCTTTTCCTTTTTGCCCCCCCCCCCCCAACCTCTCTTTTTTTTTGTGTGTGTGTGTAATTAAAAAAATGTTACATTTAGCAACTGTTTTAAAGGCTGGAAATTTATATATTATAAAACTTCGCTCACTCTGCTGTTTAAAATTATCTGAAATTAAAATTCTTCTTTATTACTCAAGTATAAACAGTTCAGTAAAAATATTAACTGCTTTTAGAGATGAAACGCAGCTTCCCTCTTTAGGATATAAAGATAGAGCAACTACACCAGTAAAAGCAAAATAGTAAAGGTAGGACAGACACCTGCCTTTATTGGTGAGGTTGCTTTGTCTTTTTATCATGAAGAAGAAAGGCTTTTTATTTTGTCTCTGAAGCAGGTTGATACTTTCAGTCAACTTTTTATGCTGTTGCTAATGGAGCATTTTTTATTGCAACTAAAATTGTAATTTATCAATTTGGTGTTGTTAATCCAATTTTAATTTTTGATAAAAATTATTGTAAAACTGTTTTATGCACATTTTGATTTTCTGTTAGGATATTTTTATAATCTTATATTTGTAAAAAAATTTTAATTTATTTCTCTTAATTTTTGAGGATAGTGTAAAGCAATTTTTAGGTCATCAAAATATGAGCTAAGAGAATATTTTTCTTCCAGCCACGTGTTTTATTTTCCTCTTCATGTTAACCTATGGAAGATAGTCCCTAATTTCTAGATTGTTTAGCTTTTAGAAATTTTTCATGAGGTTTTTTTAACCCAGCATAGATACTGATAATAGGAATGTTTGTGCTTTTTGTTAAAAAAAATTGATAAAAAGTTTGAGAAGTATTTCTAATGTTTTTGTAAAAGGAATGCATTACTTCTTGATACATATTAAATATACTTCTAACTATTTTCCCAATTTTTTTAAAAAGCATAATCTCGTCATTTTTCAGCATCTATGCTTGGGAAAAAAACAACGAAGAAAAAAAGTCCTAAAAACTAAACAAGCTAGCTAGTAGTTAAGGACATAAGGGTGGTCAAGGTTCCATAGGTTAACATGGGAAAATGAAACAACTAGTTGGAGAGAATAACCTCTGAATGTGACATTTATTTCACAGTATGATCTACTGCCATTTTTATTTTATTTTTTACAAATATAAAATTCACATTATGATGCGAAATTTATTTTTAAAATGTTTGTGAGTACATTGTAAGAGCTTTTACTTCAAGAGTATTTTGTATGCTTTTATGAATGTACTTTGTATGTTCAGTTTTTAGGAGTCTTAATGATAATAGCCTCTTAATGTGACATGCCCAGTTCTTAGGAGCCTTAATGATAGTAACCTCTTAATAATAACTTCTTGTGATAATAACCTCTCATAATAGTCCTAGGTCTTAATGATAATAACCTTTTAATAATAACTTCTTGTGATAATAACCTCTCATAATAGTCCTAGATCTTAATGATAATAACCTCTTACTAATAACCTCTTAATGTGACATTTATTTCACAGTATGATCTACTGCAATTTTAATTTTTTTTTACCAATGTAAAATTCACATTATGATGCGAAATTTATTTTAAAAATGATTGTAAGTACATTGTAAGAGCTTTTACTTCAAGAGTATTTTTGTATGCTTTTGTGAATGTACTTTGTATGTCCAGCTGCCATAGTTTTGTTATTATGCTTGTGATTCAGGAAAAGTTTCCACCAGAAACTCCTGTCTACTTGCTGCAGTTCTTTCTCTTCAAAGAAATTTTCTCAAATGTTTGGTCAACCTCCCACCTCACTTTAATTGCTCTTGTACTTTCTCTTTCCTCATACTTACAGGTACATTTTGGGCCATTTGGCTTAGTTCTTGATTCATTCAAATGTACTGTACACTGTAACTCTTATCTGGCTTTGTGTTTATTATTAAGGTTTGCCACTGAGATTTGTGTGTGTGTGTTTGTAATTGAATCCAATTTGTCAAAAAATATAAGACCTAGCCTTTTTTTGTAAAAGTCTGAAAATCTAGATCCCAGAAATTCACACAACTTGGGAATCCAGATTTTTTTTTTTTAAATCACACACTTTTGTTTTACCCGAGCATTAAATTTATTTTTATAAAACATATTTCTCAATATACTTTCTATTTGTAAAAAGTAACTTTCGTTCTTTGATCTTTATAAATTTTTTAATGTATATTTTCGATAAAGGAATATTTTCAGTGCTTGTAATTCAAAATTGATGAAACAAAGGCATGAAAAAAAAATCGTAGCTAAAAGGGTGGCCAGAGAATGAATTTATCCTTTTTTTTAAACAAAAAATCCATAATGCCTTCAATCTGATGGAGCCAAAATGGTTTTGTGGGAATAACATCTTTCTTTGTAGGTGGTTTGTCTTCTTTAGGCATTTCCAAAATATTAAAATGGTGAAATTAGAACCATCTTTTCAAGATAGCTCAAAATATTAAAATATTGAAATCATATTACTAAAACTAAGAACACGATCCAAAATTTAATTATATATCCTTCTGTGGTTTTCAAAAGGCTACAAATTACTCTTACAGTTAGAACTTTTAGTTTTCGATATACGAGAATTACAAATTTGAAAAATGGAAAATATCCAATTTTTCAAACTGAACAAGATGATTCCCCCGAACTATTAATAGTTTTATAAAAACAAATAATTGATCTTGAAACTGGATTTCGTTCTGAACATTTTTGTCGCTTTCTATTTATATCTATATTTTACAGTTTAGAAGGTATTTTAAGTAAACAATGTGAGGAATAAATTCACTCAGATAAAGGAAAAAGTTCAAAGTATTAAAATATTGAAATTATTTTTATATATTCATAAATAGAACAATATTTTTGATATAACAAGTAAATATTATTTAAATTTTTACGTATTAGGTTTGGAGATATAAGCGTTTAAAGTGATTACATTTTTTGTAATGCTCTAATTTCAGCCAGAGACATATCCCAGCCATAGATGTTATTCACATAAGAAAAATTCAGCATCTAAACTGGTGCCCAAATGTAAAATGATAATTAAAATAAAATATCGAAATATTATACAGTATTACAGTGAAGCAACATCTACCCTATAAAAAATATTGTATACATGCAAGAAAGTTCTTAATTAATTATCCCTTCAACACCTATGAACCATGGTTTCGTAGACATTGCTACTTGTCAGCACTGAGCTATAGAATGACCACTGAGCATAAAACTTTATGCTGTTGTACCATTTGTGCTGTGTTTCCTTCCATGCTTTAAAAAGTTTTGTGCTTGTTGGCCATTTCATCACTTTCTCCATGCTGACATGCAGCATTGACTGTGTAAAATCATGGTGCATAGTGAAGGAATAGGATGACTAGTTGAGGAATCATTTCTTGCTGAGACAGTATTTTGTAATGACAGGGTGACCACAGACCTGGAAAACTTGGAATTATCAGAGAATTTTATGCTTCTGAAAATATCAGGGGAAAATCAGGGAATTCCATTGAAAGTGTGGGGAAACTGCGTATTTCTGCGATTTTTTTTTTTTCATTTTCCGATCTTATAGTTTTCTTTTAGCTGAATGAACAATGCTTGTTCATTCCATGATGTCACATTTTTCATCTTGTGTCACAAGACCCATCACTCATCTCCTTTAAATATACTTCTGAATAAGAGGCTGGAGGTAGAGTTTTCCATCAACAGGCTATGTGACCTCGATAAACATCCTTCGAAGGGGAATGTTTCAGGGAATTATTAGGGAATTTCAAAATGAATTTCTTGTAACCACCCTGAATGAAAGTTATCTGATTTGTTTGTTTTTTTGTCAATTGTTCAGTGTTATTTTTTTTTTCAAAAAAAAGAAAAAAAATGTTTTTGTTTTTATGAATGGATTTAAAAATTAAGCAGGTAAATAAATTATCAACATTTACATGGCTTTTTCTTTATTTCGCCTTACATTTAGATTTCAAAATTATTGTGCAAGAATCCAGACTATCTAAGACCTTTTGATCTCTTGGGTTTCTGAATTTTCGGTCTTTTACCGTAAATAAGGCTGAGATTTTAATAAATTAACCATTGCTAGAAAATGGTCTATAAAAATATTTATATACCCTCCCAACCTCTATTATTGATAAAAATGGTCCTGAAAATACTTACTGTAAATAAGGTTAAGATTTTAATAAATTAATCATTGCTAGAGAATAGTCTATAAAAATAAATATACCCTCCCAACCCCTATTATTGATAAAAAAAAAACAGTCCTAAAAATACTTTGTTTCCATGCTCAACTGAAATTCTTTATATATAAATGGAGAAAAGGAACCACATGAAGCAACATTTGAGAGAACTTTTCTATAAGAAAAAATAATTTCACCAACAAAGTGGCAACCTTGATTTGAAGCCATCTATATATTTCTGTAAGCCCAGATTTTTGCCTTGCATTTATTGTTTCGTGCTTTCATAGTTTCCCTCATTCTCATATTTATGCCAATGGACATTATTCAGTAATCTTTCGACTTGCTTTCTGAAGTTATGCATTTTTTTTAACACTATTCACCTCATTTTCAATTTGTAGTGCACCTCCTGCAACTTTTAAGATTACAGTTACTACCAATGCGACCTTTTTTATATTTGTAGGAAATAACTTTTTTGCCATACTCTTTTCTTTTAAGGCTTTCTGCTTTCATGCATGATTTAATATTTTTATTCTAAAGTATTGATTCCTGAAAAGTAATACTTCACTTATAAGTGATAAACATCCTAATTCTCCATAACATATATTTCATAATAAATATCTGAAGTTTGGAATGCAGAATAATGAAAATATTTAAAACAGAAATAATAGAATTACTATGTTATAGGTGTGATATTGTTTCAAATCAATTTTTCTAAAAGAGAAGAAAATGTATAAATTTAGTTGCACCAAACATAATTTCCTGTGTTATACATTGTATATATTATCCTAATGTCTTTGATATTTGTGTTTTCTTATTGCAAATACTACATAAATAAAATGCATCTGGTGAGGCATTGAATATATGTGTAGCGAGCGCTTATAAAGCAGTATTAAATGCCTTGAGCTGGAAACGTCTTTAGCTCAATGCTATGATACTGGCCTACCACGCTTTAGCCCCGGGACCAAACCCCGGCACTACTAAATTGACAAATTCATTTTCTCGCTACATTGGTGACCTTGGACACGAGCACGAAGCATCCTTCGCTCAGTTATTCAGCTTCCTGAGTATTATATATGCACTGCATAAATATACTTTTTCTGTACTCCCCATGAGATGGCCCCACCACACTTACTCGATCTTCCGAGATTCTCTAACGTCGACTCACCGTATATCATCGAGCCTTGTGACTCACTACGAGGTCGCTAATAACAACTCCTTTCCTTCATCTTAGAAGCTCGCCACCTCATCTGCAACCTAGTGACAATTTTGTTCAGTTTCAGTGAAACTCTCTGGGAGGGGGAGTACTGTAGCAAGTGTTCATAAGGCAGTATTAAACGCCTTGAGCTGGAGATGTCTTTAGCTCAACGCTGTGATACTGGCCTACTGCGCTTTGGCCCTGGGATCAAACCCTGGCACTTCCAAGCTGGTGATTACTCATTCTCGCTACATATGTATGAGCAAAATATATTAGTGCAGCATTTTCTAACCTCTATGTGGTCACCACTTCTGTAAGAAAATGTCAAATAGCATCATCCTCTAGTTATTATTATGTGTGTCATTATTTTGCCATCTTGCTAAATTTCTAGCAAAGTAATTTTATTTAATGTTAATATTATTTATATTTAAATTAATTAAATTTAAACTAGTTTATAAATATAATTAATTTAAATATTATATTTAAATTAATTAATGAAATAATATTAATAATATTTAAAGTAAAATATTATTTATCATGGAATATTCAATAAATGCAATAATTATTAAATTAAGTTTATTCATTGGGGGGAAAAAACTTTATGAAACGAAAAACATTAGTACAAGCAGACAATATATTCTGTAGTGAAAATTCAATTTGTATGCATAAATGATCATTTAACACCCCCAATTTTTTTTTTTTTTTTTTCACATCATTGTTATTAATGGCTGTCTTGTGTATGATTAAATTGTGAAAAACATGTTGTGACATGCTACAAATGAAAGTGTACTAATGCCCAAGTTAAATATGTTTGTAATTTTCTGTGGGAGGAAAATCAAAGAGCATTCTTTAATTAAAATTGCACACAAAGGAGAGGGGGACAAATTTAGTGCATAGGGATAATGAATTCTAAGATTCTACATGCAAGTTGTTACCAGTTACCACCTAGAGGTATTCTAAAAAAAAATTAACCAATATATACATTTCATTTTTATATAGCTTTACTTTGTAACAATTTTGACCACTGTAAATTTATTTATGTATTTATTTATTTTTTATAACAGACTGTGAGGTTTGAATTGCTAGTCAGACAGTGTTAACATGTTTCTCTTAGTGTCCTTAAATAGATCTAAATATTTGAATGCAGTTCGTTTTTAAATAGATACTGCAGATCGATTGCATTACTACGATGTTTTTTTATCTTCATAGACCAACCATGGCTGTTCTATTATATCACTGGTCACTGAAACAGGGGAATCAAGCCTCAGGGCAAGAGTTTGAACATTAGCTGTTTTATTAGTGGGATGCAGGGTTCAAAATAAGCAGTATCGCATCTCAAATTGCGATTAATAATTTGTCTTTTGTGATGTAAAATGAATCTGCATCTCATTTAGCAACTTAAAATTATGACAGTGGAAAAAAAATATTTCGCACACCGGCTCCTTACTACAAGCGTCCCTCAAAATTTCCACTCGCTAGTCGCCACATGGTGATTACATACCTGCCAACTTTTACGCATTATGCGTAAAATTTACGCATTTTAACTGCTCTTTACGCTTTTACGCATATATTGCTATATTTTACGCATTTATTTGAATTTTTTAACATTAATAGGAAATCAATCTCCGGGGAAATTCTTCGGCTTTTTATGTTTGAAATTTATCAATTAACCAGACATAGTATAATTCCTCGGAAACACCGCATTTCCGCCTTTTTAGCACAAATATCTACCATTTCCGGGATCGTAGCAAATCCATAATAAAATGCAGGGTAATGCCAATCAAATTAACGGAGATTTACGGCCGCGTGTAACGTAAATTAAGATCTCGATCGCTTATTTTATGAAAGTAATAAATATACTTCTTCAAAGGTTGTCTAATTCAGCATAAATCGCTAAAATGTTATTTTGTTCATTAATTTCGTATAAACACTGCGATTGCGCAATTCAGTTTGTTCTCATGAATCGCCGAGAGTACAATAGTATCTTTTTCCATCCATCTCAATCTTCTAAATATTGCGTTTTTGATTGACTAAACTAGCTTATTTTCATATTCTAATTAATTATTACTGTTAATTTCTTAATTATTTTCGTATAAACAGTGCGATTACGCAATTCAGTTACTTCGTGTGAATTACTGAGCGTACGTTAGTATCTTTTTCCATCCATCTCCATCATTTAAATGTTGCATATTGGATCGACTAAACTAGCTTATTTTCATATTCTGATTAATTATTACGGTTAATTTCTTAATTATTTTCACATAAACAATGCGATTGCGCAATTCAGTTACTTAACGTGAATTGCCGAGAGTACGTTAGTGTCTTTTTTCATCCATATCAATCATTTAAATGTTGCATATTAGATCGACTGAACTAGCTTATTTACATATTATGGCTAATTATTAAGGTTAATTTTTTAATTATATTTGCATAATATAAAATTTTCTATTTAAAAAATGAGTATAAACTCTGTGAAAGGATATTTTCCAAAAAGGGGTATTAAAGCAATGATTTAGGCAAATAAAAGGGAAACCATTTTGGCAGGAATATAATTCAGTGCTATATATATATTTTTTTTTATTAAAGATCAATATTTGTTACTCTCTTTAGTGAAAACCTGTGTTTTGCCAAACATAAATATTTGTCTTCATTATAAAGTAATTCTCACCGGATAAAACCTTTATAAATTTTTTGCTTTATAATTTATCGTCCTGAAATTTTATAAAATTGGTGTCCTGAATTTTCATATTCTACCAGTAAACCTGATATTTAATGCAATATTTTTTAATGCAGGTAGATGTACATAGTTGAATTCATTAGAAATGTCGTTTGCGTGTGTAGTTAAAAAAAAAATCATTATAAATGTCATTCATGCAAAATTTTTAAGTCACAAAACTTGTTAATATGAGATATTTTAAATAAATTACATATTACAAACTTATTCTAAGTTATTGGAAATGCCTTATGGGCAGTTTTTGTGACCATAAACCATACTACAAGGCAGTTTGAACTCTATGTTTTACGAATTTAGTGTCATCTGCATGGTATGATTGACATCTAGAGTCACCTTATAGACACTTTTAAAATTGTCATGCATAATAAGTTTTCTTTCAGTCACTACAGGTGCTGATGAGATCTAAATGGAACAAAACCAGCCTATGTGGCTATGGTAGGACAATGAAGTAGGATCACAAAATTCCCATGAACCTTAGAGAAAGTTCTTTATTTTTAAGGGATTTTATGAGTACTCATCTTTCCTCATAGGTTCCTAAAAGTATTCATTTTTTTTTTAAAAGATTCTTGAAAAGTCTTTAATTTTTCTCAGCAAAAAGATGAAAATGAACAACTTCAGGAAAAGTCAATAATAGCATGAAAGAAAATTGAATTCATTCGACAAGGCCAAGTCGCAGTTGCCAACTTTGTGATTGCCATGTTTGCATAGGTGCAACTTGATACTTCTTTCTCACCTACTGTTGGCACATCTTTATATTAACAAGACCTGTAGGGCGATGGTGTCATTTGATGGGAGGAATTTTATTTTTGCACTAATTTTTGCAGCTTTTAATAATTTTTCTCTTATTCTCCTTAAAAAAGTTTTACCTTACAGGTCATAAAAGAATAGTCTTTGCAATATATTACATTAAGAATGATCTCTGCTCCTGCAATGCGATTTCATTTTAATATTGATCAATATAGCATGTGTCTGTGGTATTTGACAAATATTTTCATTTTTTACTCATATTTTGTGTAAAAATTGCTAGAGTGCATATTGAACATTTTAATTCTAAAAACCTGTGAGAATAAGTTGCTTTCATATATATTTTTTTATTATGGTATTGTATTTAAAAAATTTGGATTTTAAAAGATTCTTATTTGTGTTGCTTGTAAACTGTAGAAACTTCTTATTCATAATGAAACTAACAGTAGTATTCATCCTATTTTATTCTAATTTAAAAGAAAAGTTTAAAGATCTTCGGTTGAGCAATTTTTTATGTCAGTTTAGAAAAAAAATTCCTGGTGTGGCTGTGTGTATGGTTCCACTGCTTTTTTTCTTCTTTTTTCTTGTAACTGCTGACTAAAGCAAAACAGCATTTTCATAATATGAAAGCCAAGTATAGAAATATTTTTGATGTTGCACCCAGTTTAAGGATAAAGACTTCCAGCTTTGTTTCAAATATACTATGAAAATTCGAGAGCCAAGAAGACTTGATATACATCATAATTAAGTGAATTTGGAATTTATATCATATAATCCTAAAAATCTAATTTGAATTCGGTATGTGCAAAGCAATATGAAATGAAAAAGTATCTGTGTACACAAGCACAAAGACAGAATAAGTAGGATAATCGGCAAACCGAATAAGTAGGATAAATAAAAATCAAAACCATTTAAATAGATATATGTTCTGCAAATTTTTGGAGTGTAGGATAGCATTAAAATTATAATACTAAGGATAGAGTATAAAGGATAGGATAAAGTATTAATAAAAACTTGCCAAAATTAGTAATTATTTCCAATTATAAGTTCAAAATATACTAAAATAAGCATATTATTGTTACATATGCAAAGAAAAGGGAACATTCATATTTTGTCCGAAAAGTATCTGCAAAATTAATTGCATTTATATATCATATCCTCAAAACAGTTGTATGCTGTTTGAGGATATATTTTTATTATATTTGGGCTCAAGTACTGTGTTCAAGTTTACCATGTCCTTTGCTCAAAGTGTTGTTTATTAAAGGTTCTATTTTTACCTCTTGAATTGTAGCAGTTGCTGAGAATTACTCTCACTAATAAAGTTTATAAAGTTAGAAGTTGATCTGTTTTGCTTTTAGTTAGGACATTTAGCCAATATTTTTATCTCCAGTATAGTTATTAGCAGTGAAATGGAACACTAATTATTCTTCCTTTTCTTTATTAATCCGTATTATTGCCTAGATTATAATAATAGTAGAAAATATATGATTTATCCAACACATTGCCTTTTTTTTCAAAGGAGCAAATTTCGTTATTCTTGGTTAATAAAAATTAGAGCTGTTTTATGGCTTGGTCTCGGAAAGTCAATAGAGTTGGTGTGGCCAATTAAAATAGACATCTTTAAAAGAATAATTGAAAAATGGTTGAGTGCACAAAACATGTAGATCCATCAAAATTCAAGAGTCAGGTTTTTGACCCCTATCATATTTTCCTTCTACACATTCTGTGGAAAGAAAGAAAAAGAAACTTAAAAAATTGTTTTTTCTTTCCCCTCTAAATTTTACAGCCTTCTCTAGGTGATATGAAACAGTAGTGGAGAATCACTGATTTTGAAGGTTAAAGTTACGAATATTGCTGACTTGAATACATGCTTAATTTTTGTCTTTTATTAAGGATAATCTTATGGCATGTCTTAATTATTATTATTATTTATTTACACTTTTAATTTTCTTCTTTCTGCATGTTGCTTATTACACAATTAGTTTCTCAATTTTCAATTTTGCATTTTTTAGTATTATGCATTTAGTCTATTTTTCTTTTCACTTTTATTTCTGTTATATACTTTATTATGTTTTGTATATTTTGCAATCTACAGGACAATTTCTGGATCTGCAAGAAATACACCTCGCCTGAAAACAAAAAATTTGACTGCATTTCTTTTTAAGTAAAACATGTTTCATCATACTATTTTGTTTCAACACTTTTTGGTTCATTTTGTACTGTGCATTATACCTAGAGTTTTTTGGAAGACTTTCAAGTAAAATTGCAAATATTCTCTATTGTGTTATTGCCAAAAAGTTATATTCCGCATATTCAAGTAAATTGCATTTCGTTGTACGTGGTTTATGCAAGTGTATAACTGGAAGTGAAATGCAGCAAAATGGGTGATCTCTGAGCTTCAACTGTGCCAGAGGCCACAACCCTGACCAGGTGCTGGCACTTCAAGTATTTTTGCCAGTCTGTAAATTCTAAAATTCCCGAAAAAAGCATAAAAAAATAAAGTTGGTTTTATTTAAAATGTGTCTTTGCTTAAAATTCTTAATGCATTTAGGCTTACCATATAAATTGATTTCCAAACTGGGTCAAAATAAAATAAATAAATAAAATTATTTATTGAATATAGGAAAATGAAATTGAAACCTAATACAAAAGACAGGCATTAATCATTTGATTTCGACCATTCATATACTTGTTGCCAACATGAACTTTTTAATGGAATGTTTGTCATAACTTTTTTATAAATATTTTAACATTCCAGATCTATGTTTATGTCACAGAGCATTAGATTTAACACTGTGCTTGCATTAGACCTAGTTGATTCAGCAATTCTACCTCATTCTTCAGACCGAACATTGTTCATGATAGAGAACCCTTTCAACAGGAGCGGAAGTGTCTGGTAGACAAAACAATATCCATAACTCGACTGAAATTCAGTATTAAAATTTTTTGAATATCACTGAAATTCTTCGAAATTTGAATCTTTTACAGTTTTTTTTTTTTTTTTTTCACATCTTATTTCCCACGTGCCGCAGTTCGAACACTAGAATTTTTTAGCAGTCACCACTTCATCAAACAATTCATTTACATACCTATACCAGCATTTTCAAGTACTTAATTAACTTTTTTTTTTACAGCTGTTTTAATTTCAATCAGTGCATTATCACAAACCCTCAGTTACAAGAATTGTTACTTCCCAGCAAAACTTTATTCCAAAAGATAAATTTCAAACTGGGACAAAATGACAAACTGACTGGGACTTCGGGACATAACTTTTAAACCAAGACTCTGTCAAAACAGGTTATATAGTAAGCCTAAATTTATGTGAATCAGAAGAATCACAGGGAGTTTTGTAGATTGTCAAATCATTTGTAAGAGGCAGAATAATGTGAACATTGAAAGCAAAGTGCTATAGACTTTTTAATTTTTGCTTGATTTTATTTAATCTTACTTTTAATTCAGGAACTTGATTCAGGTTTTGAGTATCCTCTGTGAAAAAAGTATCTGAATATTAGAAAAAGATTTCGCTTCAAAATTTTGATAGGTAAAGGAAATGAAAACTAAATAGAAACTTTTATGAAAAGCACAGTATTAGTAATTTAAAAATGAATATTGTATTTAGTATATTTTTACATTTTCTTTTTGTAATTTTTGTCAGAATTTTTTCAAACATTCGAATTCTTTTTTCGACCTGTTGCATATAAACATAGAATAACTGCCACTTCATAAATTGCCAATTCCTATTTTGCTGCTTTTTTTATTTACCAACCTCTAATTTCCTTATATTTATTATAAATTTCTTCTGGGAGGGAATAAGTGGGAACGTGGGCATAGATTGATATCCACATTACTTTCATATCTTTCTGGGAAGTGAGATGATCCTCATATTTCGTGGAGCACTTCTTTAAAGTACACATGGTTTTGATTCAGATGGATTTAGCAAGTGCTGCTTGTTATAACTGCATATGTATTGTATATAGATATACACTATATTATCTAAAGTGTTTGAACACCTTTATCAAGGTCACATTGTAGATTCAGACATACCTTATTTCATTAGCACAAAACTTTGTTTTTGAAGCCATAAAATTGAATTCAGTACATTATTACAGAGTGAATATGGGTGTTTGAAAATTGGAAAAGTACTTGAATTTTAGATTAACATTTTCAAAGCCTTGAATGTACTTGAAAATTCCTATTTTCTTGGTTAAGTCCTTGAAATTGCATACAAAAAGCAGGGTTGAAAGGTTTCTGCAGATTCACAGCATTGTGTTTTGTTTTAGAAGTTCTGCTTTCTGGAAATTTCCCTAGCAGTTACGCTGCTGCTGAAATTTTCCTGAACAACATTGTTTTTTCCCAAAAATTTCCTCAATAGCTTCAACATTAAACAATAATGTTAGTTTGCTATGATTTTTCCTCCCAAAAATGCATACAACCTCATAATATGGAATAAATTATGTCCTTGAAAAATAATTGCATGGTACTTGAAAGTCCTTGAAAAGTGCTTGAAATTTGTTTTTAAAGAAAGTGTACTCACCCTGTTACTAGTTCTTTTGAGTAGTTTTGCTTCTTTTCATTTTTATGGAATTCTTTTCAAACTCTGTAAAACTCATGGCCAAACTTCAGGGTGTGAATGAAATTAGTAAGACTGAGATAGATATGTCAGGCAAGACTTTAAGTCCACTATACACGCATTTATCCAGTAAAAAGGGATGTGGCACCCTAGTGGTTAGCATGCAGGGATTGCTCTTTGATGACCTAAATTTGATTCCGGACTCTACCTAAACTGTCCCTGTGTTCACGTGAAGTACAGGCATGTTAAATATGTGGGTCCCTAAGTCTTTCCACGAGGTTGGTGGTATGGGAAGGAAGGTACAGTAGCTGTGGATGCCGCCCCCACTGAGTTGCAGTCTAAATTGAGTGGCACTTTCCGGTCATCCAAACGATACTTTACATCTTCGTGTAGGCTGGACAATCTGAATCAAAGATGAAGAATCCAATGAAAAGCTATGAGGAAATTGCAGCTTGGAAAATCACAGAATGTCTAACAAATGTTTTAGAATTTTGGCAGGTTTAAGATCAAAATATGAGCTAAATTATGTTCCAAGGGTGTTCTATGTTCTTCAGATATAACCTTTGAGTTGATTTGTCTAATATTTCCATATCGATTTTTACAAATCATTCTTGTTCAGCACCACGAAGGTTGAGAAGGAGCTCTACGTAGCTAAACACAACAATCCATTCCATAAAAATGGCACAATGGGGAAATCTCAGAAATTCACCAAATTCCATGCTGCACATACAAAACTTTATGAACTAGTCCCATGCAGCTGAAACAAGGTATTATTAAATTCACAACATGTGAATTGTTTGAGGTGTCTGAATACTTTTAATAATATAGTATATAAATGTATATATATATATATATCAGGATTTAGGGAAAAAATACAGAAGAAATTATACAGTGGTGATTAATAAAGTATCCTTTTTCAGAAATGTCTCCAATTGGAGCTCTTTGACAAAATAAAACTTGGTATAAACTATAGTGATCGAGTTTTGGGATTGTGTGTCAACTAACTTGTTATTGATGCCGTGGGGATCATTCGTGGAGATGGATTACTTTGCACCATTTGTAAATAATATTCATTGTTCTTCTTTAGTATGAGTATTCGTATCAAGGGAATGTGCTGAAAATAAGTAAATGAATACAAAAAAGGACTTCAAAGAGTAATTTTTAGCTATGTTGTTTGTTTAATATCGACAGCTATATACAGCCAAAATACACATTCTACTCATTGGCGATCTTGTAAGTAGCAAGTTAGTGTAAAATTAGCTCCACGATGAAACAATATTTGTATTCGATAATCCCATCAGAACTTTTCCCCGAATCTCTTATTCCTATATCTATATAATCTTTTTAGAACCCCCCCCCCCCTCCTTCAGAGTCATTGGACCACCCTCAGCTCATCTCTATATATATTTTGCTCAAGTACATGGCATGAAAAAAGAGCCCAATTATCATTTTCCTATTGACAACAAGTTTTGTCTAAATTATATTATTTAAAACATGAAGGTAAAGGGAAACCTACTCCATGATTTAAAAACTTTTATCAAAACTATCCATGGGAGGTGGATCCCTTTACCTCCATAGTTATATCTCAAATACATATGATTTTCTTCAGGATTTTGCCTAATGAAATTGCATATTATTTTATCTGAAATAATTTAATTTAAATAGGTGTATGGCTTATGTTTGATTAGAGGGTAGTATAGTGAATTTGCATGTGTTTAAAGATATTAGGAGTGTAAGATTTATATCTTCATTCTGATAAAGATTGTGAGACAAACGGAACTAAACATTTTGGACCATTAATACCTGAAAAAGTCGAATGGAGATTCACACTCAAGAGATTGGGTATTAAGTTACCAATTGATGCTAAGCATTGAAAGACATTAGAGTCCAAATGCTCTGTGTGGGTACAGCTAGTTTTTAGAAAATTGTTTAGGCATCTAATGTTCCCAGATCTTCAGTGACATCACAGCCGGAATTCTTAACATCTCCTGCTCATCTTCTGATGACAAATATAAGGATTCTGTTTACAATTTTCAGGCCTGCATCTAGACGCTCTCAAGGCTAAAAAAAATTTTATGCGTTTCTTGTGTAAGCATTGGGAAAAGAGGTTTTCAAAATATTGAAATCATTCAAAAAATGTCACTAGAGAAATATTTAGTGAGAGAATATGCAATGACAGGTGTATAAACTAAGTATTTGAAAAGGGATAACAATGTTTTTTTTTCATCTTCTACCCTGTCATATTTTACTAAAGAAGCTATGTAAATTATAACACAGGGTGCATATGGGTGCTTGAAAATTTTGAAAATACTTGAATTTTAAGTTAACATTTTCAAGGCCTTAAAAGTACTTGAAAATTCCCAGTTTCTTGGTTAAGTCCTTGAAAGTGCTTGAAAAAGGCCGAGTTGAAAGTGTTCTGCATTGTGTTTTTTTCTGAGAAGTTCTGCTTTCTCTGGAAATTTCCCTAGCAGTTACGCTGTTGCTGAAATTTTCCTAAACAACAATGTTTTTTCCTAAAAATTTCCCCAACGGCTTCGACATTAAACAATAATATTAGTTTGCTATGGTTTTTCCTCCCAGAAATGCATACAACTTCATAATATGGAAGAAATGATGCCCTTGAAAAATAATTGCATAGTACTTGAAAGTCCTTAGAAAGTGCTTGAAATTTTTTTTTAAGAAAAGTGTACTCACCCTGATAACAGTATCCAACAGTTCACCAAAGTATTGCAAGTATATAGTTGATTTGGATTGATACCGAAGCCTATGTTGTAAAGTGACTCAAACCACACTAATTTTCTTCAGATGTCTTTTTATGTAGTTGTAGCTTTTGATGAATCTAAATTGGTCGCAGAAACTATTCTAGAAGCTCCAAAAATATAGGAGAAATTCTTTGCTTCATTTGTGTATTTCCACTTTGTCCTTGAGGCACATCCCACAGTTTTACATACCTATGCACCAATGGACTGTGAGTAGTATATACTTCACAATTTGATTTTAGTTTTTTTTATTTCATGGAATTTTATTGGGTTTTGTCAAAGCATGTATGAAACATTGCATAGCCACATGTATTGAACACATGCATCATTTTGGGGTCAGAAATATGATGTTATTTGTCTAGTGTTAATTTGTTTTATATTTTCTTTTTGTTCTGGATAGCATTTCTGTAAAATTGGTTGCAGTGTGGTTCATTTTTTTTTTCTCAATTTCATTAGAAAATTATTAGTTCTTTCTGAAGATCAACCACTTTGTTGCATATCATAGCATAGCCAAGAAAATAAATGTGTATAATGTGTGGTATCGAATAAGATGTACATTCAATAATAAATAAATTCATGTTCATGTTGAATTAAAAACATACTTTACGGGAATCAATTTAGTTATAAGCTGATCATAATTAAAGTATCCCTGTTCAGAGCAGAGAGAACTTGTGACTAGAACTACACCAAATTTGGCACAAATGCTCTCCAGAATATGAGACAGCTATTTTTACAAAAGTAAATTAGTTAAAAATTCTTTCCAGGATCAATTTAGTCCTCTGTACTCTGTAAAACTGAGTAAAATTGCATGCAATACAATTTTGAATGGGAAACATATGAAAAGATACAACACTATTTTTGCAACAACATTATGCAAGAAACAACATGTTTCTTGCACTCTGTTGAATGTTTGTTGCTTGTAAAGCTTTTCTATGAAAATGGTAATTTTGGCATTTGACAAAATATTTCATAAATTCAATAACATTTTTTAAGCTCACCCCACAATTGAATTTCTGGTTCATTTACTGGAAAATTACATTCTTACAGATCATACATGTTTTGTGCATTTTGCTCCTTTCAATTCTGAATTCCTCGTGGTAGGGATTATTTAAACTACATTATTTTGGATTTGATGCCCCATATTTGGAAGGTTATTCCTAATTTAGTTCGAGTTGCCATTATAGATATTTATACAAAGTTTTTAATAAGGATACTTTAATTATGATCACTCTGTGTATGAAAGAATAATTAAAGTGCACTTTAGGTACTTTTGATGTGAATTCGTATAGAAATATATTAATTTAAATTGCATTCTATGCATTTTGTATATTAATTGAACTGTGTATATATTTAATTTATATATATTATATGCAGTGTGATTGAAAAGCTGTGCATATACAATTATTGAAGTCATACAATGTACCAAGAAATGGAAATAGTCGAATTTCTTTCAGTTAGGTGGCATTAATATACCCTCAAAAATATATCAGAAATGTCATCTGCTGTTTTTAATACATTAGATGATCATGGCAGACCTTTTTTAACACTTTATAACATAGTTGAAAAGTAAGTGTTCATGATTTTGTTCATTCATTCTGTCTGTCCATCCATCTGCCCATTAGCACAATAACTGCCGTAAAAATGACTTTATCAAAGTGAAATTTTAGTATGTTGTTCAGACAGTCTGTAGGACCTATGGGAATATAAATGAATAATATCGCCCAATTAGTTTTGGATTGAAAAATAAATGAATAATATCACCCAATTAGTTTTGGATTGAAACCGGGTTAAAAAAATGAAATACATTGAACCCTATGGGACCTAATTTTTCAAACATTTTTTAAGAGAATTTAAAATTCGTAAATTGCTTCGAAAGTTTTAGGAAATATTCAAATTATCACATAAAATATATAAAAAAAGTTACAGAAAAATATATTCAGTAGTTTTTTAAATAAAAATTAAAATAATAATTACACCCATTATATGAAGAAATTATGTGACTCACTTCAAAATAAAATATGACATCCATCTTGTGTCAAAATTGGGATTTTTAAAGTTCTTTTTAATTTATATTTGGTGTTGTATCCGTCCTAAAACCACTTTATTTTTGCTTAATTTCTGTGCATCAATGTTCTGAAACAACACAATTATAATATATTTGAGTTTAAATGATCATCAAACTTTAATTATTCTACTTTAATTATTCTACAACGAAGCCTAATTTTCACTTATGGAGATTGTAAACGCATCAAGCTGTGAGATGAGTTGTATAAAAATTCCTGAATTTCTTCAACGCAAAATTATTTAGTGCTGGAGTCTGCTATATAGTTGATATGAATGAAATGGCCATTGATTTTACATAGAGAACAGATGATTTTATAGCAGATTTTTTCGGTGAAGTTTTAAGCATAGAGTTAAATTACTTTTACCTCCATGGTTTTAAGTTTTTCAGTAAAATAAATTATTGTAGTATTGTGATGAATGAAAGGAATAGAATAAATGTTTATGAATGAAATTTTTACTGCATTTTCATAGAGAGCCAGGTAATTTTAATTTATATTTCAATGCCATCATTTGAATAAAGTTCATTTTTTTTCGATGAAGTTTTCAAATATAATAAATTATTGTAGTATCGTGATAATTTAAAAAATATTACCTCTTATTGGATAGCATTTTAGAGATGTTTAAATAAAATTGCATTGAAGTTAGAAAGTGTTTCATAATCAATGCTTTATGCATGATTGATCTTTCTTGTTTTTGTTTTTTTATCTATCAATGAACATGGCATTTTTCCAGAGTGAAAGAATTTTTTATTTTTGAGTATTTTTCTAGACATTTTTATAAGAGTGACATAGAAGAGCTTCAGAAACCCATGCTCTAAAATCCCCAGCAGTTGAACAAATATGAGGTTAGTTAAGTGTTTTTGAAAAATTGGATCTGTTTCGGACAAAGCCGGAACAGGTAGACTTGAACTGCAATTGTTAAAATTGTTAGGGGTTGTAGAGCATGGAAAATGTAATGAATGAGAAAATGTTGCTATAAAATAAAAATTCTTTCCAAGAAAATGGTATGTTCTTAGATAGATAAAGAAAAGTGGTCTTTAATGATCATCATGTATTAAAAATAGCAGACATTGTTTCTGATATATATTTGAGGGTATATTACTTCTACCTAATACAAAAGAATCTTCTATTATTTCAGCTCATTGGTACAATATATGATTTTAAAATTTAATGTGCATGCCTTTTTGATCACCATGTATTGTATTTGCTTAGCAATTGTACATTATTAAACATTTTATGTGCTTTTTAGCATGACCTAACAATTACTTCATTTCATTGAATATTTTTAAGTGTCATTTTTAGTAAAATTATTTATTTATTTTTTTTTAATTACTAGATCATTTATTTAACTTATTTTTTTAGTATATAGACATAATTCATCTGCATTTCATTTTTCACAAGTTTAGACAATTCGGGGAACTTTTATTACCAAAGCTATGCATAATTTATGGTTTTATCTATGCATTATGAAAGACTCTGATTTTAAAGCATAATGGTTTTCAGATGTATAAAAGAAATTATTTATATGTGTGTAAAGTTAATTGTAATGCAGAAAATATTTACTTTTATTATCTGAATCTTTTATTAAAATTTGCTATTTTATAAATTGATAAATGTGTTGTATAAAGTAGACACAGTGAAAAAATTTGTGTTAAACCTGTTTTGTCCAAATGCAAAATTACATTGCTAGTATATACTGAAATACATTTTCTCAAAATTTTACTTGTTTGTAAAAATATTCATTAGGATTTTTAGTGCTGAAATGCCAATTTTTTTACACATTTTCCCCCTTATGTTTTTATTCCTTTATGTACATATTTTTATTTTCATCCTGCCATACGATATATTTCATTGTTAAAAGTTTACTGTAATAAAATTTGCAATTGATACATTAATGAACTTTTTTTTTCAAAATCTGCTACGTTATGTAGTTGTTTCATGTTTATGTGATAAATTGCAGTTATAGTGAATACATATACGATTATTTTTAGCATGCATATGCGATTATTAGTAACTGTTTATCATTATAGTTGCTATATATACTCTTTTTTAAACAGTATAAATATTTTTTTTTTATATAAATAGTAATAATTAAATAACTGTTTATAAATAAAATATATTTATATTTGTAGATAAAAATCTTTGTTAGTAAAACAGCATTAAAAAAGTTAAGGGTATCAACTTGTTTCAGAGGGCAAAATGAACATTTTCTTGGATGAAAGAGACAGATCAGTCATTCTAGCAAAGCAGGATAATGTCTGTAGACAGATTATTTTATTAATAATTAATGCATATAAGAGTATTGTAATTTTTAGTTCAAAGAACATATGTACCGAAAACGGTTTATGCTAAAGTTCTATAAGGGAAGCCATTCTTTTTCTTTTGATAAGTTATATAGAAAATGATTGACCATCCTGATTTTTTAATATTTTTTCTGAAAACTTGTTAAAAAATTTGAGGCTTTGATTGCATTTATAATCAGTAGGGCTCCAGTATTCTCAAATATTGTGATAACTGTACCAAATTCCATTCGACTTGCTGACTTGGTTTTTGAGATATCACGCCCACTGATTCACCCATATAAAGATATATTCTTAAAACTGTTCCATTCAAGCATAGAAATATTCAATAAATAAAAATTTCCGACTCACATTGCAATGCATTGTGCTATGTATGTAGGGAAAGTTAAAATTTGTGTTATATGTGTAATGTAATTATATGTGTAATTTTAAATAATTATTGAGGAATTTTTAATTTTCTTTTAATTTTTCTTGTGAAAGTTGAAAACATCACCAGGGTTTGTTCCCTTTTTAATATTTTTGTCTTACTGGAACAACACAAACTGCCTGAGACAATGAGATGAGATGGAGCCTCAAAACGAGAACTATCTTGGTAAAATTAGGATGTACTGCAACCTTGCTTTGAAAAGGCATTCTTACTTGGTGGTATGGCCATATCTAGCCCTTACCTAGTAAAAATTTCCTCTCTCCCAAGTGTGGCACATAAATCTGTTCTACATGTAAAATAAAATTTTGTCAGAGATCATTTGCTGCTGATACATTTCAACTGCATGGTTGTACACTTTAAAAAGAATGGGGTTGGAGATATTGATATACTTAGACCAGGCCCATGGGCTTACTACTATAAGCCTGATACTACCTATGAACTGGGTTGGGCCTTATTTCTTTAAAATGGCTTTAGGCTGGGCCTGGCTCTGATTTAGGTTTTAAAAATTTACTGGACGTATTCAATGAAAAATTTATAAATTAAATTTAAGAAAGGTGATTGAAATTATTTTGTTGATTTCAGCTATGTAAGGATAGATACTTAAAAATTTTACCTTATTTCTTTTGACTTTGGCTGTTCAAAATTTTCTAAAGAGTTAGTACTTCTAAAGTTGTGTTTTAAAAATGTTCATAATTCTGTCTGATGCATAAATTAGCAGCTATAGTGCATTGAATTAGATCTTATTTCAAAATGTAGTCCCTAAGAAATGTTAATACATGCTTATTAATTGCACTTTTTAGTTGTTTGTTATACTAATCTAATCTCATATTAGATTCTTCTTGCTGTACATTTCAGTAACTCTGATAATTTTTAAAACAGACCAAATACATGTCAGCATTGCTAAAAAGTTTGTTCAGTTGAGTCTTCTTATAATGAGCAGAAAGGGACCAATATGCTTACTCATTAAATCCAAGTGCTCATCAAAACTGGGTTTCTGCAAATGACATAAAATGTTTAGCACTTATTTTTTATTTGGTACAGGAAAAAGAAGTTGGTTGATTTGTATTATTTGTTTTATTGTCTCTTATATTTTATCGGATAAAGCTCATGGCACATATAGCATAGTCACTTGCACCCTTATTTAAAAAATAATAACTTTGCAGTTTTTCTGCGCCTTCCAAAGTCATTGAGTATATTGGTGGTTTTTTGTCATCATCTTCATCACAATTATCATCTGTTTCATTATTTTATTTAGCTGCTGTGTTTCAGTGACAATATCTGGAGTTGGATGTCAAAAGTTATTGCATCATTGTACATATGTAGTTTTCGAAAGCAGAATCCTTTATTTCCAAATTCAGTTTACTCCTCATTGGATTGTCCATCTTTAGAAATTTCCAAACCAGCCTTCTAGAAACAATTTTTGATTTCCATCTTCAATAAATGTATCGCTTTGAGGATGTTCGCATTCTTCACATTTGAAGTTGTTCAATTTTTATCCCTTCTATCCAGAAGTATCAAAATCAATTGCTTACAAGTAAGTCATCAGTTTTCTCTTCCTCATTGGATTGATTGTTCATCTTCAAAAATTTCGAAAACCAACCTTCCAGAAGCCATTTTTGATTTCCTCATTCAATGAACATATCACTTTCAGGATGTTCACATTCTTCACATTTAAAGTTGTTTAATTTTTATCTCAACAAAATCAGTTGCTTACAAAAGTAGCTCTTGAAACTTCTTATGAACCCTTGGTCCATGATCTGAATAACATGTGGAATTGGTTGGTAAGCAGTCACACACAATTATGTCCAATAATTTCAGGATGCATGGAACAATTATCTGAGTTTCGTTTCCTAAGTTCTCTTTCCCATTTTGATAAGAATTTAGTGAAAATATCTGACATCATTCATACTTTCTTAGTATTGACATAAGCAGTAGGAAGCTTCTTTGCATTTTTTAAGCATCTAGGTTTTTGGACTTGCCGATAATTAGTAATTTCTTCTTGGCAGTAGCAGATATATTTGTGCACACTAATGCTGTCAGTCTATTTTTGTAGAGCTTGCCTCCGATGTACTGTTGCCCTTAAATTTTAAAGTATATTGCGGGATTGCATTGTAGAAAACTTCCATTTCATTGGCATTATAAATGTTATATTTTGTATATCTTTTCTTATATATGGCCACTTTTCAATAATCCATGTTAGGATATCATTCATGTTTTCGCCTCCCTACAGATTTTCTTAAAAGTAATGCCATGTCTGTTCTTAAAATAGTCAAACCATCTGTTACAACATATAAAACTTGGATAACCAAACAGCAAACATACATTTGAACAGCAAACTTTTTCACTTGAACTTTTAGTAAAGTGTCATCCACTTACAGGAAAATCGGCATCGCATTGATTTCATTTTAAACCATTTTTTTAGCAATGCTTCATCCAAATCCTCTTGGCAACATATTTTTAGTTGCTTACTGTCATTTTTTCTCTGTTCTAATGCTCTTCATTGACTTCTCTTTGTCCTTCAACAACATTGAAACAGTATATGAAGGCCTATTGTATTTTTTTTTGCTGATTTTGATAATTTTTATGCCATTATCTAACTCCATTTTTATGCCATTATCTCGTGTAAAATCTCAACTTTCTTCAAATGATGAAACATTACATTTTGACATTATGCAGCAGAGTTAAAAGGTGTTCACATTACGAATGTAAACCACAGAGTGAGAGACTAAACAATAAGCAAATACCGTCCAAACAACAACTATCAGACACCTGCTACAAAAAGCCATTAGTGGCTCCTCATTACTGACTTTGGGGGACTGAATGAAATTTTTCAAGAAATGAATTAACGAAGGAAGTTGACAGATTACGAGTTAGCAAAATATTACAAATTTGAGTTTTGCTCATAATAAGTGAGTAGTGTTCCATATATTTAATGATGAACCAACCATTTAATTCTTATTTCCTCACTAAACCTGGATTCTTATTAACTCAGGACTCTATAAGTGTGTTCAACTGTATTTTTCAAAGTAAATTATTTAATTTAAACTTATGTGGCTGACCAGTGTTAAAAATGCGAAATATGAAATCATTTTTTTAATCAAATTATTACTTTGCAAGGTTTGGACACATTTAGAGATTGGTGTTTTAAGTTTTCCACTGAGACAATACAATTATTCTTTACAATGGCACCCAAATGACCTTTGTGAATGAAAAAGATGTGGGACTCAAGACCGACCCTATTGGTAGACCTAGCAAAGGTCCTGCAACTCACAATAAAAACAGAAAACTGAACCTGCTTGTAATAATTCCAGTTTTTCAGCTTAGATGCAGTGTGATTAATATTAAAATTGAAATTTTCCTAAGTCTGTAAGGAAGTTGTTTAGTTGCATTCAACAAAATACCATTCTGCACACAGCAAAGGAATAAGGTGTATGTTCAATTATAAGTTGTACTTTGATCTGAAACCTGAAAGAGAAATTAGGGTCCTTTTTCAGTAGCTCAATTTCATACAGAATTATTTGATCGATTGGAGATCAGGGGTTTGAATCCCCGCTAAGGAATAAGTTTGCATATGTAATAAGAACAACATTAAATTATTGAAATAAATATTATTAAAATGAAATTATAACAGTATATATCCATATTTGATAAAATAAACATTTTTATTAAATATGCAACTATCTAAATATTTGTATTTTCATCTTTTGCTACATAAAATGTATCAGAAAAATCAGCTAACTCTTTGAAAACATTCTGCATACGTGCACATTTACATCCTGTAACTACTGTCATGGCTCATATTGTTTAGTTAACATTTAAATCAAGGGGATTTTCTGTTTATATATTCGTTTTCTTATTCATTTTCTTTATTCTCCTTGAAATTACAGTACTATTTTAGCCCAAATAGGACATATTAAAAATATTATTTTTTAAAATATTTATATAAGCATCTCTGAATTTTCATTTGTCCCCATACCTAGACTTATGTCAGCAAAATACTAAATCTTGTGTAACTTTTTTTTTCTCCCACAAATCCACAAATTACTAAAAATGCCACCTTTTCTAATGTTTATAAAATATTGTTTTAAAATTTTACAACAATGTGTACATGTATTCTCCAAACATGTCCATCCCCTCAGAAATGGGACACATAGCACAATGACAGCCACACTTTAAGCTGCCATAAACCTTAGGGTTGGTCGTGTGGTCTGGGTCTTCAATGCAACACAATGAAAAATATATTACCTCAAAATCCAAATTGTGTTAAGGTGGACTTTAAAACGTCTTATTTCTGTCCGATTTTTGAACAAAAATTATTTACTGAATTGATGTAAAATTTTCATATAAATACAGCATACAATAAAATTTAAAAGTCAATTGGTTTTGAAGGCAAGAAAGAGCCGCCGCCTTCAGGATTTGCAAGAAGCACAACCTCACTTATTCAAGCAAATTTGACATCCGTGGTAGAATATCACATGTGCTATTCTACTGCAAATGCCAAACTTGCTTGAATAAGCGAGGTTGCACCTCTTGTTTGTTTTGAAAAAGAAGGCTTTCGAAACTAGTTTACTCATAAATTTTATTGCATGCTGCATTTATACAAAGATTTTATATTGATTTTGTATTCTTCAACAGTGGTTTTTGAGCATTTTTTGAGAGAAAATATTTAAATTTGCTATACTATATCATAAGAAAAAAAATATATTTTAATTTAAAATATTTTGATATCAAAACATTATTTCATGTAAGTCAACTAAAAGTGGATGTTTTTTTAAATATTAATGATATTGCATTTTGCCTTTTTAAGTACAAGATGGCCATAATTAAACTTTCCCTTGTCAGATTTTTCTGTAGTTCTACCTAATAATGTGAATTGTCATCAAATTGAGTATGTATTAAGCGAAGCACAAGGAAATATATTCTGCAAAAAATTAATTTAATATTCTACAAAATTCCATCAATAGGGAAATAAGGAAGTAGTATACTCGACGAGATGAAAAACATCTCTTCAACATTGACAATGAAGTATAAATCTAAAATTTCATATCAATGTATGCATTTATTTTCTAGATACATTCATATCAACATCGACAGGACACAAAGATAAATAAATATTCCAAAATTTGTCAAACAATGTTGAGTTCTTAACACATGTTTTGATAAATTAATTAGAAAAAAAATATTTATTTAAAAGTAAATAATAATAATAATTAGAATTAAACAATAATAATATAAAATTAAATAATATTAATTGATATAATATTAATTATTAAATTATAATATTAACTAAATTATAATATAATTTATATAAAATTAAATAATATTAATTAAATTATAATAATTAAATAACTAATAATAATTAAATATTTAAATAATATTTTGATAAATTAATTATGCGAAATACAGAACTGTTAACAGTATAAAACACAAATTGAAATTTACCAATTGGTTTCAGAAACAAAATGGGCTTTCCTCATCAGAGTGAGGAAACTGAGCAGTTCACGCAACAATGTCAAAAAGTTGTGAAAATGTTGATCAAGGTGAAAATGTTTGAAAGGTGAAATAATAGGAAAACATATTCGTGATGAGTCTGAGAGTTTAAATTTGGTGTAAGGATCATTTCAAAGGAAGATGTACATATTCAGTTTTCCAATGTTTGCTATTTTAGGGGTTCCACACACAAAAATGTTTGATTTGCCAAATAAATGAGAAACACTAACTTTTAGATCCTCTCAATTATATAAATACTAGAATGAATTATCTGGCTTAACCCAGGTCCTAAATAAACCCAGCTACTTAGATAATACATTTACAAATAACACCACTCAATTTCTCAATCTTCAAATCATTTCCTTCTTTCAATTCAGACTAAATTCCAGGTATGCGCTTTGCAACCATGGGGGAGAAAACAAAAGTAAACTGAATTCTTTCTATAGGAAAGGAGGCATGGCTAAACTACACCATAGGTTCCAAGGTATGTTTTAACGGGCTTGCACAGAGAAGTTCACCGAGGAGGAAAATCCACCAGGGATATGCACTTCACAAACGGAATTTACAATTTTCAATGTTTATGCATTTGCTTGATAAATCATAGAAAATAAAATAATGTAATAATTAAAAAAAAAAATTTTTTTTGTTAATATCTGAAGATTTCACATATTTTTGCTAACCTTGTGCTAATCTTCCTTTTTTGGATGCAGCAAAATAAGTATCTGATAAACTAAAAATGCAAATTTTGGTGCATTTAAAAACAAATATATATATATATATATATATATATATATATATATATATATATATATAAATAAATTGTCCTACAGATTTGGAAGGAATGTTCTTCGATCTTTCTGATGGTATCAAGATGGAAACTGTGTGATAATATTTTTGGTCCCAAAGGAGATAATTTGTGTGAAAATCACTCAAAATCATGCTAAAATATAAAATAACTAAAAAACTAGTTCAGATTTTAACAAAGTCCCGCTGAGGCATTTTTACCTGGGTCCTGAAGTTCCTCTGCACCAAATTTTGTTGCTGTCTGAAGCTTAGATCTCCCACTACAAATAACACACAGAAAGACACACAAATATCTTTTATTATATAAGATGCATTATATTGCTGTTCAGGATTTGCTTATTTTGACATTGTTGATTGTGTTTGGCAAGTGCTGCCTGCTGGTAGTCTAACTACTTTTATATCTAATCTAAAAATAGCTGTATATTTTGTGAGAATTTGGTTTCCAACATTAAGTTACACACCAATCAACTGTGCCTACAGTGTACATCATAGGGTTTGATCCCAATGATAGTGGAATAAAACCGTGCATAAATGACAGTTACAATGTTGAATATATTATGAATGGTGACATAAATGCCGGGTGATTGTAAAGTTACTGACTTAAAATTTTAAAATCATATAATGTACTGAGACATTAAAATGGTAGAATTTTTTTTCAGTTTAAGTGGTACTTATATACTTTTAAAAATATATCAAAAATATTGTCTACTGTTTTTAATATGTGAGACGATTATTGCAGACCTCGTTTTCTTTTTATTCATCGAAGAACATGGCATTTTCCCAAAGTGAAAGAATTTTTATTTTAGAGCAATATTTCTCTATCCATTTTTATGAGAGTGTCATTGAAAAGTTTCAGAAGAGTTTTATTCAGCAACGTAGTCCCTATTTCAGATAGTTTATGCTGAGTTGAAATGGAAGGTCTGCATGTTCTCGCTTTATCTGCGACATATTCAGTTTCTCAAAAATGCTTTACTAACTTCGTAATTGTTAGGGATTTTAGAGCATGGGCATTTCTTTTGGAATTTTTGAGTGATACTCTCATAGAGAAATAAACATTCTTTCACTCTGGGAAAATGTCATGTTCTTCAATTGACAAATAGGCAGTCTGCAAACAATATGTTTGATATATTTTTGGGGGTACATGAGAGCCACCTAACTGAAAAAAATTCTATTTTAATTACTCGGTGTATTGTTGTTAAAATTTTATACCTTTTCGGTTACTCTGTATTATCATTTCAGTGGAATCTTTTTTCTTGCATAGTATATCTTTCAAATTTAGTACCGACTCAGTTGTTAGATAGAACTACAGAAAGCTCTAAATAAACAAAAAGTATAATGATGGCTACCATGTATATTTTAACCTGCATGTACAATGAATGCATCTTGTTTATTCTAATGCTTGAGCTTTTTTAGCTGCATGCTCAAAATTAATTTTAGTTGCTTTCCATGTGCACCTTAAAAAAGCATTTGCTTTTTTTCAGGCATTTGGATGGCAAAGAAAAGAAAAAAGAGAAAAAGAAAGGTCTCTTCTAAACATAATATTGGGTTTGCTGTGCCTCAATTTACAATTGTTTGCTTTTGTGCTGTCCTATGTCACCTTTGCTACTGTACGTGTGGCTGTTGAAGAGTATCAGCAGCTCAGGAAATTTTGCTCACATTTTGCGATGTATACCATAAGACACTTGTACATTTTTAGCGGAGCATTCCCATGTATCATTGAATTGAATCTGTATATATAGGAGTTTGTTTCATTCATAACATTTTTTTTTAATTTCGAGACATGAATTGTAACTTTACATTATAGTACTTAAAGGTTATTTTATATTCAAACTGCAAAGCCATTTTTGTACACAGCTGAGAGCAAATGCATGTGAAAGCTTTGATAGCAAGCAAACTATGCATTTTTCAACATTTAATAATTGTGAACGGGGACTGCCCTGGGAAGAAAATTCCATGGGTAAAAACAATCTGTATTAATGAGAAAGAAATGAAGCTAGGAGACAATTGTCCAGGAAAAAGGAACAAGTGTCCTTGGTTGGGCTTTAGCCCAATCATGGGTAGCTTCTTTTTCCCAAACAGTCATTTCCTGGCTTTTTCAATTCTTCCTTTTGCAGTTTCCTTTTAAAGTGTAATGATTAATATAAGGTCGTAGAAGTTACAAATGGTGGTGTTCAATACTTTAACTTCATGTTAGTGATGTGCTCAAAATGTCGCATTCTAAGGTACTTTCCGGTCAAAGACAAATAAGACTTGGCAAGTTGCATTTTTTTTTTTAAATATCATGCAATATTGCACTGTATGAGGGTTGCCACTTTATCTAAAAAGTGTATAATTATTTGTAGAAATAAAAAATTAGCTAAAATATAAGAAGATTCTTTTAAACTTTAAATGTTTAAAATTTGCAGTGAAAATAAGTCATGTAAAGTCTTAAAAAATATGATGAATAATTTAACTGTACTCTACGAAATTTTATCTCATAAATTTATAATAGAAATGTAAAGATTTTTTTAATTTATAGACATGGTTAAAAATAATGGTTTATTTGAAAAACATTAAAAACTAAGAAAATTGTAATTTGTCAAAAAATGTTAACTTGCACAATTATGTGAAATTATGTGAAATAAAAAATATATAAAATTATGCAAAATATTTTTATACTCAAACAATTTTTTTTTATAATACAATGCCACCCATACATTGTTCAACATAGCTTGACTACAGTGCATTAGTATGAAGTAATTGTTTTCCTTTAAAATCATGTTTCTGCACTGAGATTATTGTAAATTTTTTAATATTAGTGAGCATAATAAGAATTTATTGAAATTAAATATAAACTAGTGAAACATGTTGCAAAAATTTTGCATATAATACAATAAAATGAAAGAGGAATTAAAAGGAAAACTATAGAAATCGCTTACAGTATTTTTACTTTTTATCCATTAAAATTTGTAATATGTAATAAAAAGCAGATAGTGTAGATAAAAAATAAGAATACAGTTATAAAATAGGAGTATCAAACCGCAGACTTTTCAGTCACTATCTTTCATACCTCACCCATAAAGTTACTTAAAGCAGTGTATATATAAAAACAAAAATTGCAAAATACTAAAACATTCTAAAATCCTTTAGTAAAAAATTATGGAAATTCCTAACTAAGAACTAATGTAGGGAATAGTAGTTTTCAAGTTTTCATGTAAAAAAAAAAAAACAATTTTTTTAAATCAGTTTGGTAGTTTTTCAAAAATAGATAGATTAAAAAACAGTCTTTTAAATGTATTGATGTATTTGAAATGTAGGAAGTTTAAAAGATATTAAGTCCTAAGTTCTGATTTTTGTAAAATTATAATTTAATATGCAATTTTAATGACCTTTGTCTTTTAAAATAATGAGCCCTTTTCAACTTTTGAAATTTTTAAATATGATAAATCTCTAAGTTGTCCAGCCGCTATTGGCCGGTGGAAGACTTGGTAGAGTCAAATAATTCCATTTTATTCTGCAAGTGGCAACCCTGCATGAGGTTTCAAAATATTTATTTTTCCAAATTGAATGATACCAAAGATGTAATGCAACTGAAATTGCGATGTTTTAAGTTGTATTGATATTGAGCATATAGAGTCTGAAATCATTGTTGAAGGGAATAATATTTATTTAATTTGTTTTGTTTTGCTATATATTTATGTAGATAGTGAAAACTAAAATTTTAAGTCTGAATATACATAAGCAACACTGAAGCATTGAAATTATTTGTATCTTATAGCAACATGTTTAAAAATAAACTTTACAAATTTTTTATCTGTATTTATGAATTTTATTTCTTATTTGAATGCATTATTTTTGTCTTTTGCATGTGAGCTGTATTTACTAACTTATATTTGCAGAATTTCAAAATATATATTAATATATTCTCTAAATATATTTAGCAACAATTATTTGAAGTTTTTTTTTTTTTTTTTTTTTTTTAAACATTTTAATGGAAATGGATTTTTATTGCTGACATATTTACAATTATTTATATATTTAAGCCCTTCTCTGAGCTTAAAAAAAAATTAGCAAACTTACTGCAACTAGATTTTACACTTTTCTATGATTGTTGCAACTTTTATATAAAAAGTTCTTATGCTCTGAAAAATTTTGTTGGTGATGCACATATTATAACTAAGACAGTACAAAATTTAAAATACTTCAATATTTGTAAATCTTTATACATAAGTAGTGATTTTGTAACAGCATTTTTTCTCTTATAGAATCATGTTTAAACTCTTGCTAAGTAATTTCTAAAGTTAATTATCAAAGTTGTAACACTTAATATTTGTCTCTGGCATCAACATTCTTTTTTTTTTCTTTTTCTGCCCATACATACTGAGATTCCCAGAGTAAAATGATTCATAAGTGGATAAATATTCATATGTAATTGTATTATTTTTTTTTTTAATTTGCATTTATAAATAAACGAATAATTAAAAAGTAAAATCATGTGCTGTAATAAATATTTTTTTAACAACTTGGGGATATCCTTTAGTGTTGCTTGCCAATCATTGGGAATTTTTGTGTACAAGAAGACTATTAGCAGGTGGAGACAGTAAGAAGTCTTATATATATTTCAGTTTAGGGGGGGGGGGGGAATAGGTATTTTAATGTAATCTATACATAAATAGGTGCAGAGAAACTTTTCTTAACTATCACTTCAATTAAGCGATCAACCCTCTTAATGACTTCTTTTTTCCTGAACGAATTTCAAATTCCACAGTTCAACTTTATCTAATTTTGCCCTCATGAAAGTGACAGTGCATAGCCCTCTAAATGCTCAGAAAGTTGTTCCAATGGAAATGAAAAAGTCATTCATAGGCATTTTAGACTTTAAAAAAGCATATATTGCAAAGAATCCATTCCTTTTTCAACCCAATCATTTCTTGAATGAGTTCTATTTCTACATATGCAATATTCTCCAAAGTAAAATTAAGTGATAAAATTGTGAGAATTACATTTGACAAGGTAGCAGTGTTTCTGCCTCTCACAGAATTATCCAATTAGGCTAAGTTCTAGTTTAGTTTAATGCCAGCCGTTATTGACGGAAATAAAAAGAGATAAAATCGATGTTGCACGTATACCTTCTTTTCGATAAACACTCTTTCAGTCAGACATTTACTTCTGAATGTTTTTACTTTTCCTACAATGCATGGTAATGTATAGGAAAAATATTGAAATCATGTCAAAAATCACAACAGACAGAATGTTTCAAGCACTCTAAAATACGAAAAAAAAAAAAAATTTTAGCGTGACGTGTTTGTGCGTGCAGGGCCTGATTAAAACACAGGCTTGGCCCCCAAATTTTAAGGGGCCCTTAAATTTTGTATGTGATAAAAAAATTAAAGCAGAAATAATTGTTTAATTAATTTAAAACTGGTAATTCTAGTTACTTTAAATTATAAAATATGTTAATAATTTTAGGTATCATACTTATATTACTTTAAAATAAAAAGTTTGGAAGTTTTCTGCATGTAAAGAGGTGTTTTCGGTGCTATGATCCTGAGCCTGCTAGAGGTGCTTCAGCACCCCTATTACAAATTGCGCAAACACTCTTTTTTACTTAACAACTGCCCCTTATTCCAACAATTTTTAATCTCTCTTTCTCTGTCTTTTTTTTTTACGGATTTATAAAACTGAGATCAAATATTTTTAGGGGACATTTGGGAATGTTAATATTTTATCATTAATTTGTTATTTATGAATTGACTGAGTGTAATTAATTTAATTAGCTTGCACTCTAGGTGAGAAACTTTAAAGACCCAGAACATTTCTGCACATTTAATTTTTACGCACACAAAATTGTTTTAAAAATGTGAAAACTTTTTTCTTGTTTGTCCAAACATTTTGTCATCTGTTTCCCTTTTTTGTATTGATGATTTGGGGCATCATACCAAAATGATATATCATAATATATGACAGGAAAGTAGCTGACAGCCTACTAGACCATTTTTTTTTACTGCCCCCCCCCCCCCCCCAATTTTTTTTTTTTTTTTTTTTTTTTTTTTTTTTTTTTTTTTGGGGGGGGGGGGGGGGCTATGTGTCTGATATGTGATCTTATGTTCAATGCATATCAGCCCCAATTGTGAAAGCCTAGCACCACCTATATTTATCCAACTTCAATATGAGGATTACTAATGTAATGCCCCAAAGCACGTCATGAATTTTTAATATTTATTTATATGTGTGCTTTAATGAAGGAAATGTATAATTTTTGTAAAAATTACCATTAACATGAAAACAGTTTGTTTTTTAATAAACATTGCAAGTAAATTATTAAGGAAATATACTCAAGTTCAGAAATATTTTTGCTGCGTCTTTAATGAAGTTTTCTTTGCAACGCAAGATGGAATTTTAACTCAATAATTGTGTCTTACCAATGTCAGACTGGGCTTCCAGGAAATGTTTTTGGGAGGATGTCTAAATTCGCTACAATGAGCATATAACTTTTTTTGTGAGACTTCTGAGCAATGAATTTGAGGTAACATGAGACAATACCCACTTTACAACCCTAGTTCACCCCTGTCCTACTTACAAAAAGTGATAATTGGTGAGCAACATTTTAGGATGTTGTTTACTGTGGAGTTTCTAACCATGTACAAGTGGATTATATTTGTAAAAATTTTACAGAATAGATATTTGAAATTTTTATATGGGATGTTCCATAATTTCCGGAAGAAGGATGGACCACTGTGACTTAATCCCTTAAATGCAGAAAATTCGTTTAAGAAAATAAAAAATGAACAAGCATGCTAAAACTAAAATAAACTTTCTTGTCATTCCCATTTGTTGTAATTCATCAGTAGTATAGGCATATAAGAAAAGTAACAGTTATCATTCAAAAGAGCATTAATTAATTGCATATTTGCGAAATCTGTGTCTAATGGCCTTCCTAACATTAGGATAGTGTATCCAATGTGTGTGACAGCATCCATAGACTAGTTTCATGCTCATTTTAATTCTTCACAAACATAGCCATGTTATTCGTGTACCCTGAGTTCAATCTGTAAAAAAAAATTTGAAACTGGCTTTGTGGTAGGACTGAATTTATGGATTTCCTAGAGGTTTTCAAATTGTGCTACATAATAAGTTTTCTTTTTGCCATTGCATGTAACATTTTGATGAGCTATAATAAATAAAAGTGAAACCAGTTCATGAATGCTGTTATTTGCAGTGAGAGGCCAATCCATTTATTAATGAATTGATTTGAAATTTTTAGGATGTCCATTTCAATATCTGAAAAGTTATAAACATCTGAAATTTTCAAGAAAAAAATGAAAAATATAAGTAAATTTGTGTATAATTATTACTTTTCTTAACATACGTTTTTTGCAGATAAAAAAAAAAATCATTAAATTGTTTATTATATAATTATTATTATTGTTTATAAACAAACTTTAACAACAAATGCATGTTAAAAAAAGATAATTGTACAAAAATTAATTTGCATTTATCAATGTTTTTGAAGAATTTTGAATACTTATTGCTTTTTAGGAATTTGATTGAGCATTTTAAAATTTTTTAATCGACTAATTAATTAATGCTCGTTTGTTTGAACTGTTTTTTTTTTTTTCACTGGTTTGATGATAACTGAGTTACTTCCCTTGTTAGCTGAGTTATCAGCCTGTAAAATTTTGAAAAATAATGAATGAATAAAATGATTAATTTGTTTTTTAATTTGTGAAATTAAAGCTGTTTAAAACAGTAATAAACAATAATAATATTGGCCTATATGCTGTATGACCGGAAATGATGAGTGTGATAAAAATTTAATTTTTGAACATTTTAAGCTATGTATGTCTCTTCTTCCAGAAATTACCGTAATTAGTTTCAAAACTATAAACATTTTGTGTATTTATTCCATTGTATCATAAAAATGGCATTTCTTCTTGAACTTGGTGTGTATGAAAAATATGGAAATTTTTAGAACAAGTATAGACTTTTGAGATGCCTGATCTATTTACCTTGTACAACACTTTCATACTAATAACTACATTATCTGTATTCATACTAAGTTATGTTAAAGCAGCTAGGCTTATAGGTGTAGTGTTATGTAGTCAAAGAATGCTCAAATTTATTAGCAAGCATAGTCCTGTTTTCATTCACAAAATGTGCAAGACAAATAAAATGATTATGCTAAATGAATTAATATCATAAAAACTAAAAATAATTTATATGACAGTGTCATGGGGATCAGACAGTGAGGTATAAGGTGCACTTACACCACTTTTCATCTGAAGTTTTTGAAAATATTTATGAATTAGCAGTATAGCCATTCTTCATACGGAATAAATAATATAAAGAGAATTTACAATTATATGCAAATTCTTATAGTATTCTGAATTATATTGTTATTTAAAGCATTCTATTATATATTTAATTTAATTCTCCTAAAAAGTATAAGAATATTTGTTCTCGCTATAAAGTTATCTTCATGTACAGATCTGAAGAATAAAACATCCTGGTCCTGTTTGTAAACACATTTATAAAAAATATGAATTTAGACTAATATATGCCAAAATGAAAGTGCTAAAATGGCATTAGAAGATATACCAGTACTATTTTTATTCTGTTTCAACAAACAGATAAACACAATATATGAGTTTGAAAAGTCTGCCAAAATAAAAAAAATGAGGTAAGAAATTAAAAATGCCAATAATTTTCCTGTAATCTTTAAACCTGAAGACCTAAATTGATATAATACAATCAAAAATGCTATTCCAATAAAATGTATATACATTTTTTTATTATTTAAATCAGAAAAGATTTAATAAAATCGTCTACTGTATACATACATTGGATTTAATTCTTTTGCAAAGCAACATGATATATTTTTCTTCAAATAAATTGGTGATAAAAATATCATCTGCATACTGCTATCACTATCGGAGGTTCTTTTTTATCAATGTCTCGATAATCCCTGGTTCTAGAAACTTGAAACATGGACTCAATTTTAAGTGGGACTATTTCACAGCTATCCACAAAATTTCATGAAATTCGGTACAGCCGTTCTCCCGTGGTGATGAGACATACAGATAGATGTAAACACACATAAAGATAGATTTTAAATTTTATTTATGTTGATAAAAGAGTAATTCATCATGATTTTATTTAAATTGATTAAAAACTTTTATAGTATAACAATTTATTAAAGAATAATAATAAAAGATCAACAGATTAACACATTAAAAAGACGAGACCTCAAATTGACCTTTACACACCTTTTTTGCATAATGTACTAAAAAAGCCACAAGAAAACCAGTCATCCTGTCAATACCTTCTGCACTGATGAATAAACTTTGTTAGGCGATTATATGTGCTAGTGAAACCCGTAAATATTCTGTTCAAAAAACGGTTTATTCATAGGATATATTCTGTATAATAATTACAATGATGGAGCCGGCTTTTTGTTTTTTAAGTAATAAAATATCTTTTTGCTTTTGTTTGTATATTATTTTAAAATTAAATTACAGGTAAGAATCTGTGACAATGCCTTTTAATAATAAATTAAATTAAATTACATTTTAACTCGTGCCATAAATATGGGACATAAGAGATTAATCTATTTTAAATCATAATTTGTGCTAACTTTTATTTATAAAAAGTAAAAAATAAATAAACATTAGATTTTGTGATAATATATTTCATAGCAAGGTACTAATTAGTGAGTTCCCCCATGGAGGTAAAAGTAAGGAGTTAAAACTTCATATTAAGAAAACACCAATATCGTTTGAGACAATCAGTCAGGTGGCGCTGGGATAAGATAAGTAGTCCTGCATAGTATATATTTCTATGGCGAAAGGCCTAAAATATTTATTTAAACTGCCAATTTTGTAAACATAAATTATCGCAATGCAAAGTCGAACTGAAACAAAGAATATTCCTACGTATTCAAAGTTATTTTATCTTTCAATTTATTTTTATCTCCCTATATTCTGTATTCTATCCTACAAGTATGAAAAAATACTGGTTAATTATACTCATAATATGGGAACCTTTAATTTAAAAATAATCAGAAATACATATACTAAATACTATACCTTTCTGTTGTGTCAACTAGCAATAACAGTTACTTTACTAACACTACCGATACCTAGATATAATTCTCAAAGCATTATGGCATTTTTAAATGTTTCATCCATAGTTTTATCTCCTTCT
Source organism: Amaurobius ferox (assembly GCA_951213105.1). Classification (NCBI taxonomy): domain Eukaryota; kingdom Metazoa; phylum Arthropoda; class Arachnida; order Araneae; family Amaurobiidae; genus Amaurobius; species Amaurobius ferox. Next base: position 122,617,611 of record OX578152.1, read on the forward strand.
TTTTAACTCCATGGTGTGCCCCATTATATATGCTACTTTTCACTACTCACCCAATGATGTCACATATTGCTGACCACAGTCTGGTGAAGTCCATTTTGAAAAAGTAATTTTGACCATTATTTCACTACATTGAATTTTCTCAGGATATTGACTTTTTACTTTGGAAAGCGGAGCTCAAAATCGATAAAAGTTCTTCAACCAAATCCCTGTTTTTTTTAACATGAATTATAAGATTCTGAAAAATAATTTGTCATTAACATCAATAAGATAAAATTCTCAAAATGGCTTCAATTGATATTTTTTAATCTCATTTTTTGCCGTTAAAGTTTTTGATTATGTTTACTGGGATGTGCTTAGATTTTAGCTGCGACTTGTGGTTCGGCTGATTTTTAGTGTGGATGCTTCGGTCTTTATAAATTATTAGATTATTATAAAGCAAATATAAATCAATGTTAAGTGCACCCCATTTTAAAAATTAATCTGCACATCTTATAATATATGCTTATAACTTTTTTTAAAATGTTACTTGTTCTCTAGTGCAGTATATTACAGTAAATAGGGAGGGGAAGAAATATGTTAAGATTAAAACATTTTATATGGACTTAGATGAAAATTTTCATTCTAAAAATATTCAGAAAGCAGCAGATTGTTTAATATTTCACATTAAGTTAGCTAAATATAATCAAGAAAATGTAAAAGTGAACTACAGATGATGGATTGTAAAATTGGTATTAGAAAGGAATCCGCACTAAAGTTTTTTGAGCATAAATAAAAAAAAAAAGTTACAGTAGTATTTTGATGATATCCTAGTCAAATGTAATTTCTTCTGAAAATTTAAATATATTTCTTTATTCTATTTATAAAAATTTCACTTGCAATTTCTTTTTCAATCTGTGTGAGATAATAAAGAGAGAGACTGACAGAATCGCAACTTATCGTTCTATAAGCAGCGATGCATAGATTGTTATTAACAAAATATCGCTCTTCCTATTCAAGTAAACGAAACATTTGCAACTCTACTAAAATATGAATTTTATATATATATATCGTGCAAAAAGGATCTATTTACTGTTTGCAGCATGGTAACGAGCGTAGTCTCAATAACATTGTTTGAAACATAAGGGAAACCATCTCCATAGTTTAAAAGTTTTTGGATTTGAGAAAGAATAAATAGGACCGTGTACTTTGACAAGTATGGCAGGTGTCACCGTGTTACAATTCGTGGTGACAAGATTTTTGATAGATATTTACTGCCTTTTCGATACGCGTTTCTGTCGCGGAAGTAATGAAAAGGAGTGTATAGACCAAGGAGAACTACAGTAATATTAAGTACACCTATTTATGATTGTCATCTCGTTTATTTTCTCACTCTACAAGGCCTTCATATAAATATATCTCCAAGGTAGGTATCGTGGTTAGATTTACTTACCAGCATCCATATTAAAAATCAATATTATTTAATTCAATTCATGAAGGCTAAGGCAGTTAAAATTGTAGGTATGGACCCACAAATATGTTTATGTATATATAGATATCTAGGATCATGATATAATTGATTCTCATTAGCAAAACAATTTGGAGTATCTACCTCAAAATTGGCAGATTTCTTATTATATACTAGTACTTTTGCAATTTTATATCTCTGTATTATTAAAATCCAGTATTTACCATAATGTTTACATAGTACAATAAAATGAGATTATTCTTCCCATAAGTCTATGCGGAGAGATTTTTAATATTTTCCTTCTAAATTTATTAAAAAAAATTTCTCTCTAGATAATATAATTATGTTGCAAATAAAAATTTAATATTAATTTAAAATCGCATCATTCATCTTCTAAAATCTTATATTCAAATGATCTCATAATGAATATTCAAATGATCTCGTAAAATAAATAAAAAAAAAATTTGAGCAAAATAGGTTCGGTAATTTTTAAAATAAAAATTTAAATAACAACACCCATAATATGAAGAGATCACGCGACCCATTTCAAAATAAAATACAGCATCCATCTTTCTTTCCCAGTGTGAACATCATGATTTTTAACACTAGAACGACGGAAGCGGCCATTTTGACCGCATAACTACTTTGACCTCTGCCATCGTTCTTGGAAGACCATTGATTTGTTCTCTTAATATAAAACCTAGAATAATTTTCTTCGGTGTTTTCAAAAACTTTAAGAAAATCTGATGTGGGCAGCACATGACTTTCCCTGCAGACTCAAATTCATATTTTCTTTATTTCTTTAATAATTCGTTAGATTGAGTTTTATTGCACCAAATAACACTAAATTTACATTTTTAATTCAATTTTTGTTTTTATATGGTAATTGCACATTTTCCCGAAATCGGCGTGACAAAAATGCAAGAAATCTGAAATATCTTGAGAACGGTTAGTCCGAAAGTATAATGGAGTAATTCAACAAAAATTCATTTGGTATATTTTAGCATAAATAGTCTTTTTTTTTTTTTTCGATTTTTGCGGGCCATTTCGTAAAAAAAGGCAGGTTGTTCTTTTCCGAATTGTATCAAAATCTAATCAGCACCAGAGTATCCCACAAGTAACTTATTTACCAATTTTTGTGAAATTGGGTCAATTAGTATTTTAGCTAGTGTGGATACATGAAATTTTTGAGGGCCATTTCCTAGAAAAAGGCAGGTTGTTCTTTTCCGAATCGTACCAATATCTAATCACCACCAGGGTCGACCACAAGTGACTTATCAACCAAATTATATGAAATTTAGTTGATTAGTTGAGTTAGAGTGGAAATATACAATTTTTGCGGGCCATTTCGTAAAAAAAGGCAGGTTGTTCTTTTCCGAATCCTATCAAATTTTAATCAGCACCAGGGTGACCTACAATTGACTACAGTACCAAATTTTGTAAAATTTGATCAATTAGTTTTTCAGTTACAGTGGATACAGGCAATTTTTTAGGGCCATTTCGCAAAAGAAGGCGGGTTGGTTTATTCCGAATATAGTACCCAAAACTAATCGGCACCAGGGTCACATACAAGTGACTTACCTACCAAATTTTATGAAATTCGGTCCATTAGTTTTTGAGTTAGAGTGGGTACATACATTGCACAGACAGACAGACACACACACAGACGTCACATTAAAAATAGTTTTTTCGTATTCTAGAGGTCTCGAAACGTGTCGATCCGTCGAAAACTCGAGTTGCGATTTTCGGCATGATTCCAATACTTTCCCTATACATTACCATGTATTGCAGGGAAAGTAAAAATAAGAAAAGTCATAAAATTTCAATGAGCTGGGATGAGCCGTTTTGGAGGAATCGTTTCTCAAAGTAATTATGCGGTCAAAATGACCGCTTCCGTCGTTCTAGTGTTAAAAGTTCTTTTAAATTTATACCGAGTGTTGCATCCGTCCTGAAACCGCTTTATTTTTGCATATTTTCTGTGCATCTATATTCTGCGCCAACGCAATTGCAATATTTTTGAGTTTAAATGAGCATCCAACTTTCATTATTTCTACAACGAAACCTAATTTTAACGTATGAAGAATGTACACAAATCAAGTGGTAAGATGAGTTGTATAAGACTTGCTAAATTTTTTTAACGCAAAATTATTTAGCTCTAGAGTCTGGAATAAAAGTGATATGAATGAAATATTCATTGATTTTACAGAGAAGCAGACGATTGTATAGCATTGTCTTTTTCGATGAAGTTTTAAGCACGGAGTTAGAAAGTACTTTTACCGCCATGGTTTTAAGTTTCCAAGTAAAGCTTTGGAATTATTTTTACAAACTGAGAATCAAAACTATTCGTTTGTAAATCAGCATAATATGAATATTTCAACCAGGGCCCGATTGAGGCAAAGAGGAACATAGAACTCTGGTTCTATTTCGGGGCCCTATACAAGCAAAACACCATCATACCGAATTTGGGGGCCCGAAATCGCATCAGCGCCGAAGGCTTTTTTATACATGTAGCTTTCATACGTTTTCCATCAAAGTAATATATTAAGAATTAAAAGAATACATAATATTTAAAATTAGTGACATATTTGTAGAGAGGTAAAATTAATTTATTAATTATTAAATTAATTAATTATTTTCGTAATTTTAGTTTTATGCTTTAATTTAGGAAGATTTACTTCATGAATATTATTTCTTTCCTTATATACAATAATTTATAAGGAATGTATTGCGACGGGGTCGAAAACTCGATATCGAGAGTTTTCGACGGGAGAGCACGTTTCAAGCATCCCTGATCACGAATCGAACATTTTTGAGGTGATGTCTGTATATGTGTGTCAGTGGGTCTGTGGCGATGATAACTGACGAACGAATGGACCGATTCGAACGAAATTTGGTACAAAAATTACAATCCGTGAATACCGGAAGCCTATTGTTTTTATACGCAATCGAATGTTCAGAACCTCCCTAAATTTTCGAGTGAAATTTTGAAAAAATCAAAACCTCTAATAAAGTTACGGAAATAGACGTTTCTTATGTAATTTTTCATTAGAAAACGATTGACATAAATTTTAGAACGCTAGCATGAAGCATTCTCGAGATATTGCACATTTTTCAAAAAAATTATATAAAATGAAAAAATATATATTTTCTATTGAGAAACATGTTCACTTTTCATATGTAATATGCGATAAATTTGGTGACATCATTATCGTGGATCTAGCTCCTCGTTCCAGTCATGAAAAAAGATACTTTAAACAATACTTTTGTATTTGAACGCCAATAGTCATTTATCTGCTATAAGAATAAATTATTTCTCCGTCGATAACGCTTGGCGAGATTTAGGCGAAATGTCGTCAACTTAGCGACTTTTTTAAATGTTACCAAATTAAAGAAAATCTCGCCAAATGGATAAAAAAGACGCTAAATCAATTAAATAACGACTATTTAACGAAAATTCAATATCTTGGAAAACATATAAATATCTACTATAAGAATACTATTTTGTACTATTTTGTTTTTACTGTAAAAGTAGTAAATACATTGCATCATATAAGGAAAGTCATGTGTTGCCCACATCAGATTTTTTTATCTTAAAAGTAGAAATTATTTCTACTTAAAATTTATCACATACAATATTTAGAAGCTCCTAAAATATTGGGGCCATGACTCCGGTGGCCCGTGCTTTAATCAAGCACTGAATTAAACCGGTTTCGAAAGCAACACGAGCCTCATTCCTCAGGATACATGAGACAGCAATTATCTCGGGCATGCTTCAGTTTTATTCCCCGAAGTCTTTAAAAAGCTCCTCATTGATCAGTATACCTTGAAGTTCAAGTGTTATCAGTGATAACTTGTCACTGATGATCTATACGAGGGCCACACTGAAATTTTTGAGACGGGCTGACGATATACGCTAGAAAAAAAATGATTGGTCGGATATTTAAATTTGAACTCTTTTATGTCCGCAGACATTTGTGGCAACGATTACAATTTAGCTATCGTAGAATAAATTTTGAAAGAAAATAATATAGAGTTGACGCGAGAGCATTATCGAGCTATGATTTTCTATGATATTAAAGTGCGGAGCTAAATCAGGAAGAATGTCTTCAACGTCTACAATTAGCATATGGAAATGATGCTCCATCTCGTGCTACTGTATTCAGATGGTTTACAGAGTTTAGAAGAGGTCGAAATTCTTTCCTGGATGAAGAACACACAGGGAGACCTTTGTCAGCCGTAGTCCCAGAGAAAATGTGTCGGCCATTCGAAAACTGTTAGTCTATGATAATTGCTGTACCTAGCAAATCATACAGAAGGAACTTAACATTGGATCCGCAGCTATACATAAAATAATTCATGAAGAACTGCATATGCAAACATTAGTTTGTCGTTGGGTCCCCCATAATTTAACAGAACACCAAAAAGCGGAGCGTGTCAGAATCAATAAAGGAACCCTAAAATTATGATGGTGGACACCGCATTATTTCTAAAATCATAACTGGTGATGAAACGTACATGCCGTTTTTGGACGTTCCAACAAGTCAAGAAAGTAAAGTACGGGTCTTTGAAGAGGACCCCAAACCAACAATGGTGAAAAGACAACGAGCAATGAAAAAAGTAATGTATGCCGTGTTCTTCAGAAGTACAGGTCTGGTCAAAGCCATAAAGCTAGAGGGACAGAAGACAGTTATAGCTAACTAGTATACCACCAAGTGTCTTCCAGAAATTCCTCAGGAAGTGAATGTTAGGGGACTCATGCTTCACCATGACAATGCATCTTCTCATTCAGCAAGAATGACAGTCGAATTTCTTGAACAAAAAACATTAAGGTGATAGAACATCCACCCTATTCTCCTGATCTTGCTATGTGTGACATTTGGCTATTTTTTAATCTAAAAAAAAAATTACGTGGGCGTCGTTTTCATTCCGAAGATGAGATTGATGAGGCTATAAAAGCATATGTTTAATAGATTCCAAGAAATGGAAGGCTTGAAGCATTTAATCTTTGGAAAATTCGCCTACAGAAGTGCATTGAGGTTAGAGGGGAGTACTTTGAACACTCCTAAGAGTTGGTAAGTTTAACTTGCATCACTTAGCCGTATCTCAAAAATTTCAGTGTGACCCTCGTATAAGCCAGACCAACGCAACATTTGGCATGAGTTTATATATAGGGTTATATTTCCTAACGTATATCATTTTGTTTCAATAGGTATCATGAAAAGCATTGGAGTTGGTTTAAGAAGTAAACCCTGAAGTCTGAAATGAGTTGTACATACTTTGAAAAAAGAAAAAGTTGTATTATATTTTTTATCTTCTATTTATCTCATTTATTATGCTCACCATTTTGCCAAAAAAAAAAAAAAAAATCATTTCCTCTCAAAGAAATCTAATTTTTATGTATAGAACTTTTTCTGTTAACTTATATTTAAAATAATGAATTCGAATTTAAGGCACACTTAGCATAACTGATGTTTTTTTTTATACATGCATGAAAATGTTGAAATAAAAACTTTACAAATCCTTTTATTTGCTTATTTGTTATCAACAAGACAAACTATGACTATTAAATCGGTCATTTTCGGTATTAGTTTGTTTTCTGTGTAAATTATTTTTTTGAAAACTCCGGCAAAACAGGAATGGATCAAGTGGAATAATGTATACGATTCTCCCAACAATTGGAGTCATGTATGTATAATATAAACATCGAGAGAATCCATGGAAATACAAGAACTCGTACAATTTTATTTTTTTGTACAAAAGAAATATTTGATCATCGCTCGTTTCATATTTTGAACACGCAGCTCGCAGGTTTCCATCCCGTCATGCACTTCTTCATCAGCATCACTTCCAAATACATCCTCCAAAGGGTGAACAGCAGGAGGCAGAGACCGCTGGTCACCAAGACCACGGAGCACGTCATTACGAACACTAGAGCGGCGTTGCAGAGCGTGCTGGGAACCTCGATTTTGATATCATCTAAAACGAAATTTTAGGAGGGTTAATGTCTGGATATATTTGGATGCGTCAATTTTTACTTTACCTACCATGCATGGATGAAGTAAGTATCGGAATGAGGCCGAAAATTGAAATTGTTGCTTTCGATGGATTTATACGTTACCCTAGAACACAAATTGACAATTTTGCTATAGCTCAGGACTTTTTGGCCAGGATGGGGGGGGGGGGGGGACAAGTTTTCTATTTGCCCTATATATAAATATATCTAAATACTGTCAAATAAATAGAAACTAGATTAACACAAGATGTCTCGGGGGGGGGGGGGGGGGCTTCGCCCTCCCGGAGGTATGCCTGAAAGAAACACTGGCTATATTAGCTTGATGTCTGTATAGAATAAAAAAATAAAAATGAATTTGTACTGCAAATGTTAATTTCCTCTTAAATACTAAACATATTTTTTTTTTTCAAATAATCCTCATTTTTTGTAACCCCCCCCCCCCCCCTCCCCTTTTCAAGCTTGCGTTAGAGACAAGCCAGAACTGCGCACTCACTCAAGTCGGGGTGAATTTTTCTTACAAAATTTCAGACCCAGTTGAGTGAGCTCGCATTTTAAAAATTTGGTCCTGGCTGTACGCAGATAATGTCACCGAGTAAAATCCTTCTATTTCAACCTTTACTTAAAAGGTGAGCACCCGGGTTGTCTGAATGGTGGTTATGATGAGCAGGGAATCTCATAGGGCTCCTTGGCATGTTTTTATACCGTGCCACTGCTTCGTCTTATACAGTTATCATTCATCACATTTTCTTGACGATGATACCCCTTGATATTAGCCCTACCTGTTTCTTCTCTATACCCCTTCCGGGGTCCTTTTCAGGGTGGATGGATCTGTTGCCATAGGCTCGCCTTTCCTTGAGGCTCACATTAATCTAGTGGCTTTGGTGGACTACCTAGCTATTTAGTGTAACCATAAATTAATTTAAAATAAAAAAACCATTTAGTGTAACCCGAGTCTTCCACATAGCTGGATAGGACTGATTTTGGAACCTGAGTTTAAAACCGTCAGCGACTAAGGTCTTGACTTGATGGGTGTTCTTTTGGACCCTATTCGGTGCATGATTAGGTGGACCACGTGACTTCAGATGAGGCTTTGCTGGATGGGAAAGAAGGCATTGAAAATCCCTTCTAACATGTCTCCTCTCTATGGGCGGGCCTGGTGGTTCGATTAACTATATTTTTCAACACATACACACATGGACGTCATAGAACTTTATCTAGGGGGCTAACCACTGATATCAGTAGGGCAACCCCCCCCCCCCCCCCCGAGGCGGCTCACCTTAAAGGTGGTGTGTGGATCTCAGCTCTAGCTCTGATCCCCTTAACCGGGGTTACATTAATTCGAGGAACACGGCTGTCGCGCACCCAGCCCGGCTTTCCGTGACTCTGACTGTCCCAGGGACATGGGGACGGACTGTGTCTATTCATGACTGGAGCCTAAACTTGTCGGCGACTGGGGTCGAGCTTGGCGGGATCATCTTCAGACCTCGCCCGGTGAATAATTCTGTCGACCTTGCTGCCTTGGTTTTGTCTCTCGCTGGAAGAGATTAGAACTACTCCGCCTCCCATCCCAAAACCGTAAACCGCTGTTGGTCGCATAGGAGGGCTGGTTTAACCTGTCAGTGGGGCAAACTTAATGATAAGATGTACAACATTGACTAACTTGACGTCCAACTTTGCGGCCTTGAACGTCCAGGAGGGGGGGGGGGGGTTAAGTGTCCCCTTCTGGGGAGGGGCACTTGGTACTTAGGACTCCGTATGAGCACCCATGCATACACAATACTAAGCATTCTGGGAACAGTATAGAAAATTGGAAAAAAACATGCACTTACTTTCTGTATTAATAAATTTGGCATAATAGGGCACTTCTTCGCTGAAATCTTGGGAACTGTAATCGTAATCCCAATCACCTCTGCAACTCACCCCTCCTATGATGCACCACAGAAGCAAGATTCTCATATTGGACCTGCAATATCAATGCATGTGTGCATACAATTTTCTTAATATCACCTTACTGGGAAAATGTATTTAATTAGACTAGTGTCTTGACGCTAAACCTTATTCAGGGGCTTTTATGACGTCATCATTTCTATGTTGTCTTAAATTGTGTTCATCTGATGATGTCTATAGTGAAGTGACATCATCAATATATTATTAATTTATTGCAGAAGTATTTTAGTCGAGAAAGTCCAGTACGTTTTCCTACGCTACTGCTTTTTTCTACTCTTCAAATACTCTTATTTAAGTTAGAATGCAGTAGAATCTGGTTAATTGAACATTGAGGTTCGGAGCTGGTGGGATCGAATTGGGCGCCGTCGTCAAGATATGAAAAAACACGCTGTTTAGCATTTTCAATACTTTTAAGAAAATTAGTTTATTAAAATAAGGAGAACGTCCATTGCTCTGTTCAATGATTATTGATATTTTAAATTGATAAAAGTTGATAAAAAATCAACTTTTTGTAAGCACCAGAAAGTATGAATTGTGATAAAATTCAAATAAAATGTATTCGAAATAATGAAATTTTACCGAGATAATACATAGAGGTGGCGGTAAAATGCACATAAGTCAACAAGAAAGATCAATCATGCATAAAGCATTGATTATGAAAACACTTTCCAACTTCAATGCAATTTTTTACAAACATCTCTAAAATGTGATACATTCCTCGGTAATATTTTTAAAATTATCACAATACTACATTAATTTATTATATTTGAAAACTTCGTCGAAGAAAATGAACTTCATTCAAATGATGGCATTGAAATATAAATTGATTGGTTTAAATATCTCTAAAATGAGATACATTCCTTGGTAATATTTTTAAAATTATCACAACACTACAATAATTTATTATATTTGAAGACTTCATCAAAAACAAATGAACTTTATTCAAATGACGTCATCGAAATATAAATCGCCTCTATATAAAAGCAGCATTTCATTCATAAACATTTTTCTAATCGTTTCATTCATCACAATACTATAATAATTTATTTTATTTAAAAATTTGAAAAATTGTTTTCTACCATATTTATTTTAAAATGTGAAACCTTTCTCATATGTAAAATAATTAAACTCTTGGAAAGCTATTTATTATATATCTCTTTTTAAAACTTTACAACAAAGTTGAAAAGTGTTTATGACTTTGTTCATTCATTCTGTCTGTCTGTCTGTCCGTTAGCACGATAACTGCCTTAAAAATGACTTAATCAAAATGAAATTTTAGTATGTTGTTCAGACGGTCTGTAGGACCTATGGGAATATAAATGAATAATATCACCCAATTAGTTTTGGATTGAATCCGGGTTGAAAAAATGAAATACATTGAACCCTACGAGAACTAATTTTTCAAACATTTTTTAAGCGGATTTAAAATTCACAAATTGCTTCGAAAATTTTAGGTAATATTCAAATTGTTCCATAAAACATTGCACCTGCTGCAGCAGGTGCAATGTTTCTGTCGGCGATTTCCATGGATACCAATGCCTGCAAAGGGGGTCGAACTGTTTGGGATAGGGTATGTCAAATACCTGTCTTTTTGTGAGGTTCTTCGTTAGGGATAGACGCTGTCCAACCCGTAAGCAAAAGGTTGAATGCATTTTTTTCGAAACGGAATTTTCAAAGGTTTTACATTTTTAAAATGCTCCATGCGTCTTAATTTTTGTCTGAGATGTTTGGAATTTGGCAAGAAGATACATACCTCTCATACTTTTTAATGAAACTGGGTATGCATTTTATAATTGGACTTTATTAAGGTAATTAAAAGTGAATAAGAACCTAATTAAATGATGAAAATTAAGTTTTAATGCAGAAAAATATTTTTAAAAAATTAACTTTCTAAGGGATTTAAAAATGAATACCCAAATGTGTTCATAATGTGTTTTTGAATGATCATAATGTAAAATGAATCCAAAATGTGAACAAATGCAAGGAGCATTTTCAAATTTTCGTTAAAAAAAATTAAATTAAAAAAAAAAATACAAAATTATAACAAAATTGAAAAAAAAATTTAATGGTATTGTATATAGCAATGTTAAGAGGAATATTTATACAAATTTTCACGTTTCTAAGTCAATAAATAAATAAAAAAAATTTCAATCAAAATTCGTCCCCTTAAAACAAATTATAGATCTAGAAACCGGATTTTCCATTGTGTATTTTTGTCCTTAACTATTTTTATCAATCTTTTATAGTTTAGAAGACATTTTGAGTGAAAATAAGTGCAAGAACTTTTTTATTTATTTATTTTTTTAAAAACAAATAGTTCAGACTATAAAAATTAATTTTGTATATTCATAAATGCTACCCTATTTTCGATAAAACAACCATAAATTGTTTAAATTTTAATCTATTAGACTCGGAGATATAAGCGTCCGCAGTGTGCACGTTTTTCGTAACGCTCAGATTACAGCCGAATACCACGACCATAGACTCTTGTCAAAAGTTTTTGGAGTTCTATGAACATTTGTAGAGTGCGTAAAGTGACAAAAATGGTGGTTCAGAAAATTTTACAGTTAGACCCCCCCCCCCCCCCCCTTCAACCCTCATATATTGTAAGAAAGTAAAATAAAAATCCACCGTTTTTCCTTTATCGTGTACATGCCACTAGAAATTCTCTGAAATAAAGAAATCCGAGCTGAAAGAAATATTTCTTACCTCTTATTCCATGTCGTGCCTCGTGTTCCCCGGCCAAAGGATATAACATATTTCCCAAGCAAACTCCATTTCAAAGTGTGAAGTGTAATGGGTTTTTGTGTTGTTTACTTTTTCCACAGCTGGATGGCGAAGTAGCAACCTGCTCAAATGTTATATTGTACGCGTGCTGCGCCTGTTACTTTATGAGGCTTTTTATTGTACAAGGAACGTATTGTCTTCCCACAACATTTTCTAATTTTGTATTTGGATACGTTTTAAGATTTCACTATCGCATTTCGGACATGATATTTTAAGTTCTTTTAAATTTATATTGGGTGTTGCATCTTTCTTAAAACCGCTTTATTTTTGCGTATTTTCTGTGCATCTATATTCTGCCCCAATGCAATGGCACTATTTTTGAGTTTAAATGATCCTTCAACTTTGATCATTTCAACAACGAAACCTCATTTTAATGGATGCAGAATGTAAACAAGTGATTGTAAGTTGAGTTGTATAAGAATGGCTGATTTTTTTTTTCACGCAAAATCATTTAACTCTGGAGTCTAGAATAAAAGTGTATGAATGAAATATCCACTGCTTTTACATAGAGAGCCAAGCGATTTTATGGCATTGCTTTTTTTGATGAAGTTTCCAAGTAAAATAAATTATTTTAGTACTGTGATAATTTAAAAAATATCAACGCTGAATGTATCGCATTTTAGAGATGTTTAAATACAATTGCATTTCAATTGAAAAGTGTTTCACAATCAATGCTTTATGCATGGTTGACCTTTCCTCTCTTAATATCAAGCAATAACTGTGGTTAAGTGGTTCATTTATGTGATATACGAGTTAATGCGTTACCATATTATATATATGTGAATATAGAAGAACGGTAATACGTTAGTATATTTTTGATTCCAATTTGGAATAACAGTAGGGTACGCCTGGTACCGCCAAAGTGATTTATTAACATATCATAAATGCGTCAGCATTGTTAGTGCAGTCGAATCTGCGTTAAACAGAATTTTAGGGGACAGGAAGAGTTTTCCGTCTTGAAAAGGTTTCCGTTTCACGCAGGTCATTTCAGGAAAAGCGAAGTTTAAGATTTAGCTGGAAATACAGATAGCCCCTCACCTATATATCAGACTTTAAAAATTCTGAAGAGTATTTAGATACCTCTGGATTAATTCTATATTATAATACCATAATAGCTAATTTAATTATTGTGTAAAGAGCCTTGCTGCCCCAACCGGGAATCGAACCCTGGATCTCCGAACTGACCAGCCGACGTTCTACCTTTGAGCTACTGGGGCGAAATTGCAAACTCTTATCATTCGAGTGGATTATGTATTCTCCACCCTCTACCAATATCAGATCTGGTCGTTACCCTCTCAATTTTGAAATCGGCGCTCAATCTCCCAGAGTTCGCTGAATCCGTACTAGTCGTACCAGGGGCGGCATTTCAGCATTTCATTTGGGGGTGCAAGATTTGTATGAAAATCCACAATATGGAATAAATAAAATGCTTGTTAACAGGGGGGGGGAGAAGGATCACAAAATTGAATGGATGTTGAAAAAAATAATTGTTATTAACATAATTTTTGTACATAATTGTGTTAACATAATTGTTATTAACGTAATTTTTCTAAATACAAATATCTATATTTATTTAGCTGTTATTGAAGTTTTAAACGCCGGTTCTTAGAGTCTGAAAGAAAAGAAAATTTTGTTACAATATCATCATAATCCAGTGGTATATCCTGTTCTATAGCTAAAATAGCTAAAGATAAAAGTCTTTCTTGTCCCATTGTACTGCGAAAATAATTTTCCAACCTCCTGAGAGACGAGAAAGAGCTTTCACAACTGGCCGAGCTGATTGGCGCAGTCGAAAACAATTTAACTAATAATGTGATGACAAGAAACACATTTTTTAAATTCCGCTCTTTATCTAATCTGCAATGGCTAATATGGAATTATTGCAAATAAAATACTTTTCTCACTGGGTAGCATTAAAAGTCGATATTTTTTGTACAAAACTAGCCCATGTAGCAGGTGACATAACAACCCCTTTCGTTGTTGGGTTTAAAATACGCTTTGAATTCTCAGCATATTGCCTTATATGCACCTTCACTTGGTTGTTAAATGCTTTTACAGAAACTAAAATATTACCTCCAAGATGCATACCGAGATAGCAGTGATTAGGTTCTGGTGTAGTAGAACACTTAGGTGAATCCATAATAGGTTCCGCTGTAGTAGAGTATTTAGGTGAATCCGTAATAGGTGAGATGGGTTCAGGAATACTTAATCCAAGCATCATGCTACATATAGCAGAATTAGGAAGGGAATGACCGCAATCTTCTTGATCATCCAACAAATAATCGTCTGCACAGATTCCACAAGATCGTGCATTGTCTCCCTGGATGCGGGTGCGGGCGACGAACCCATGCAGACATCTTCGGGCATGTCTATGCAAAGCTTTTTGTAGGGATTTGAAACACATCTTTACGCTTCAGAGGCAGGATCAAGCTAGACATCTCTAGATGATTCATGAAAATACGTTCTAAGGTTAAAATAGTACTGAAATGGTTATTTAAGACTGATACGAAATAACAAATGCTTTTAAAAATCGATGGAATGCGAATAGCTATACAGAGCGAATACCACATTTTAAGCTTGATACACTGATATACACTAAAATATCGCCACGAATATCACGTGACGAGCTGTAACCTCGCCAAAATAGTCACATGACTATTTAAAAACATATACATTCATGCATGGATAACATATATTGAATGAATTCATTCAATGCACCATGTGAAACAGTGCTGTGAGCATCTGTGGTTGCGTACTGATAACACCTATGAGTGTATGCATTTAATACATTTTAATGAATATCCATTTGATATATGTTAATGGATATCCACTAAAATATATTTTAATGGATATTTCGACCCAGATGGACGAAAATATCGTCAAAATTGCAAACATGACGCCAAATTAATGCAAAGGACGCCTAGTAGATGAATTAATTATTGAAATATTACTTTCCTTCTATACATAATGTATAAGGAAAGTATTGTGACGGGGTCGAACATTCGAATTCGAGTTTTCGACGGGAGAGCACGTTTCAAGCATCCCTGATCACGAATCAAACATTTTTGAAGTGATGTCTGTGTGTGTGTGTGTCAGTGAGTCTGTGGAGACGATAACTGACGAACGAATTGACCGATTCGAACGAAATTGGGTACAAAAATCACAATCCGTAAACACTGGAAGCCTATTGTTTTTATACGCAATCGAATGTTCAGAACCCCCTTAAATTTTCGAGTGAAATTTTGAAAAAATCGTAAAAAAAATCAAAACCGCTAATAAAGTTACGCAAATAGACATTTCTTATGTAATTTTTCATTACAAAACGATTGACATAAATTTTAGAATGCTAAGATGAACCGTTCTCGAGATATTGCACATTTTTCAAAAAAAATTATCAAAAAGTTATATAAAATTTAAAAAAAATTCCTATTGAGAAACATGCTCACTTTTCATATGTAATACCGTGCGATAAATTGGGTGACATCATTTTCGAGGATCTAGATCGTTCCATTCATGAAAAAAGATACTTTGAGTAATACTTTTGTATTTGAACGCAAATAGTCATATATCTGCTGTAAGGATAACTTATTTCTCCATCCATAACACTTGGCGAGATTTTGACGACAAATTTGGCGGAATGTCGCCAACTTAGCGATATTTTTATATGTTGCCAAAGTAACAAAAATCTCGCCAAATGGATAAAAATGACGCTAAATCAATGAAAATGACTCATTGAAGAAAATTCAATATCTTGGAAAGAATATAAGTATCTACTATAAGAATAACATTTTTTTAATTGTAAAAGTAGTAAATTCATTGCATTATATAAGGAAAGTCATGTGCTGCCCACATCAGATTTTTTTTTATATATGGACTCTATCGCTTATTGAGGATGCTATCCATATTGATGATTGTTTATTTAGAGTTGCGCGAAACATAAGTTAATTGGGTACTTTGAAATAATATTACATGTCGTCATCCGGAAAATCGTCCACTGTACAATTCAACGTTAAAAAAACTGTACCGTGGATCTTATACATTATTTTTTGACTGTAAAATTAATTGCATTATATAAGGAAAGTCATGTGCTGCCCATATCAGATTTTTTTTTTATATATATGTGTTAAATGGTTGTATCTGTAATAGAATAATATCTGTTGGAATTTTAGTACGCCAAAGCTATTGAATACGCCAGTGCTCAGGATAAGGGCTCTCTTTGATTATTATTATTGGAATATGGCAGTACTCGGGGCAATATTACGTTTGTCAGTTTTACTGCGTATTATTGAGTTGAATACGCCAGTGTTCAGTGTACAGTGATGTTCTTCTAATTTGAGTGTTTTGCGAAAAAGTATGTTCCAGTAATTCAACTTCATTGTTGACTGTTGCTTGAAGGTACAGTAGAGGTTGAGAACAGTTGGCGGATCCATAAGCCTTGCGCAAGAAATATTCATTCATTAAACGTCACGTCCCATATCCACTCATTGTCTGTCATTAGACTGTTTACAAAAGGTTGAAAATGGGGGAAGAAATAGCCATACTTTTCCGGAAGATAGCTTATCAGCCAGGGCAGAGTTTAACAGGTAGGTGGTCCTAATACCATGTTTCTTTCAGTGCTCTGTAAAGGCTAGATGATTTCAGCTTCTAGATTTAAGTTTTAATGGAAAAAATACTTTGAAACGTCTCATTTTAAGTAAGTAAAGTGTAACAGTTTTCTCTAATAAAAGACATTTTTTATTCGCAAAGTTATATTAACACATACAATAAATAAAAGTATCTGGCAAGATTTTAAACAGGGGAGGCTCAACTTGCCTCAATGGGCACTACGGCCACTGATTTTGGGAGGATTATTTTGGAGGAATTATGACATATGATGACTGGAATTTTCATTTTCTGATGTATAGTGTCCAGCTTACCAGGCTAAATTCGTCAGTTTCAGAACGCGAAGACGGAACTGGAAAAAAGTTACTTTACATCCATCATTTTGAACAGATCGAACTTATCTTCAACAAGGACAAAGGCTTTGGAGACACTGTGAGGCTATTGACACGGGTTAGCAGTACGCAAGAGGTGGTGGAAAGGTACATTGAGTAGAAAACAACAAGGAATAACGCCTCGAGCTAAACACCATCTTGTAAATATTATGATATTTTTAGCACGACCGCTGGACATGCGAAGGTTGAAGGACATTGTATTAAAGTTACCCAGAGTAGCGGCTCGTCAGGTATCTTTTAAAGTTATTGGTTGAATGGGTTTTTATCATTATTTGGCGAATTTTTCAAACTCGTTTGGCTATTTTTAGATAATATTTGACAACACTTGTGCCAGTAGCGTGATGTGTTTTGATGATTTTCTTTATCTCCACTGAATCTGCTTCACCCATTCTTGAAGTCACGAGCCCCCATTGATGTAAGCCTACAAAGTTACTGGTTTAAAAGTTTCCGACCTATGACTTACTAACCTATACTGTGCTTCAAAGTACGAAGTTAGCTCGGTGTGTTACTTATTGAAAGGGAGCACTGCACGGAAAAGCGAACTCAATGTCCAAAGTTCCCATGTCGGTTCCTCGATAAAGAAAATACGCTTAATGCTCTAAAAGTATCAATGCTTCATCAATATTTTGCAAAATTTATATAGTGAAATTGTCACTGTATTTAGAAATGTTTGTACATGTAATGATAAAATGAATAGTAATCAACACCATTAGTGTTTTGTGATATATTATGCTTATTACATTGTATGAGATTGCAACATTCTTTACTTGTAACGTGTTATAAAGAACTATTGTCTTATTGCATTGAAGTATGCATGTTGTTAAGTAATATGTATACATTTTTATGTATCGGTGTGCACTTCCTAAATTGCTAGGAATGAGTTTTAAGTGTGTATGGGTGCATGCTATGCAGTCTGCTTTAGCGACGAATGTTTTTTTGCTGTGCCCCTGCCTTAATGTGACTCTGGGTCTGAAAAGACTGTAAACCCTTCCCGTTTTATACGCCACCGGAGATGAAATCGAAATTTCAGCTCCATTAAAGGTTCTGTTCCGTAATCGATGCTATAAATAGCAAAAATTTAGCCTTCTAAGTCACCGGGAGTTGGGGGCATTTGAAGGGTACGGAAATATTTTTCGAAAAAAAAATATTTTCTCCTCTCCGTAGGGGAATAAAAAATATCTGTATCGTAGTTGAGCTTTCTATGTCACCGGGATAGCGTCTTGGAATTCCCGAAAGACTTTGAAAAAAAAAAAACATTCGAAAATCTGCCTTCGTTATGTTTTGTACCGTGGTCGTTTCGATAAGTATACAGATATTCAGTCTTCTAGGTCAGTGAGGGGCTTCTGAAGGGTCTGTAAAGACAAAAACACCGTAGACAAGTATTATATAGATACTACTTAATAAAATAGTGTCTTCTTCCACTGCTGTTTCGGCTCTCTTCCAGCCAGTGTTATTGTTACGAAATAGTTAACGTCACAAGCACATGTTGAAGACCCAGACCGTCCGACTCGTCCGAGGACATGAGCAGCTGTTTGGACGGCCGGTCACAAGCACATGTGTAAACGCTCAATACATTAACGTTACATCTGAAATAATGGCGTGACAATGAAAAACAATAATAAAATAGCTATTCACAAACAACATTTATTCACACTCACAAATACAACAAGTTTTGATATTGCAAAAGTGTATAAAATCTATTGGTTTTACATAGAAAAATACTTGCTATTGCTATTGTTTAATATATATATATATATATATATATACATTTACAAAGTGTCACAGACAACGCAAAATGGCGAGGTTGTCCATGTGTCATCACAGCCATAGATTATTTTGTGCCAATTAAATTAAACAAAATTGAGATAAGCACGAATTTTAAATTTTTTAATTGTTCACTTTCACTTACTGACAGGTTTAAGGGAGAGAAGACGAATTTTCAGATGATAAAAATGGGCGAAAAGTGAATTCATTACGGAGCTGTTTTGATGTGTTTAAATAGCAGAGTATGAAGCAGTGCTCGTTTTGCTTCTGATTCTGCTGCACGGACATCATAAGTACGCCACGCGGCTTTGAGATCGGGAAGGTTCATTTTTGAGCTGGACGATCTATGGTCTAGCATGAATCGCCGTTTAAAGAATACAAATTCTGCTGAGATTTTATAGTAAAAAAAAAAAAATATTTGAAATATTTCACAATTTTTTACTTTCCCTGCAATACACGGTAATGTATAGGGAAAGTATTGGAATCATGCCGCTGAAAATCGCAACTCGAGTCTTCGACGGATCGACACGTTTCGAGACCTCTAGAATACGAAAAAACTATAATCATAGTCGCGACGAATCAATTTTTTTTAAATACATAATTTTAGGTTCTATTACTTAATGTTAAGTAAGACAAAATGATGTTTGAAGCACTCCCAGACCCTCCCGGTAGTTGGCGCCCCCGTACCGGTCTATCCACCGCCCTCTTGAGGGACCCAGCACGCCCCTGACTATGATGGTCAATAAAAATTGAAACTAAACCCATTAAACGTCGAAATTTATCTTTGTGATGAGAATAAGTTATTTAGAATACTTGAATAACAACATATGTTTAAAGATTTCATTCGCTAAAGTGCACTTGAAGTGATTTTAAGTGAACGGACACTGCTACTCATTTTTACCGTAGTCACTTGTTAGCATTCTGAAGATATACACATTTACTAGCAAATTCTACAATTCATATGCGAGCGAGAAGGAAAAGGGAAAAAAAAAATCGTGTATATATTTTAATGAAAGTGAATATTTCATTTTCCGGCTGATTAAAAATATCCATCCAAGAAGATAAATTTAGACATATTTTACTCAAATGAGAGGTTAAACGATTGTCAGTTTCTAAAGTAGCCGTTTTTAATACAGAAATAATGAAAATGTCTATACTGCTAAGCAAACGAGTATTCTGTTTTGGAAACGTAAGGACAAAATGGTCCGTCTGACGTCAGGTGCCCATTCTCCATTTTTGTATTGCTTCTATAAACCGGAAGTCACTACCATAGACGTCATGACTGCACAGGGGTTAAATGTATATTTTTCGGGAGGACTTAGGGGCATTCACGACGACGTCATTATATCCGCATCTATATCATGCAGCTGAGTGAGACTGGTTGAACGACACGGCCCAAACTGCCGAAAATAGAAACTGGAATCTTTGTTTTTGAAACTTGACCTATTAGTAATGGGGGGAAAAAAAATCTAAAGTCTCGAAATCTTGTTTGAAAAATTCATAAATCCCGGAGTTTTTTGTTCTAACATTCTGTCAGCTATTATTACTCGAAAACTGAGGTTGCTTCAAGAGCGATTGCCAAACATCCTTAGAGAAAATGCTTACAAATGTGGGAAAAGTCGTTTGGCAAAGGTGCGCAGGAAGGAGAAACTCCGCTAAACTTCCGATAATCTAGATAATCTAGTCCATTAGGAAGTGCAACGAATTTGCCGGATTATCGGAGGTCAAACTGAAATGGGATAAAAATAGGAAACTATTAATTTGAAACAAAATAATGGACAATCAATGTGGTTTGTTTTTTTCCCCTAAAATGTTAGCAAAAAAAAGATTATACTGTACAGTATGTGAACGAAAATTTATTTAACTTAATTATTAACGGAAGTTTACTTAACTTAGTTATTAACGGAAATTTACGGTATTTCGAAAGGGACCATTTTAATTCAAAATATTTTTTGTTAATAAAATTTTATGACGTTAGCTCAGATATTTTTTTTTATCAGATATTGTATTTCAAGCTCAAAGTAAATGCCCACTTTTAGGATTATTCAAAGTCGGCAATTCATGAATTATTTCCCACTCAAACCACACAGCAGCGTAATGGAGTACTGCAGAATTCAGAAGTACTACAGTACTACTGAAGTACTACAGTACGGATTTACGTTCACCATTTGGTATTTTTACGCTCAAACTGCGCAGAAACAGCAGGAACAAAAGAGGCAAGCCAGTCCAAATGCGACGCAAATGACGGCCAACAGCGCCAAGAAGCCCGCTCCCATATCTTCTAATGTTTTCGCCACTGTCGCCAATGTTGTCACGGTGGGCTCTGTCGCTTCGGTATTCCATGATTTAAGGGTGCTTTTAGGCGTCATGTCGTCATCATCATCCCCTGGAAAAAGAAGAAAAAAATAATTATAATAAATAAATAAAATATATCATGAATGGTTTTCAAGAACGTATTGCTTCCTGAGGATTTATTGTAGATACACAGGCACTTGATAATTCCATCATTCGTCTATACATCGGTCAGAATCGTGAACCATTTAGCCGTCCCATGACGTTGCCCCGGCGCACCAGTGGGGGCGGAACATACTGCCCCCAACAACTCAACATCCATGCCCTCAGGTGGGACTCGAACCCACAACCTGGCAACCGAGAGAGCACGAGGAAACGGCTGCCTTGACCGCTTAGCCACCGCGTCAGGTTGCTTCCTGAAGAAAAAGGTAACATTAAGAAATTGAGTATTCATGTGGCCGTAGTTTATCAGTCTTAACATCATATTAAAATGCCAGTCTGTCTCTTCTCGTGAAATTGGGTGCTTCACTGTCCCTTTAATAAAGTCGACAATGCTTGTTAGGTTTCTATTAGCATTTATTATCATTTTATTCTAATTCTACTTTTTCCAGATTTTAATTTATGTCCCAAACTTCTCAACTTTCATTCCAAAGAATCGCATGCTCACGACTGGTCAGATCTATAAGAAAGCAGACTTTAGAATGACGACTCTGCCGAGTTCACGCGTATGAGTGTTCTGATCGTCCATGGAAGTCGAGAGTTTAGTTTAGCCTACTATTTTGTGAGTTTATATATTGTCGAAAACCCAGACCACTCGACTGACCCGAAGTATATATATTGTGTCGTAGTTGGATCGTCATAGGTGCAGATTGAAGGTCAATTTAGTAATAAGTTTGGTTTGAATTCTCGGTCTTTCAGTCAAGGATCTTTCTAGCTGATGAGTCCTTCAGCAGCCGAGGATCTTTCTAGCTGAGGAGCCTTTAGATTTTTTTGAGTGGTGAGAAAACTCGAGCAACCAAGTATCCACCAATTAGAGAGCTTGTAATGAAATATTTAGTTATACCGATTTAGTTTGATGCTAGACCAACGTTTCTTAACGGCCGGGAATATGTTGTTACATATGGAAATCAATCCATTACATCACTGGCATCTCACAAAATACAAATGTAGAAAGCAATTAAACATAAAACAAGAATATTACGAATTAAACAAACACGAAGCCCAATCAATGATCGCGACCTTAGGCTGGGAATATTGTCACGTTAAAAAAAAAAAAATCTGATGTGGGCAACACATGATTTTCCTTATATAATGCAATGAATTGACTACTTTTACGTAAAAAAAATAGGTTTTTCTTATAGTAAATACTTACATTCTTTCCAAGATATTGAATTTTCGACAATGAGTCGTCATTTTCATTGATTTAGCATCATTTTTATTCATTTGACGAGGTTTTCGTTAATTTAACAACATTTAAAAAAATCGCCAAGTTGGCGACATTCCACCAAATTTGTCGCCAAAATCTCGCCGAGCGTTATGGATGAAGAAATAAGTTATTTTTACAGCAGATAAATGACTATTGGCGTTCAAATACAAAAGTATTACTTAAAGTATATTTTTTCATAAATGGAACGAGCTAGATCCAAGAGAATGATGCCACCCAATTTATCGCATAGTATTACATATGAAAAGTGAACATGTTTCTCAATAGGAAATATATTTTTTTATTTTATATGACTTTTTGATACTTTTTTTGGAAAAATGTTCAATATCTCAAGAACAGTTCACGTTAGCGTTCTAAAATGTATGTCAATCGTTTTCTAATGAAAAATTACATAAGAAATGTCTATTTGCGTAACTTTATTAGCGGTTTTGATTTTTTGACGATTTTTTCAAAATTTCACTCGAAAATTTAGGTGGGTTCTAAGCATTCGATTGCGTATAAAAACAATTGGCTTCCAGTGTTTACGGATTGGGATTTTTGTACCAAATTTCGTTCGAATCGGTCCATTCGTTCGTCAGTTATCGTCTCCACAGACTCACTGACACACACACACACACACATACTTTCACACACACGCACACGCATACTTTCACACACACACACACATACTTTCACACACACACACACATACTTTCACACACAGACATCACTTCAAAATTGTTTGATTCGTGATCAGGGATGCTTGAAACGTGCTCTCCCATCGAAAACTCGAATTCGAATTTTCGACCTCGTCACAATACTTTCCTTATACAGTATGTATATAAAGATAGTAAAAAATTGTCTATTACCGGAAAATGCCAATAGCTCAGCTTTCATGTATCAAAATAGAGAATTAATTGAATAACGTTATTTACTGGTTAACTCGCCATCATTTCTTTTACTTTCCTTGTATATATAATGTATAAGGAAAGTATTGTGACGGGGTCGAAAATTCGAATTCGAGTTTTCGACGGAGAGCACGTTTCAAGCATCCCTGATCACGAATCACATTTTTGAAGTGATGTCTGTGTGTGTGTGTCAGTCAGTCTGTGGAGACGATAACTGACGAACGAATGGACCAATTCGAATGAAATTTGGTACAAAAATCACAATCCGTAAACACTGGAAGCCTATTGCTTTTATACGCAATCCAATGTTCAGAACCCCCCCTAAATTGTCGAGTGAAATTTTGAAAAAATCGTCAAAAAATCAAAACTGCTAATAAAGTTACGCAAGTAGACATTTCTTATGTAATTTTTCATTAGAAAACGATAGACATAAATTTTAGAACGCTAACATGAACTGTTCTCGAGATATTGTACATTTTTCAAAAAAATTATCAAAAAGTTATATAAAATAAAAAAAAATATTTCCTATTGAGAAACATGTTCACTTTTCATATGTAATACCATGCGATAAATTGGGTGACATCATTCTCGTGGATCTAGCTCGTTCCATTCATGAAAAAAGATACTGTGACTACTGTGAGTAATACTTCTGTATTTGAATGCCAATAGTCATTTATCTGCTGTAAGAATAAGTTATTTCTCCATAACGCATGGCGAGATTTTGGCGACGAATTTGGCAGAATTTCGCCAACTTGGCGACATTTTTAATTGTTGCCAAATTAACAAAAATCTCGCCAAATTGATAAAAATGACGCTAAATCAATGAAAATGACGACTCATTAAAGAAAATTCAATATCATGGAAAAAATATGAGTATCTACTATAAGAATAACATTTTTTTAACTGTAAAAGTAGTAAATTCATTGCATTATATAAGGAAAGTCATGTGTTGCCAATTTTTTTCAGAAGAAATTTTGTAAAAAAAATAATTTTGTTGTTGCATTCGACCCCGAAACTCGGAGATTCTCGTTTTTGTGCTATGAATAATTTGTGATGAATATTAAAGACGTGTCAGTCAATGTATATACATGCCTTTACACGAATAAATGTGCTTGAGTCCACTACACGGACATCCGTGTACTGAAAATTGCACGATTGAAAATACGGATAGGTTAATTACACGTGTACCCGTGTGTTGGGTTGCTGTTATTTAATAATTTTAGGAATTTTATGAGTCTAAAAGGAGACGTATTTACATATTATTGTTCCATTTTCTTAATTTTGGTTATTTATTTTCCATTTATATAGGTTTTTAATATTCTTTTGTTCCAAAAGTTAATTTATAGTTAAAAGGTTTTTAATATTCTTCTGTTGCAACTATTCTATAGTTATTGTATTTCAAATGGAGAAAATTCGTTTTTTTTTTGGTTTTAACAATTTATTTAAATTTATTTAAATTGGCTAATTTGTAATTTCTTT
This sequence comes from Amaurobius ferox, assembly GCA_951213105.1. Lineage (NCBI taxonomy): Eukaryota > Metazoa > Arthropoda > Arachnida > Araneae > Amaurobiidae > Amaurobius > Amaurobius ferox. The sequence continues at coordinate 122,642,662 of OX578152.1, forward strand.
TGTTCTCCTTTTTTATCACCTTTCATTTGATACAAAATTTGTTATTCTCGGTAAAAAATTCATTATTTCATTGCGATTTTTCATTTAAAAAAATTCAGAATTTAATTGAAAAATTGCGATATATTAATGAATTCTTAACCTAGAATAACAAATTTTGTATCAAATGAAAGGTGATAAAAAAGGAGAATAAAAGAAATGACAAATTAGCCAGTTTAAATAAATTTAAATTGCTAAAACCAAAAAATCTGATGTGGGCAGCACATGACTTTCCCTGCAGACTTATATCGACGTTCTCTTTATTTTAATTAAATTTAATTCACTTTTAATTCAATTTTCGTTCTCATTTGATAACTGGACTTATTTTCAAAGGTGCCGTAGAGAAAATACGAAAAAACTAAAATATCTCGAGAATGGATAGTCCTAGTGTAATGGGGTTGGTCTTATTCTTTTCTTCGTTAAAAATTACGCATTAAACAAGCATTTAATGTATATATTTGATTATACGTAGTTTTCTATTTTAGATTTTGCCGATTTTTGCGGGCCATTTTGCAAAAAAAGGCAGATTATTTTTTTCTGAATCCTACCAAAATCTAATCAGCACTAGGGTGACTGACCCACAAGTGATTTATCTACCAAATTTTGTAAAATTCGGTCCATTAGTTTTACAGCTAGAGTGGATACAAGCTTTTGCGGGCCATTTCGCAAAAAAAGGCGGGTTCTTTTACCCCGAATCGTATCCAAAACTAATCAGCTCCAGACTCGCCCACAAGTGACTTACCTACCAAACTTTATGAAATTCGGTCAATTAGTTTTTTAGTTAGAGTGGATACAAAATCTGCACAGACAGACACACAGATAGACGTCACGCTAAAAATGGTTTTTTCGTACTCCAGAGGTCTTGAAACGTGTAGATTCGTCGAAAACTCGAGTTGCGATTTTCGACATGATTCCAATACTTTCCCTATACATTACCATGTATTGCAGGGAAAGTAAAAATCTGATGTGGGCAGCAAATGACTTTCCCTGCAGACTCAAATTGATTTTTTCTTTATTTCTTCAATAATTCATTAAATTGAGTTTAATTGCACAAAATAGCACTAAATTTGCATTTTTAATTCAATTTCTGTTTTTATTTGGTAATTGGACATTTTTCTAAAAGTAACATAACTAAATCCGAAAAATCTCAAATATCTTGAGAACAGTTAGTCCTAGAGTAATAGAGTTGTTCTTATTCTTTTCCTCATCAAAATTTATCTATAAAACAAGCATTTAATTGATGTATTTGAACATACGTAGCTTTTTTTTTTAGATTTTGGCGATTTTTGAGGGCCATTTCGAAAAAAAAGCAGGTTGTTCTTTTCCGAATAATACCAAAATCTAATCAGCACCAGAGTATCGTACAAGTTACTTATCTACCAAATTTTGTGAAATTTGGTCAATTAGTATTTTAGCTAGAGTGGATACATGAAATTTTTACGGGACTTTTCGTAAAAAAAAAAGGCTTGTTCTGTTTTTACGAATCGTACCAAAAACTAATCAGCACCAGGGTCACATCCAAGTGACTGACCTACCAAATTTTATGAAATTCGGTCCATAAGTTTTTGAGTTAGAGTGGATACATACATTGCATAGATAGACAGACAGACACACACACAGACTTCACGCTAAAAATAGTTTTTCGTATTCTAGAGGTCTGGAAACGTGTAGATCCGTCGAAAACTCGAGTTGCGATTTTCGGCATGATTCCAATACTTTCCCTATGCATTACCATGTATTGCAGGGAAAGTAAAAATCTGATGTAGGCAGCACATGATTTTCCCTGCAGACTCAAATTTATATTTTCTTTATTTCTTTAATAATTCATTAGATTGAGTTTAATTGACCCAAATAACACTAAATTTGCATTTTTAATTCAATTTTTGTTTTTATTTGGTAATTGGACATTTTTCCGAAATCGGCGTAACGAAACTGCAAGAAATCTCAAATATCTCGAGAACGGTTAGCCCTAGAGTAATAGAGTTGTTCTTATTCTTTTCGTCATCAAAAATTACGTATAAAACAATTATTTTACGGGCCATTTCGCAAAAAAAGGCGGGTTCTGTTTTTACAAATCCTACCAAAAACTAATCAGCACCAGGGTCTCATCCAAGTGACTTACCTACCAAAGTTTATGAAATTCGGTCCATTAGTATTTTAGAGTGGATACATACATTGCACAGACACACACATAGACGCCACGCTAAAAATAGTTTTTTCGTGTTCTAGAGGTTTCGAAACGTGTAGATCCGTCGAAAACTCGAGTTGCGATTTTCAGCATGATTCCAATACTTTCCCTATACATTACCATGTATTGCAGGGAAAATAAAAATTGAATTAAAAATGCAAATTTAGTGTTATTTGATGCAATGCTCAATCTAATGAATTATTAAAGAAATAAAGAAAGTATGAATTTGAGTCTGCAGGGAAAGTTATGTGCTGCTCACATCAGATTTTTTACTTTTGCTACATGGTAATGTATGAAGTATTGGAATCATGCCGAAAATCGCAACACGGGTTTTCGACGGATCTACACGTTTCGAGACCTCTAGAACACGAAAAAACCATTTTTAGCGTGACGTCTGTATGTCTGTGTGTGTGTCTGCCTGTTTGTCTGTACAATGTATGTATCCACTTTAACTCAAAAACTGATGGTCCGAATTTCATAAAATTTGGTAGGTAAGTCACTTGGATGTGACTCTGGTGCTGATTTTGGTACGATTTGGGATTAAAGAACCCGCTTTTTTTTTGCGAAATGGCCCGCAAAAATGGCTTGTATCCACTCCAGATGAAAAAAATAATGGACTGAATTTCATAAAATTCGGTAAATAAGTCGCTTGTGGGCTATTCTGGTGCTGATTAGATTTTAGTACGATTCGGAAAAAAATAACCTGCAATTTTTTGCGAAATGGCCGGAAAAAATCGTCAAAATCTAAAATAAAAAACTACGTAAGCTCAAATATATCCATTGAATTCTTGTTTCATACGTAACTTTTAACGAAGAAAAGAATAAGACCAACCCCATTACACTAGGACTAGCCGTTCTCGAGATATTTTAGTTTTTTCTTATTTTCTCTACGCTACCTTTGAAAATAAGTCCAGTTACCCAATGAAAACGAAAATTGAATTAAAAGTGAATTAAATTTAATTAAAATAAAGAGAACGTGGATATAAGTGTGCAGGGAAAGTCATGCCCACATCAGATTTTTGATTCTGGGTGACGTATTGCGCAGAAAAAAAAATTCAAAGTAATCGTGATGTTGTGTGTATTACTTTTCATTTCGGGTTGGCTCAAAGGTTTTTCATTCAGCTTTCTGATTGGGTCTCTCAGGTGGACTCTTAATCCAGGTCTTGCGTATATAGAGCCCCTGTTTTTACTTTCCTTATATCAAAAACCGTAAAAGCCCAGGACACGACAAAATCAGAAATATTGCGGTTAAAAACCTACCCTTAAACGTAATATGTTACTTGACTATCTTAATAAATAAAATATTAAAACTAAACTATTTCCCCAAAGAATGGAAGGAAGCCATAATTATAACAATCCATAAGCCTGGTGAGGATGCCACAATTCCAGCCAACTACAGACCAATCAGCTTGCTACCGACACTTAGTAAAATTACTGAGAAAATTATTCTTAAGAGACTGAACACGCACCTTAGTGAAAATGACATTATCATTCCAGAGCAGTTTGGATTTCGGCCAAAGCACTCCACCACTCATCAATTGCTGAGAGTGGTAGAGTACATATCTTCTGGTCTCAATAACAAGACACCCACAGCTGCGATTTTTCTGGACATACAAAAAGCCTTTGATAAAGTATGGAACTGTGGATTAGCGTACAAATTGATCACTTTAAAAGTCCCTGACGCACTTGTCCAACTTTTAATCTCATACTTAAATAACAGACACTTTCAAGTCAGAGTAGGAGGTAACTTATCTACACCCAAGCTCATTAAAAGTAGTGTACCGCAAGGTTCTATCCTGGGCCCGACACTCTTTAACATATACCTGAACGACATCCCTAGGACTCCAAACACAGAGCTGGCACTCTATGCAGACGACAGTGCGATACTTGCAAAACACCCCTATGTCTCAGTAATGCACAGACAGCTACAACAACACTTAGACATACTCCAAACTTGGCTGGAAAAATGGCGAATAAAATTAAACCCCAATAAATGTCATTGGATTTATTTCTCTAGAAAACGTAAACCTCCGCCGCCTCTGTACATAAACAACCATGCCCTAAAAGCGGAAAAATCTACTAAATACCTAGGTGTAACGATAGATTCCCACCTAACCTGGAAACAGCACGTAACGAACTTAATCAAAAAAGCGTATATGGCCACAGGAACCTTATACCCAATGATAAGAAACGGAAATCTAAGTTATCAAAATAAACTCCTAATTTATAAATCGGTCATCCGCCCGGGAATGCTGTATGCAGCACCCGTATGGGGATATGCCTGTAAAACTACAATAGACCTCCTAGAGACAAAACAAAACAAAATCCTACGGATTATCAGGAAAGCTCCCAGGTACTTAAGAAACTCGGTAATTACGAATGACTTCAAAATAAAAACTGTTAGAGCCCAAATTAAAAAGCTAGCGCTTAAATTTTACAGAAATTTGCCATCCGTTCCAAACGAACTGTTATTCAATCTGCATGACTATGATCATCGCAAGGCTAAATCTCGTAAGAGACCCCGCGCTGTTCTAAACATCGATAATCGGAATTAAAAGATCCCACCTCAAACATCTGATTTTTAAATAAAACTCACGACTATTATTTTATAAAAAAAAAAATATATTCTAAACTCTAAACTGCCAAAACGCTAGGTAACCCTTAGATCTGCATCAACCCCCCAAACTGCTTAAACTCTAAATGTGCAACAAACTGCCACACTAGGAGCTAGGACAAATAATAAAAAGTAGTAAATAAAAACCTCGAACCTCCAATTAGGGTCACTGAATTAATGTCACAGTTTGACGATAAGAACCACATATTGAAACTGGAGATTAAAGGCGCCTGGTGCTCTGTCTTGTACGACACTACGACCGACTTTCCTTATATACATATAATGTATCAAAACGATCTACAACAAACAACACTGGCTGAAGTCTTATCTATTATCCACAAACTCAAAATTAAGAAATCTCCTGGTATTGATCGGATTAACAACCGCATCATTAAAAACCTTCCCCTCTCCTTTGTCTGCTGGATCACCGCTCTAGTAAACAAAATGCTAGAGCACCGCTACTTTCCCCAAAGCTGGAAAACTGCCACTGTGATCCCTCTTCTAAAACCAAATCAGGATAGTTCTCTTCCTGAGAGTTATCGTCCTATTAGTCTTCTCTCCAGCTTGTCTAAAGTTTATGAACTTATGTTGTTCAAGAGATTAGATAGTTTCTGCAGGTCCCACCAAATTCTTATTCCTGATCAACACGGTTTCCGATCTGCTTATTCCACTCAGACCCAACTTGTGCGTTTAGTAGAAACTATACACACCAACTCTAGCAACAGGCAGTACACTGGTATAGTGTTCTTTGATATTATGAAAGCCTTTGATAAGTGCTGGATCCCGGGTTTAATTACCAATTTGCTGCGGCTTGGCATATCAACCCAGTTACTTACTATCATCAACTCGTATCTCAATAATCGTTCTTTCCGCGTGCGAGTTGGTACTTCCCTCTCTTCACCCCGACCGATCAATGCAGGAGTCCCTCAGAGAGGAAACCTCAGCCCCCTGCTTTTCAACCTATACATCAATGATATACCACATATTCCACAGGTTAAACTCTGCATTTTTGCAGATGACACCGCAATCATAGCCCGCGCTGGCTCTCCTCTTAAGACGGTCAACACACTACAAAGCTACATCACACACAGCCTTGAGCGCTTGCTCGTGCAATGAAAAATCAAAATTAACGCTTCCAAGTTTAACGTAGTTATTTTCAAACCTCACTACAGAGCAATCTCTCATAACTTTCAAATCAAAATCTTTAATGAAAATATCCCTTTCAATCACGCTGTAAAATACTTGGGCGTCACACTTGACGCTCACATGACATTCAGCACCCATATTTATTTAAAATCCAATGTGCCAACAAAATTATTACTTCCCTTCATCCCATGCTCTGTAGGAGGTCTCCCCTTTCTCTGGAGACAAGCTTCTCCTTTACAAACAAATCATTGCACCTATGATTTTGTACGCATGTCCCATTTGGGGAGCTGCTGCAAAATCACATATTGGGAAACTGCAAGTTATCCAAAATAAAATCTTACGTATGATAACCAATTCTCCTTGGTTTATCCAAAACGAGGTCATGCATCATGATCTTAAAGTCTCTGGCATTGAAGAGCATATTAGATTAATCACCCAAAATTTCTACATTAAAAACTTTGAAAAACCTTGTATGGCAAATACTGATCTCAACTACAATCTTAAACCAGCTAGCAGAAAACGCAGATCCAGGTACATCATCTCTGACCCAAGAAGAACTTACGAGCCCAGAACTAAAAGAGCTCGGCTGCCTGACTTGCCTGCACTGCCAACTACTATGTAACTCAAAGTTTTTTGACCTTGAGACGATAACGTTGTTTACATTTATCGTCCCACCCTTTGACTTCGTGACCACTGAATTGAAACTGACTACGATGAGTGCCGCGACTTTCACTTGGATCCCCTCTTCTTTCAGAGAACCTGTCTTCTCTCTGTTTACTCTCCTTTTCAAATTTAGTCTTGTCTACCTCTCAACACTGGTGGTCCATCTTCCAAGGTATTTTTGATCACAGTCAAGAAAAGGAATGCTTCACATCAAATTTCAATTACAAAACTATTCTAAGAACTTATATTTCCGATGTGGGAATACGTGAGTTTTCTCACAGGTGCCTCGAAAAGAAAAAGCCTTGGAACATATAATGTATAAGGAAAGTATTGTGACCGGGTCGAAAATTTGAATTCGAGTTTTCGACGGGAGAGTCCTTTTCAAGCATCCCTGAACACGAATCAGGCGTTTTGAGATGATGTCTGTGTGAAAGTATATGTGTGTGTGTGTGTGTGTCAGTGAGTCTGTGGAAACGATAACTAACGAACGAATGGGGCGATTTGAACAAAATTTGGTACAAAAATTACAATCCATGAATACTGCAAGCCTATTGTTTTTATACGCAATTCGATGTTCAGAATCCCCTAAATTTTCGAGTGAAATTTTGAAAAAATCATAAAAAAATTAAAACCTTTAATAAAGTTGCGTAAATAGTCATTTCTGATGTAATTTTTCATTAGAAAACGATTGACATAAATGTTAGAACGCTAACATGAACCTTTCTCGAGATATTGCACATTTTTCAAATAAATTTATCCAAAAATCCCATAAATTAAAAAAATACATTAACTGTTGAGAAACACGTTTACTTTTCATATGTAATATCATGCGATAAAATGGGTGACACCACTCTCGGGGATCTAGTTCGCTCCATTCATGAATAAAGATACTTTGAGTAATACTTTTGTATTTGAACGTCAATAGTCATTTTTCTACTATAAGAATAACTTATTTCTCCGTCCATAACGCTTGGCGAGATTTTGGCGACGAATTGGGTGGAATGTCGCCAACTTGGCGACTTTTTAAATGCTGCCAAATTAAGCAAAATCTCGCCCAATGGATAAAAATGACTCTAAATCAATGAAAATGACGACTCATTGACGAAAATTCAATGTCTTGGAAGGAATATAAGTATCCACATAAGAATAACCTATTTTTTTTGCTGCAACAGTAGTAAATTCATTGCATTACATAAGGAAAGTGAGGTGCTGCCCACATCCGATTTCTTCTATTTATGCTCCATTTCGCCTTTCTGACTTGGGTTCTCTTGCTCTGACGAAGGGGATCCTATAAACATCTGTATCCTATGATATTATTTTATCTGTGCTTAAAAACGTTGCGCAAGTATTTACACAAAGTGTTTTTTACATATTGAAATCGTGATGTTGTTTTAGCATTTATGTCACAGCCTGCCTTTTCAACCATATTTGGTTTCCTTTGAGTTTGAAAGTAAAATGGGTTACAAGTATTTGTAGAGTGACAGTGGGAATTCAGACTTAAAATGTCCTTTTTAACACTTTACAACAAAGTTGAAAAGTATTTATGACTTTGTTCATTCTGTCTGTCTGTCCGTCAGCACGATAACTGCCGTAAAAATGACTTAATCAAAATGAAATTTTAGTAGGTTGTTCAGACGGTCTATAGGACCTATGGGAATATAAATGAATAATAACACCCACTTAGTTTTGGATTGAACCCGGGTTGAAAAAATGAAATACATTGAGCCCTATGGGACCTAATTTTTCAAACATTGTTTAAGCGGATTTAAAATTCACAAATTGCTTCGAAAATTTTAGGTAATATTCAAATTGTTCCATAAAATATATAAAAAAATTTAGCGAAATATATTCAGTAGTTTTTTAAATAAAAATTAAAATAATAATTACACCTCTTATATGAAACGATCGCGTGACCATGAAATGAAAAGATCACGTGACCCACTTCAAAATGAAATATGGCATCCATCTTGTCTCAAAATCGTGATTTTTTAAAGTTCTTTTTAATTCATATTGAGTGTTGTATCCGTCCTAAAACTACTTTATTTTTGCTTAAATTCTGTGCATCTACATACTGAAACAACACAATGACAATATATTTGAGTTTAAATGATTATTCAAATTGGATTATTTCTACAACGAAGCCTATTTTTCACTTATGTAAAATGTAAACAGCAAAATATGTAGAATGAGTTGTATTACTCGTAGAATTGCTGTATTTCTTTAACACAAAATTATTTAGCCCATGGAGTCTGCATGACTGATATGAATGAAATATTAATTGATTTTATGAAGAGAAGGACGATTTTTTTCGATGAAGTTTTGCGCATAGTGTTTAATTACTTGTAGCTCCATGGTCTTTTTTAAATAAAATAAATTATTATAGTATTGTGATGAATGGGAGAAAGTTATGAATGAAATGCTGTTTTTATAGAGATCCAGGCGTGTTATTTTTTCTATGACGTCATTTGATTTAATTTCAGTTGTTTTCGATGAAGTTTTCACATATAATAAATTATCGTAGTATTATGATAGTTTTAAAACTATTACCGTGATATGTATCGCATTTTAGACCAGGAAATTTATATTTCAATGCCGTCATTTGGATGAAGTTCATTTTTTTCAATGAAGGTTTAAGTTTTCAAATATAATAAATTAATGTAGTATTGTGATAAGTTTGAAAATATTACCGAGGAATGTATTGCATTTTAGACATTTTTTAAAATAAAATTGCATTGAAGTTGGAAAGTGTTTCATAATCAATGCTTTAAGCATGATTGATCTTTCTTGTTCATAATCAGTATTCCTGGACAACGTCTAGATTTTCAATTAGGCAGAAGAGCGTTTTTTTAAAACGAAAAGAAAAATATGATGTGGGCAGCACATGACTTTCCCTGCAGACTCATATTCCCGTTCTCTTTATTTCTTCCATAATTCATTATATTGAGTTTAATGGCACAAAATAACTCCCATAATTTTTTACAATTACACTGAATTTGCACTTTTAATTAAAGTTTCGTTCTCATTTAGTAACTCAACCTATTTTCAAAGGCAGAGTAGCGAAAATGCTTAAAAACAAAAATACATCGAGAACGGCTAGTCCTAGTGTAATGGGGTTGATCTTGTTTTTTCATCGTTAAAAATGGCGTATAAAACAAGCACGTAATTGATATATTTGAACATACGTAGATTTTTATTTCAGATGTTGAAGCTTTTTGCGGGCTATTTCGCCAAAGAAGGCAGGTTTTTTTTTTTTTCCGAATCGCACCAAAATCTAACCAGCACCAAGGTTACACACAAGTGACTTGCCAAATTCTATGAAATTTGGTCCATTCGTTTCTGAGTTAGAGTGGATACATACAATGCACACACAGACAGACACACACACACAGACGTCACGCTAAAAATAGTTTTTCCGTATTCTAGAGGTTCCGAAATGTGTAGCTCTGTCGAAAACTCGAGTTGCGATTTTCGGCATGATTCCAATACTTTTCCTATACATATCTATGTATACAGGGAAAGTAATAAAAGTGCTTTCCTTTAACGAGAAATTTAAAATGCGATTATATATATTATCACTTACCATCACTGTATGAAGAAGGGCCCGGATAATACAGGATAATAAGCAGCAACACGGCCAGACCACAAAGGACGAAGCTTGCGACCACCGCCAAATTTTTACTGGACATTTTCTTAACCACTGTTTGATTGCACCAGTTTAAACCTGAAATTCGAATTTACTGTTAAAGCTTACATCATCAGCAGAGTCGGATTATTCATCGGAGTAAGGTGCCCCTCCCCCCCCCCCCTCCCCAACCCCTTCAGAAAATTATGAATAGTTGTAAAAATATATAAATTTATAAAATATATATCCAACTGCTCTCCAAATTAAGGGGACGGTGAACGTTAAAATGAGCAAAAATCGACTATAAAAAGGTTTTTTTAATATATAACATTATTTTACACATTTAATCTTTTGCTTACGGGTGGGACAGCGTCCATCCCAAACGAAGAACCTCCCAAAAAGACAGGTATTTGAAATACCCTATCCCAAACAGTTCGCAGGCATTGGCGTCCTTTGCAGGCATTGGCGTCCATGGAAATCACCGACAGAAACATTGCACCTGCTGCAGCAGGTGCAATGTTTAGGTTAAATGCATTTTTTTCGAAACGGAATTTTCAAAGATTTTACATTTTTAAAATGCTCCAAGGGTCTTAATTTTTGTTTGAGATGCATGAAATTTGGCAAGAAGACACCTTTCATACTTTTTAATGAAACTGGGTATGCATTTTATAATTGGACTTAATTAAGGTAATTAAAAGTGAATAAGAACCTAATTAAATGATGAAAATTAAGCTTCAATGCAAAAAAAAATTTAAAAAAAATTGACTTTCTGAGGGATTTAAAAAGAAATACCCAAATTTGTTTATAATGTGTTTTTGAGTGATCATAATGCAAAATTAATCAAAAATGTGAACAAATGGCACGCAAGGAGCATTTTCAAATTTTTGTTAAAAAAATTTAATTTAAAAAGAAATATAAATTATAACAAAATTGAAAAAAAATTAATGGTATTTTATATAGTAATGTTAAGCGGAATATTTACACAAATTTTCATGTTTCAAGGTCAGTAAATAAATAAAAAAAATTTCAACGTCTACCGTACCCTTAATACGAATTCAAAATAACTCGTTAGCGGTACCATAAAATAGTGGATTAAAAGTATCGTCTGGTTTTGGAGGAAAACTTTTCAAACGCAGTTAGTAATAGGAAACCCGTGAGTCCCAATTTTAAATGAGCCGGAGAGTGGCTCAACTCCACTTTCTTTTACCAGATTTCATTTTTTTTTTCATTCAAATTTTACAAGAATTTTTTTATTTTTGAAAAATCGTTCTAATGATTACAACTGTAGCGTGTTACCCTTCACTTTAAAGGGCTTGAAAAAAAATTTTTTTTTTCGATTGATCCCATACTTGAAAGAAAAAATTATATCGCGGCCATTTTCGACAACAATGATTGAAACTCAATGATCAAGTCTCGTGATAACTGAGCCATAAACAATCCTTTTTATGCAGGATTATGTCCAATTTTGATCTATGCTACCATTTAAAAAAAATATATATATATATAAAATTTCGAATCAATTCCAAAATTTTCACTCGAATTTCAAAAAATCCTAGCTAGTTCTAGATTTTTTGATAACAAAGCCGGGTGTAAAGCGTTGTAAAAATCCATTAATATCTGTGACTTCTATTGTGTATGCGCAGGAAATCCAGTCCTTCATTTTAAAGGGATTGAAAAAACAGGGAGGGAGGGCTTGTGATGTCACAAACCCAAAAATTGTATCGCGGATAATTTTCACTACAATGACTGAAAGTGCTATGTTTCGGCTTCATTTGAGTCACAAATAAGCATAATTATGTCAAATTTTGTCCTAGGCTGCCATGTTTTAAGAAAATATAAAATTCTAAATTAAAAAGTTTTCGCTCGAATTTCAAAAAATTCTAGCTAGTTCTAGATTTGTTTGGTAAGATTTTTCAATAACAAAGTCGGAGAAAAAGTTTCAGGAAAATCCATTAATATAGGTAGCAGCTAGCATGGGCACAAATAATCGATCTCAGACACACAGACGAACATCACTCCAAAAATAGTCTAAACGTGTTCAGGAAGTCTTAAAACATATATCAACATCCAAATCTGGAATTCGAAGACTTTCATGAAAACAATACTTTCTCTATACTGTTACATAGTATGAGAAGGTCAAAATATATATTTTATACGACATTAAATTTATTTTTCAGAAACTAAAATTTGGAATAAAATATTTTCCCCTTTCTTTCCTGGAAGAATATCATTTGTAAAAGCTGCATTTAAGAAGCTAAATATTAAGTCCAAAATGCAAAAAACGATGATTAGTTTAGCAAATTAAATCAGAAAGGTGCTCTTTCTTTCTGCAAAGACCTCAATAACGTCTTCAAAATTAAGTTTTGAAGTTATGCCATCACTCAACAGCTAAGAACATTAATTACTAAGTTTTATGGTGTCTTAAATTAAATCTCAAAAAGGGTTTTATACCTTGAAGTGTAGAGAAAGAACGTTCACAAATTCAAATGGGCATACTTGAACGAATTTCAACAACATTGGAAAAGTGTGTTCAGTGTTTAACTTTAAGATCAATTATAGGATCATCCAGGGTTGTAGCAGGGGCGTAGCCAGGCAGGGGCCAGAGGAGGGGGGGATAAGCCCCCTACCAAGAGGTATATTTAACCCCCTTGATAAAAATATTAAATTTTTAGCAGTGATATGAAATTTCATATAAAATGTCATTGAAATTTTGAATAAAAAATTTCTTTTGAGATTTTTTTAATAAATGACTTCGTCTTAAAGATATTTTTAATTTAGCTGAATGTGCGATTATATTCATGATCCATTTATTTATATATTTAGTTAAAACATATTTAAACATTTTGACACTAGTATTTAGGATACTTTTGTAATATTATGAGGTTCACTGTTATACATTACATCAAAGTCCAAATCAACTGATAAGTAGGTAAGAGTTAATATTAAGCATTAACTTGTATTCACTTTCAGAATGTTTCTACAAATTATTAACAGATGTATTACTAGTTAATGCTTATATTAAAATCCATTGTAATTATTATACATTAATATCGAAAGCTATATGGATATTAATAATTATTATAAGATTTGATCTGATGATTAACCTGATTATAATCAGGTCTCAGCTTGCAATTATTTGTTAATGATTTATATGAATTGAAATATATAATAGTAACTACTATGATTTATAAATGCTAATGATTGTGTTTGTGGTGAGCCCCTCCTTTAAGACTGTTGAGCCCCTTGAATTTCTCTCCAGCCCCTTTTCAATTCCGTCTCTGGTTAAGGTCCTTGGCTGTAGGTCTAGGCCTAGGCACATAAGCGCTTTCAGAACTTTTTCTAGGCGGTGGTGCAAAATGAAGGATAAGACGTACTGCATTTGCTAGCCTCATGTCTGTTTCTGTGGCCTCGGATGTCGAGGTGAGGGAGTCGGTGGCGGATTTACGATTTCGCCGCCTAGTGTGACTAAACATAACATCTAAAATTGGATAGAAAGGGTAGGTAAATAAAAAAAGATTAAAAATTCCTTAAAAATATAAAAGAAACATAGTCATTCTTAACAATAAATAGTAATACATAATGTTTCTTTAATCGGCCAAAAAATTGAGCCGCGCAGGAGAGCCTTCACAAATTTGTCGTTGTGCGAAAATCTGCTGTCGTAGACTTCAGTCTAGCCTTTTGGTAAATCCGCCACTGGAGGGAATACCCCTTGCCTTCATTTACGGGCGTACAAGCTTACCAGGGAAGGATGCTTGAGAAATTCGAGAGACATATTTTCACTGTGATACTGATGACAGACGTCCAAAAATACGAAAGACTCCAGTTTAATACTTACATTCAAATATATTCCTTCTAAACTTTCGAATAATGCTATGCAGGAGAGTTACGATATCGCCAGCAAACCATGTTAAAATCTCTTTGGATTAAAATCTCCAGTCGTCGGAGGGTCTGGGTCTTCAACACAGACGGTGTTGCTCGTCGGCTGGGCTTTGGCCGACTGAACATCAGAGCAAACACAGCTGTGCCGCGCCCGTTCTTCTGAGATTGACATATCAACCGGCATCATCGCATTGGATCGTACCATTCTCATTACGAAACTGACGTCATACATTTACACCTGTTTTAAGTTCTGACACGAATTCCCGTTAGGCGCGATTAATTTATTACGTCTGGGAACGCCTGATTTGAAGTGGGGTCTATTACCTTATCTCCTAAAACAAATAAATAATAGAACATTGAGGAATTATAGAATTCCAAGAATTATTGGAGTATTTTCTGGAAACGATTAAATTATCTTCACGGAAACAGTAGCGTTACGAGAATAAAACTGTGTGTGTGTGTGGGGGGAGGTAACCAAATATCTTATTATCCATTTTTCCAAAATATCATTTCTACGAACTCAATGGGTTCTGTTTTGTTCCTGGGAGGGGGGTGACCTCCAAATCCCCACCCCTGCAAATGCCACTGTCTGCAAATTATTTTCCTCATGTAAAGAAAGCATCGAAAGTGGTTCCAATCCGATGGAACCGAACTTTGCCTGAATAATATATTTATCCCGGTCCGATAGCTGAGCGGTTTAAGGCAAGCGTTTCCTCTTGCTCTCTCGACTGCCGGGATGTGGGTTCGAATCCTACCTGCGGGCATGGATGTTGGTGTAATGTGATCCCCCCGTGGTGCGCCGGAGCAACGTCATGTGGCAGCAAAATGGTTTACGATCCAGCCGTTAAAAATAAGCGGATGATTATGCAATCAATTGGCTGGCCATTAGATTAAAAGGTAGTGGGGATGGTTTATCTTCTGTAGATAATTTCAAAAGATTAAAATATCGAAATTAGAATCGCTGTATTTCGAAAATTGTTAATCTGATAAAAAATCCAACTATATATTATTTTATACTTTTAAGGGGCTAAAAATTACGTCTTATAATTTATAGCTAGCATTTTTATTTTTCGAGATAGAAGCGATACAAACTTGAAAAAAGAAACATTTTCAATCTTCTTGAACTTGGAAAGACGAGTCCTCAAAAACTAAAAGAACCTTCAAAAAACTGAAACCGGATTTTGTACTGAACAGTTTTGTCGTTTACTGTATATATCTATCTTTTAGTTTAGAAGATATTTAAAGTGAAAGTAATCAAATTGAGGCAAAAACTCGCTCGAACAAATTTTCAATCCTCTTTAACTTGACAAGGCTATTGTTAAAAAAGTGTATGAGCGTTATGAAAATAAATTATGGATCCAGAAATTGAATTTCCTACTGAATAGTATTGTCACACACTGTTTACAACTATTTATCATAGTTAAGAAAATATTTCGACTGGAACAAAGCAATATGAAGCAAAAACTCGCTCAGACGAGAACTTCATATTTTTTTTTTAGAAAAAAAAAAAAAAATCAAAATATTAAAACATTGAAATTATTTTTGCATATTTATAAATGGTATCTTATTTCCGACAAAATGAGTGAAAATTTTTTACATTTAAATCTGTTAAGGCCGTAGTTATAAGCATTCAAAGTATTTAAGGCGTAGTAAGGGAAAACTCTATCTTCTCGTTCGAACTTCACATCCTTAGTAAAACCGCTCCCTAACCTGGCCAACGCTGTCTGAATGGATCTAGGGTCATCCTATTGGGACGATAATCTAGGAATCTCAGCCGAGTACCAGTGGCGGGGTGTTATGAATATTCCTGGATCTAATCAAGGTTTGTATTTCAGAAGCAGTGAGAAAATGGCTCGAAGGGGAGTTGCAAAGTCCACTTAGACGACCAGAGCTTGCGAATTCGTCCCAGTAGCTCAACGGTAGAGCGTCGGCTGGCCAGTTCGGAGATCCAGGGTTTGATATCCGGTTGGGGCAGCAAGGATCTTTACAATGGCGCCCGTAAAAATGAACCCTGTAGGTTAGTGCAAAGATGTCGGAGGTCTGAAAGTGACCCTAGTACAACTAGTACGGATTCAGTGCACTCTGGAAGAGTGAGCCCCTATTTCAAAGTGAGGGGATAACGACCACGCAGGATACTGACATGGGTAAAGATAGTAGTAGGAGGAGGCTATCCTGACGTAAAAATAGCAGGGAGTGGTCAGTCAGATAGTCAGTTGCCCCCCAATTTGACGTTAGAGGGTGGAGAATGCAGAGTCCACTTCGACGATAAAAGCTTGAAAATTCGTCCCAGCAGCTTAACGGTAGAGCATCGGCCGGCCAGTTGGGAGATCTAAAGTTCGATTCCCGGTTGGGTCAGCAAGGTTTTTTACAGAGTTCAGATGACAAGCCTCATTGGCTAAAGAGTCGGCCGTCTCGTTACCACAAACACCGATATCAGAAGGAATCCATTGGATTGTAATAGATCTAAAATTCTTCATCTCTTATAACAAGATAATGATGTCCCGGCTAATCTTGTCAGTGATTACTGGTCCGCTTTTAAGATGTTGTACAGAACGTTTACTATCTGATACAAATGCAGATTATCTTAATATTTGAACAATTCTAGAATATGTAGAGTACAGCGGAATAAAAGGGTTCCTATAGGGAAGTTTTTAAGCTCTGTAAAAGGAAGGGTCATTGGTGACGTCTAGCTATAGTAAAGTGACCCTGCCTGATCGAATAAAAAGGGATTGCAACACCCCCTAGTGGGAAAATTTAAAAAGAGAGGATTACGAACTCGGCAGCCAAGCGACATAAATGGAAAAAAAAAAAAACATTAAAAGTGGTAGAGTATTTTCTAATGTGTAGAAATCGACACTATCACTTTTACACATGGCATTTATTCGACGCAATAGGCTTATGGTCTGTCCTATTGACGAATGATGCAATAAGCACTTACATGAGCAGAAATCTAATGTAGAGCCCGTTTAAAATACGTTCCGTCAGAGACGGTGCATATTTGAAAAGGGATGGGACAGCCCAATGATTAGCGAGCGGGGTTTGCACTCGGACGCCGCGAGTTGACTCAAACTTTACTCAAACTGTCCCTGTGTTCAGTGTTTTCTTTTCAGGCATACCTCCTGATGGGGGGGGGGACCCCCGAGACGAGTATTCGCCCCCACCCAGCGACATTTTATGTTGACCTAGTTTCTATTTATGTGATAAATTTATGTAGGGCAAATAGAAAACGTGTTTTCCCTAAAATTTCATTCCCCCCCCCCCTCATGGCCAAAAAATCCTGATAGAAACTATCTGTGTTCACGCGAAGTACGTTAAATATATGGTTCCGTAAGTCCTTCTGAGTGGTTGGTGGTAGGGGAAGGAGGGTACGGTCCCCAACTGGGTTCCGGTCAAAATTGAGTGGCACTTCTCGGTCGTCCAAACAGATACCTTATACCGTCGGATAGGTCGGACGGTCTAGATCGAAGAAGAAGAATACATATTTGAAGTCCAGAAAGAATGTTATCTACAAGCATTGCAGATGGCAGCGTATTGGAGGTACAACTTTTTATCAAGTATTTATTGTATACGTATACGCGTTTCGTTCGTTTTTGATGTCGATACCTACTCATTAAATGGGCTTTTTTCTTCTCTCTCGCTTTGTTGCTGAGTTCTTTATCTTACTTATTTTAAATTCTCCGATAAGGGAGCTGCTATCCCTTTTATTTTATCGCACATGGCCACTTGACTACATACCTAACATATGTACACATACGTGTACTTAATTTCTGTAAGAACCCTGTATTACTACCAGCATTGTTATGGAAATTATTATTTTGCAATGAGAAATAAGGTTTCAAAACCTTAAAATTCGAACAATTCGAGTTCTAATAATGAAAATCACTAAAAGTTCTATCTCGTTTTACTTTTTCACATAATATACGAGTATCTACACATATTTCATAGTGGTAAGTGCATTCGTTCTTGAGTTATCGTCTTCACAAATCGCAGACATACGGACACACACACATATTAACACGCACATACATATAATCGTAAGATTCATTGATGATAAACGATCTGTGAACAAACAGATGTCTGACTCAAAGAGTAAAACCATGGAGGTAAAAGTAAGGAGTTAAAACTTCATATTAAGAAAACGCCCATATCGTTCGCGACAATCATTCAGGTGGCGCTGGGGTAAGGTATGTTACTGCATTGCATGCAATTCTATGGCGAAGGGCCTAAAATATGTATTTAAACTGTCTATTTTGTAAAGCTAAATTATTAGCGCAATGCGAAATAGAAGTGAAACAATACAGAATATACCTACGTATTCAAAATTATTTGACCTTTCAATTTATTTTTATCTCCCTATATTCTGTGCTCTATCCTACAACTATGAAAAAATATTGGTTAAATAGACTCATAATGAGGGAACCCTTGATTTAAAAATAATCAAAAATACATAGATTCATTCGTACGCCTTTCTCTTGCGTCAACTAACACTAGCGGCTACTTTACAACCACGAGCGACTCCTAGATATAATTCTCAAAGCATTATGGTATTTTCAAGCGTTTCATCCATAGGAATTTTATCCCCTTCTTTCTAACTTCATGCGCTGCCGTATACCGAGCGCGGGATAGAGTTAAGCCTTGTATAGGATGTCTGAAGATACATATGAGTTTTACTTCCTTCTTTCTAGCTCCATGAGTAAAACGAAGATTCGAGTTTAACCCATATTGTACCAAGCATTGAAAAAATTAATATTTTTTTTTATAAAATCTTAAATGTGTATTTCTCATAGCCTATGTATACACATAAAATCAAAAAACGTACCAAACTTTTATTAGTTTAATCGGTACAGGCTGTCCTAGTCCATCCTTTAGATATAGGACAATCCAAAGGACAATCCTCTAGCTAGTTCTTTTTTTTTTTACAATTCTTTTTTACTGGTATAAAAGTATGGAATATTAACTTAACCTTTTGCTTACGGGTGAGACAGCGTCCATCCCAAACGAAGATGGACGCCAATGTCTGCAAAGGGGGATCGAACTGTTTGGGATTGGGTGTGTCAAATACCTGTCTTTATGAGAGGTTCTTCGTTTGGGATGGACGCTGTCCCACCCGTAAGCAAAAGGTTAATAAATTTATATGTATGTTTTTCTTGGCGCTCAAAACTTCAAAAAACTTGTGTTGTTGTTGAGACCCAGACCGTCCGACCTACCAGAAAGGCGTAAGGTAACCGTTTGGACGGCCGGGAAGTGCCACCCAATTTAGATCGGAACCCAGTGGGGGAGGTATCCACAGAGACCGTACCCTCCTTCCCCTACCACTAACCTTTCGGAAGGATTTGCGAACCCACATGTTTAACGTGATCGTACTCCGCATGAACACGGCGGCAGTTGTGGCAAATCCAGCGCGCAAACCACCGGGCTACCGCGCCCGAAATGTGCCAACAGCACGCGGTGTTCCCAGGTGGTCACCCATCCAAGTACTAACCGCTCCCGATGCAGCTTGACTTCGGTGATCTAACGAGAACCGGTGTTTTCAGCACGAGCCGTTGGCGCAAAAAACGTGTTTGTTGAAAACGTAAAAAAAAAAAAAAAAAAACCCCTGCAAGAATCGCCAATTTAAAAAATTAATAAAAAACATCCAACATTTATTTAAACTTGCGACAAAGGCAAATATATAGTTAATGATTCTTAAACAATATATTGTCTTTAAATTGAATTTAAATATGCAAATGAATTTATATAAAGACCACTTACGTGTGCTGGCCTATTTTTTGGACGACGAGGAAATATGGGTTAAGAAGGAGATTGACAACTTCGATTTTTACAGATACTTTTTAATTACTAAACTGTAAAGTATCCACTAAGTATTGCTTTGACGCCTCCAAGAAAAATAAAACAAAACAATGTCTATTCCACGATTTCAAATATAATCACCGGATGCTCTGAGAGTACTCGCGTCTTCCCCGTGTTCTGTGTCAGAGACAACCACCACTCTGCCAGGATCGTCCGGTTGTGCCAGAGGACGCGATTCCGATCTGTCCAGCATACGAACTAAACGTCTCCACGTATTTTTGCAAAATCCGCATTCCTTGCAACAGATGAGGGCTATGAAGATGACCAGCAGGACCAGGAAGGCCAGCTTGACTGATTCGTTGATCAAGGTGACACTGTCAAAGTTGGAAAATGTCCTGTTGTCTAGAGGGATGTACATGGTGAACCGACCACCCATCAAAAGGGCAGCGTGGGATGAGTTCATGTTCGCCGACTCGTCAAAACGTTTTGGATCAGCACGATCTTTCGAACTTGATCCGGGTTGGTTTGATTTTATAATGAGTCAGACATTTTCGATCATTCTAAAGAAGAGAAAAAAAAATGGTATGGCATGTCAGCTGCAAACAAACGAATACAATAGCTATACTGTATGGTAGTATAGCTATGCTGTATGGTAGTATTGCAGTGTTTCTTTCAGGCATACCTCCGGGGGTGGGGCGAAGTTCCTCCAGAGACGTGTATTCGCCTCATCCCCAGGAGAAATTTTATGAAACGTCGTTTCTATTTATGTGACACAGCATTTAGATATATTTATATAGGACAAATAGAAAACGTGTCTCCCCTAACATGTCCTTCGCCCCCCCCCCCCCCCCCCGTGCCAAAAAGTCCTGAAAGAAACACTGGTTCAATCATTTCACAGTTTTAATCATTGTAGGGAAAAATAGTCGCAATACAATTTTTGTGTTCGTGATGTCATGAGCGCCCCTCAGGGACGGGGGCAAGTTAATCCATTCCCAAGGGGTCTGGGTTTACACATTCGAAAGTAATAAAAGTGAGAGTGAATAAGAATTTCCATTTCTGGAAACGTGTTTTACACCGGAATTTTCTCTAATCACGGCGGTGACTTCTGTCGAGATGGAGCTGTAAAGGTTTAGCCTGCGTAAACGTCGCGTAAAGCGAAAACTCCGACAAAATTCAAGCAGTTTATTTGTTGTTTACACTCTCATTTGTTAACACTTTAAAACATAATTAAAAACTGTTTATGACTTGGGTCATTCTGTCTGTCTGTCCGTTCGCACGATAACTGCCGTAAAAATGAATAAAAATGACTTTATCAAAATGAAATTTTAATATATTATTGAGACGGTCTGTGGGACATATGGGAATGTAAATGTATAATTTCACCCAATTAGTTTTGGATTAAACCCGGGTTGAAAAAATGAAATACAACGAACCCTATGGAACCTCAATTTTCAAATGTTTTTTAAGCGAAGTTAAAATTTGCAAATTAAACTTCGAAAATTTTAGAAAATATTCAAATTATCCCATAAAATATATATAAAAAAGTTTCAGCTAAATAGATTCGTTAGTTTTTTAAATACAAATTAAAATAATAATGACTGCCATATATAGGTCGTCCATCTTTTTTCCCAGTGTCAAAATCGTGATTTTTAAATTTCTTTTAAATTTATGTTGAGTGTTGCATCCGTCCCAAAACCGCTTTATTTTTGCGTATTTTCTGTGCATCTATATTCTGCGCCAACCCAATTACACTATTTTTGAGTTTCAATGATCATCCAACTTTGATTATTTCTACAACGAAGTCTAATTTTAATGGATGCAGAATGTAAACAAGTGATTGTAAGATGAGTTGCATAAGAATGGCTGAATTTTTTTCACGTAAAATGATTTAACTCTGGAGTCTAGAATAAAAGTTTAAGAATGAGACATTCACTGTTTGTATATAGAGAGCCAGGCGATTTATTTTTCGATGACGTCATTTGAATAAAGTTCATTTTTTTTTACTTTCCCTGCAATATAGGGAAGGTATTGGAATTATACCGAAAATCGCAACTCGAGTTTTCGACGGATCTACACGTTTTGACAACTCTAGAATACGATAAAACCATTTTTAGCGTGACGTCTGTGTGTCTGTCTGTGTGTATGTCTGTCTGTCTGTCTGTCTGTGCAGATTTTGTATCCACTATGACTAAAAAACTAATTGACCGAATTTCATAAAATTTGGTAGATAAGTCACTTGTGGGTGATTCTGGTGCTGCTTAGTTTTGGGTACAATTCGGGATAAAAGAATCCGCATTTTTCTGCGAAACGGCCCGCAAAAATAGCCTGTATCCACTCTAGCTGAAAAACTAATGGACCAAATTCGGCAAAAATTAGTTGATAAGTCGCTTGTGGTTTACCTTGGTGCTGATTAGATTTTGGTACGATTCGGAAAAACATAACCTGCTATTTATTTTTTGCGAAATGGCCCGCAAAAATCGTCAAAATCTAAACTAAAAAACTACGTACGCTCAAATATATTTATTAAGTGCTTGTTTTATACGTAATTTTTAACGAAGATAAGAATAAGACCAACCCCATTAGACTAGGACTAGCCGGTCTCGAGATATTTTAGCTTTTTCATATTTTCTCTACGCCACCTTTGAAAATAAGTCCAGTTACCAAATGAGGATGGACGAAAATTGAATTAAAAGTGAATTAAATTTCATTAAAATAAAAGGAACGTGAATATAAGTCTGCAGGGGAAGTCCTGTGCTGTCCACATCAGATTTTTTGTTTGTTTGTTTTTGTTTTTGCAAAAAGGCCCTGAAAAATTGCCTGAATTCACTCTACCTGAAAAACTAATAGATCAAATTTTACAAAATTTCGTGGATAAATAAGTCACTTGTGGGTTACCCTGATGCTGATTAGATTTTAGTATGATTTGGAAAAAAATAGCTTGTATTTTTTTGCGAAATGGCCCGCAAAATCCTCAAAATTTAAAATAAAAAACTACGTATGCTCAAATATATCCATTAAATGCTTGTTTAATGCGTAATTTTTAACGATGAAAAGAATAAAACGAACCCCATTACTCTAGGAGTAGCCGTTCTTGAGATATTTTAGTTTTTTCGCATTTTCGCTACGCCACCTTTGAAAAAAAGTCCAGTTATCAAATAAGAATGAAAATTGAATTAAATCTAGTGTAATTTTAAATAATTATGGGTGTTATTTTGTGCTATTAAACGCAATATAATGAATTATTGAAGAAATAAAAAGAACGTGAATATGGGTCTGCAGGGGAAGTCATGTGCCCACATCAGATTTTTACTTTTCCTGCAATACATGGTAATGTGTAGGGAAAGTATTGGAATCGTGCCAATAATTGCAACTCGAGATTTCGACAGATCTACACGTTTCGAGACCTCTAGAACACGAAAACACGAATAAACTATTTTTAGAGTGACGTCTGTGTGTGCGTCTGTGTGTCTGTCTGTGCAGATTTTGTATTCACTCCAACTGAGAAACTACTTAACCGAATTTCATAAAATTTGGTAAGTCTCTTGAAGGCGACCCTGGTGCTGATTAGATTTTGGTACAATTCGGGATAAAAGAACCTGCGTTTTTTTTTTGCGAAATGGCAAAAATTGCCTGTATCCAATGTAGATAAAAAACTAATGGGCCAATTTGGTAGATAAATCACTTGTAGGCTAACCTAGTGCTGACAAGATTTTGGTATGATTAGTTAAAAAAGAACCTGCCTTTTTTTTGCGAAATGGCCCGCAAAAATCGTTGAATCTAAAAATAAAAATGCTGAGCAACATGATATATTTTTCTTCAAATAAATTTGCGAAAAAAAAATATAGTCTGCGTAATGATATATTTATAGAAAGTTCTTTTTTATTAATATCTCGACAAACCCTGGCCTAGAAACCCGAAACATGGATTCAATTTCAAACTGGGCTATTTCACGGCAGCCCACGAAATGTCATGAAATTTGGCTCAGCCGTTCTCCCGTGGTGGTGAGACAAACACACACAAACGTACAGACAGATTTTGAATTTTATGTATATACCCGTTCTTCGTATGAAACTTAAAATTCACAATTATGTGCAAATTCCTATAGTATTTTAAATGACATTGTGTTTCAAAACATCCAAACCGAAGCATACTAAAAGAGTTAAGGATATTCTCTATGTAATACTTCTTTTTAATTTGAAGGCATATTTTAAGTTAGGGTATTTTGAGTTACAACTTCTCTCTATTCTATCACTGGATATATATATATATATATATATATATATATATATATATATATATATATCTATATAAATAAAATTGAAAATCTGTCTGTCTGTCTGTCTGTCTGTCTGTCTGTCTGTTTGTCCCATCATCACGGGAGAACGGCTGAACCGAATTTGATGAAATTTTGTGGGTAGCCTAGAAATAGCCCCACTTAAAATTTAGTCTATGGTTGGAATTTCTACGACCAGTGGTTCTCGAGATATTAGTAAAAAACGAAACTTTCGTTTGTCTCATCATCACGAGAGAACGGCTGAACCGAATTTAATGAAATTTTGTGGGTTGCCTTGAAATAGCCCACCATAAATTTTGCCCAAGTTTCAAGTTTCTAAGACCAGGGGTTGTCGAGATATTAATGAAAAACGGAACTTTTTTTATAGGAGTTCTACTCTCCAACTCCGTGGTTTATCCAAACGGAAAGGATAAAAAATCGTTTGTTTAAAGCGTCAAAGGGAATTAAAACTTTATTTTTGAGTTTGATGCAGGATTTTTGCATTAAATAGTCACTATCTGGAAGCATGAATTGTTTGAAACATGAATTTAAATGGAAAAATCTACCTCCATGTTTTTACATGTATTAACCTCCATGTATTTCACAAGCTTTTACTCAACGATTAGAAGTATAAAGAAATTAAAATGGTTATTTAATTTCGCATTTTATGAGGAAGATTCTATCTTATATCATGTTGCTCGGCAAAGGAATGGAATTAAATGTGTTTGTTAATGATTATTATTATTTTTTCTATTTGTATAATAAATAAATGGATGTAAAAATATATTTTATAAATGAACGGTTTAATTGTTCTTTTAATTATATATATTGCGGACTGCGTACATTACTTTTATTTATTTTAGCAAAGAGGTTTCAAAGCTCATATATTGTGTTTAGCTAATAAACTCATAAAAAATGAACGGTTTGATTGTTCTTTTAATTATATATATTGCGAACTGCGTACATCACACTTTTATTTATTTTAGCAAAGAGGTTTCAAAGCTCATATATTGTGTTTAGCTAATAAACTCATATATTGTGTTTACCCAATAAATTCATTTAGCCGATTGTTGAAGCAGAAAAAAAGTAGAACGGATGTATGTATCTTCTAATACAATTTTAGTGTTTTCATTTAGTATATATACAGACCGGATATGGATATTTTATTCTTCAGATCTGCAAATTTAGAGCTACGAATTTAGCGGAATATCTCTAAATAACTTGGTAACTTTTCTTAAACTTTACCAAATTAGAGGAAATATCTCCAAATTAATAAAAATGACCTAAATCAATGAAATTAAATTTGTTTTTTTAGAATAGAGTACTGAAATGATGTTTCTGTAGCATTTGTCGGTCAGTCCATCCATCCTACTTAGTAACGCATTTAACTAATTTTTTTAATTTCACTACATTGATAAAAATATTTGTAAATCCATAAAAATATCATGGAGACGAAAATGTCGCCAAACCTTCCATGAAGATCACATTATTCAGGCGACATGATTTCCATCAATTTATTTGAAGCAGATGATATCATGTCGCTTAGCAACGGATCCAATGTGTTATGTGTCATACGATTTTTATTAAATCTAATAAAAATATGTATATAAAATAAATTTCATTGACATTGCATTTTTGACTGGATAATATCAATTACGGTCTTCAGGTTTAAACATCATTATTATTGATATTTCGGGGACAGTTGATTCAGGAATTATTGATATTTTCAAATTATTATGCCATTGTTTCATTATGACGAAAATTGTTGAAACTCATATATAGTACGTTGTACAAGTAATCTTCTACAAATGCACGGGTACATCTTCTAATCTACGACAATATAAGTAGTACAGGTATATTGGCAAAATTTTTATATATATTGGCATATATTGGAATCAATTACGACCTTCTGGTATTAAGATTACGGGGATTTTTGATACTTTCAATTTATTACGTCATCTTTTTTATTTTGGTAAATATTTTTAAGACTCATATTACAATATGTTTAAGCTTCTACTAACACACTGGCATATTTTCTAATTTGCGACAATATAAGTAGTACGTGGTTGCATATATTGATTCAATTCTTTTTTTTGTGTGTGAATATGTTTACAAAAGGGGCCAGGATATTTTATTCTTCAGATTTGGCCGTGAAGATAATTTTGCATAGTGAGAACAGATATTCTTAAACTTCTCTTTATGAGCAATAAATTTAATATTTTATCAGAATTTGCACATGATTGCGAATTATAAGTTTTTTTATATTATATACTCCGTACGAAGGACGGGTATGCTGCTAGTCATACATATATTTTAGCCTAAGCCTTAAGCCTAAGCTTTTCCCAGTAACGAGTCTTTGAATTCAGCATAAGTATTCTAAATTCCTATCTCTTAGCCAGCACTTGTGCAACCAGATGGCAATCTCATTAAATTTTATTAGCACTCTCATTAAGTTTTATACCACACCACTAATATTAACAAGTGGACAAGCACTTAATCGTACACTTTATCTGTCCCTTGATCATACCATATATGGTCACGGATCATATCCCTGTAAACGTTCTAAGATGAAAGGGCACTTCTAATCAAGTGTTAGAGCCTAATGAACGCCAAGATAAAAAACACATGACCCATATCATAAGCCCTCTCCGAAGTGGACTATATAATGTACTTGTAGAGAAAAGCGGCAGATGGAATTTTGTAAGAGCTGGTCGATGATCAGGACTCCGACCAGACCATGTAACGATGTCTGTTGAAATATTTTTAATAAAATAGATTCTGATGCTGAGAAAAGGTCTCTGTCTTGGATTACTACCGTCGCGCCCAATGTGACATATATATTATATAAACATACATATTTTGTGTTCATTTTGACAAAATACTTGGGCCCGACGAAGAGTTTTGTCAAAATGAACAATTCAGTTATTTAGACCCAGTTCTTGTCCACGTGTATAGCATCAATGCTTGAATTTTATTTGTTTTTCTATTATCGATCCCATACCATTGATATTTACTGATTATCTTTAACTTGATGCCTCGAAATTTGCATTTTTTTCCCCATTTGATTGAAGATTCGCTATTTAATACTTCTTTTTATTTTGTAAGTTTTTTATATAAAGTTAGGATTTTGGAGTTGCAACTTCTCTCTATTCTATCATTGAACTTTCAAAATATTATTATTATAATATATATATATATATGTGTGTGTGTGTGTGTGTGTTCTCACTATACAAAATTATCTTCACAGACAGATCTGAAGAACAAAACATTCTGGTCCCGTTTGTAAACAAATTTACAAAAATTAGGAAATGAGATCAATGTATGCTAAAATGAAATCGCTGTGATATAGGATCAGCATATGCCAAAATAAAAGCGCTGAAATGGCATTAGAAGATATACCTGTGCCATTTTTGTTTCGTTTCAACAAGTGGCTAAATTCAATATATGAGCCTTTTTCTCACAGAATCTAACACTTTATTGGAAGACTGTAGATACCAGTATCCATGGACCGGTTTCGCGATTATTATGCGCTCGTCAGCTTGGAATAGTCGACATCTGCAATGGCAGTAAGAAACTTGCTATAAACCACAACTTTTACGAGCAATTTTTGTGAACTGACAATTTCAGTCCTTCAACGTGACCGACATAAAATTCGTTTACAATTTAGCTTAGGTCACATGAAGCTGCAAAGGCAAAGTTCATAGAACCAAGACCCATCTATAAGGGACACCCTCCAAAATATGGAAGACACTGCCATTGCAGATACATACCATCATCTATGGACCGGAAAACCGGAACATAGTTTTTTTTTTTTTAATGTAATGTTTTGAAGGACATGCATGTATCGAAACCATCAAGCTCAAAAATTTAATGTTTTAATACGTGAAATATAGGAT
The DNA here is from genome assembly GCA_951213105.1 of Amaurobius ferox. NCBI lineage: Eukaryota > Metazoa > Arthropoda > Arachnida > Araneae > Amaurobiidae > Amaurobius > Amaurobius ferox. The sequence continues at coordinate 122,670,769 of OX578152.1, forward strand.
TTTATAATTAAATAACGTTAATTATTAATTAGATAACTTTATTACATTTTTAAAACATTAAATTTTTGAAGAGTTGTTTTTAAAAAACAATTGCAATTAACTGCAAACCACAAAACATAATCAAAACATTTAATTTCAAAATCCGGACTTCATAGCTAACTGTAACCTGGCGAGTTTCATAAATGTACCCAATTTCGGGCAAGTCGCGGAAATACAGCGCCAACAACATTGACGTGTTAGAGTCATAAATATTTGTTAACGCTTGGCGATACATTTGGCGACATTGGCGACACAAGTAGCAACTTTTTGGAAAATGTCACCAAATTTACGAAACTGCTACGAGTTAAAAAAATTAAAAAAATATTTTATAACTTCTGTGGCATTGCGGAAAAATGCAAAATAACAATTTAGTGTGGCTGCGCATTAGATGGCAGCTGCGCATTAGATTAGAAGTCAGATGATTCAGCTATATTGTTTACTACTAGTTTATTTTGAAATAGGTACCTCTCTGTTTAACGGAGGGGAGGAAAGGCGCATTTTTCCTTATCTATTACGGAGTCAACATTTATTATCCCCCATTCATAATAATGATAATTACCCCCCCCCCCTCCCCCATTCATTATTCTACTGTGACTTATAACCTAATAGTTAACATTAACAACGTGACTGTATTTTAAATAATGTATTTTAATTAATGTTTTCTTAAGTTTACTTTGCTATGGATAAACAGACATCGTAATTTGTAACATTTAATTGTACTGAAAATAATCATACCTGGTTTGAAGTAAAACATAAACTGATGAAACGAAATTCGTAGAATCATGCGAGTAATGATAAATCATTGCTATTAAATGTAACAAAAATCCAAGTATCAGAAAATAAATAATTTGCTGGTGATATAGTTCATAACTTACAAAGGTGAGATAGATACTACAGATCAAAAGAGGTTGGCTGTTACACAAGTAATCCAATGTTCCCCTAAATATTTTGTTACCATTAATAACCGTATATATATATAATTCAAGTTATCAATTTCCACCGTATACTATTTACCATCAAAATTGCTCCGAGAATTATAGTTTTCCATAGCTACCTTTATCTAAAATGCCTGTTTTTCCCTCCGTGAAAATAGGCAACCATCCCAGCTCAAAATGACCGCTAGGTGGTGCTAGTTATCTAAAACAATGTTGTTTTTCCAAATAAGTACCTTGGGGGATTCGCTATATTTATGTAATTCTGATCTTGTTTTAAAATTTTTTGACTTGGATTTTCTTGTATTTAATTGTAATATCTAGCTGTTACTATGGTTTATTGCGTAGTGCCCTTTTGTACAACAAATAGCATGAAAGACTATAATAAGTCTTTGAATTTCTGTCGGAAGTCAAACTTCGGGAGAAATGGATTAAAGTAGAGACTTTTCAGAGAAAGTTTGTATACCTGTATAATTTCGGCACACATTAAACTGTCAACACACTTAGGTTGAAGTGTGGACATTATAAATCTATCTTATTCTTAATAATTAAGAAGTTGTGATTCTTCGAAGAAAATTTGTTCTTGTATAATTTCGGCACACATCAAACTATTAAACTCTATTAAGATCAATGGATCGAAAAAGCACCATCACTACTAGTTGCAACAATCAAACCTTGGCAAATATTGGCTGTGGTTTATATACTTTGTATATAGCACTATAAATTTAAAATTTTCATATTTTTTCATTAAAAATTTCACATTGATATTTATAAAGAATTTTTTCATGTTTGTTTACATCTTATTGTATGCAAATTCAAATCAGATTCAATTTTACATTAAACCTGAGCGAAGCTGAAATATCTATCTAGTAATGTATAAATGTCAAAATATCAAGTTCACATCGTCTACAGTCTTTTAAATCTTCAACTTCTTCTAGTTGTCACCGTTAGATGACGATACACAATATCTTTTATTTCCACTTTTTAACAATAGAAAAGGGGGAAATGAGCGGAACATTTAGATAAAGGTGCCTATGCTTCAACACTATATAACTGATTAACCATTTCCACCCGCGCTTTGCGCATGTACCAAATGGTGGATGGCTAGTAGTAAAATGACATCTATCTCTACATTAAAAGAAAACAAGAAAGATCAATCATGCTTAAAGCATTGATTATGAAACACTTTCCAACTTCAATGCAATTTTATTTAAAAAATTCGAAAATGCAATACATTCCTCGGTAATATTTTAAAACTTATCACAATACTACATTGATTTATTATATTTGAAAACTTAAACCTTCATTGAAAAAAATGAACTTCATTCAAATGACGGCATTGAAATATAAATTGCCTGGTTAAAATATCTCTAAAATGCAATACATTCCACGGTAATATTTTTAAAACTATCATAATACTACGATAATTTATTATATTTGAAAACTTCATCGAAAACAACTGAAATAAATTCAAATGACGTCATAGAAAAAATAACACGCCTGGATCTCTCTATAAAAGCAGGATTTCATTCATTTCATTCATCCCAATACTATAATAATTTATTTTATTTAAAAATTAAGACCATGGAGCTACAATTCATAAACTCTATGCTTAAAACTTCATCGAAAAAAATCGTCCTTCTGTTTATAAAATCAATTAATATTTCATTCATATCAGCCATGCAGACTCCATGGACTGAATTATTTTGTGTTAAAGAAATACAGTAATTCTAATACAACTCATTCTATATATTTTGCTGTTTACATTTTACATAGGTGAAAAATAGGCTTAGTTGTAGAAATAATCAAATTTGAATGAGAATTTAAACTCAAATATATTGTCATTGTGTTGTTTCAGTATGTAGATGCACAGAATTTAAGCAAAAATAAAGTAGTTTTAGGACGGACACAACACTCAATATGAATTAAAAAGAACTTTAAAAAATCACGATTTTGAAACAAGATGGATGCCATATATCATTTTGAAGTGGGTCATGTGATCGTTTCATATCATGGTCACGCGATCGTTTCATATAAGATGTGTAATTATTATTTTAATTTTTATTTAAAAAACTACTGAATATATTTCGCTGAATTTTTTTTTATAAATTTTATGGAACAATTTGACTATTACCTAAAATTTTCGAAGCAATTTGTGAATTTTAAATCCGCTTAAAAAATGTTTGAAAAATTAGGTCCCATAGGGCTCAATGTATTTCATTTTTTCAACCCGGGTTCAATCCAAAACTAATTGGGTGATATCATTCATTTATTCCCATAGGTCCTACAGACCGTCTGAACAACATACTAAAATTTCATTTTGATTAAGTCATTTTTACGGCAGTTATCGTGCTAACGGACAGACAGACAGACAGACAGACAGAATGAACAAAGTCATAAACACTTTTCAACTTTGTTGTAAAATGTTAAAAAGCCGCCGGTGTTTGACACATTTCTCGTTCCTCGAGTTTTTCTGCTTCGTACCGAAAAAAAAAACTATAGCATACGAAAATATAAAATTGAGAGAATGGTTCAAGGAACACACTGAAATAAACTTTTTTTCGATATATGTTGTAGTTTACGAAATATTTAATGTCAAAGTCAAAGACAAAATATTCGAACTGCAAGTTCGCGTCCTGGATAGACTGACTATAGCAATACCACTCATTTTTGCAGGTAGGTACCTACATAGTTGAATTTTTGCAGGACGGAACTCCTCTTTTTAATTTCGATGTAGTTTAAAGAGATATTTTGTTTTTTATGCATTTCTGAAGTGAAAAATGTTCTTTCGTATCGGCAATGACCTCAACACATATTTATCGATTTTCTCTGTCTCGTACTACAAAAACGATCGTATACAAAAAAAATCTGATGTGGGCAGCACATAACTTTCCTTATATAATGCAACGAATTTACTACTTTTACAGTAAAAAAAAATAGATTATTTTTATAGTAGATATTTATACTCTTTCCAAGATATTGAATTTTCGTCAATGAGTCGTCATTTTCAATGTCGTCATCATCAATGAGTTGTCATTTATTTAGTCATTTTTATCCATTTGGCGAGTTTTTCGTTAATTTAGCTACATTTAAAAAGTCGCTAAGTTGGCGACATTCCACCAAATTCGTCGCCAAAATCTCGCCAAGCGTTATGGATGGAGAAATAAGTTATTCTTACAGCAGATAAATGACTATTGGCGTTCAAATAAAAAGTATTACTCAAAATTTCTTTTTTCATGAATGGATCGAGCTAGATCCACGAGAATGATGTCACCCAATTTATCGCATGGTATTACATATGAAAAGTGAACATATTTCTCAATAGGAAATATTTTTTTTTATTTAATGAGTTTTTGATAATTTTTTTGAAAAATGTGCAATATCTCGAGAAGAATGGTTCATGTTAGCGTTCTAAAATTTATGTCAATCGTTTTCTAATGAAAAATTACATAGGAAATGTCTATTTGCGTAACTTTATTAGAGGTTTTGATTTTTTGACAATTTTTTCAAAATTTCGTTCGAAAATTTAGAAGGGTTCTGAACATTCGATTGCGTATAAAAACAATAGGCTTCCAGTGTTTACGGATTGTGATTTTTGTACCAAATTTCGTTCGAATCGGTCCATTCGTTCGTCAGTTATCGTCTCCACAGACTCACTGACACACACACACACACTTTCACACACACACAGAGATCACTTCAAAAATGTTTGATTCGTGATCAGGGATGTTTGAAACGTGCTCTCCCGTCGAAAACTCGAATTCGAATTTTCGACCCCGTCACAATACTTTTCCTATACATTATAGTATATAAGGAAAGTAATGTGAAATTGGGTACATTTATAGATAAATAATGGAGAAATAAACCGTTTAAGGATTTAAACTTTAGTATGTCTCAAATAGCTCGCGAACTGAGCTAGCTCTGCGAGAGCAGCGGATAGGAAGCGAAGCGATGAGAGTTACGGGGGGGGGGGGGCTGACGAAGCATAACGAGTACTACTCTTAATAAAAGTTGCTGATAACTTTTCTGAATATCAGAAGCACTTTCAGATTTAAGCGTAAAGATCATCATCATCATCGTGCCTAGTGGCACATAAGGCCTTCATCTTCGTCGCCGTCCTGTCGCCTTCAGCTTGTGTTGCACCCTGGTCGATCCTGTGCGGAAGTCCTTGCTTCTGACCAGCTCGCCCATCCCATCCCATTTCTCTTTTGGTCTATTTGCCTCCTCCAAATTAGCTTGGGTTGACCCCGAGATCTTTTTTCCCTCGGGTGTCCAAGTAAGTGCCACAGCTGGGAGCTATATTAGCTGTGCTGTGACATTCTAAAGACATGTCCAGTCCATTTCCATCTACGGTTTTCTATTTCCATCTCTATTGCTGTATGTCCAGTACTTTTGTGGAGTTCGGTGTTAGTCATAACATAAGGCCAAAATTTTCCTCAGACATTTAGTCTGTCAGGCATTTAACGTGTTGCTTGGGTCCTTTGTTAATTTCCACTTTCCCACTTAATGACTTTCACTTTGTGCATAATGACTTTTCTATGAATCTAGTATATCATCTTATTACTTTCCCTACAATATATGTTAAAGTATAGGAAATGTATTGAAATCGTGTTGAAAATCGCAACTCGAGTTTTCGACGACTCTACACGTTTCTTAGGATCTCCAGAACAACGACAAAACTATTTTTAGCTTGACGTCTCTCTCTCTGTGTGTGTGTGTGTTCATTCACTCCATATCAAACTATTTGATTTCATTTCATAAAATTTTAAAGGTAAGTCACTCATGGGTGACTATGTTGTTGATTAGATTTTGGTAAAATTATGGATAAAAGAACCTCCCTTTCATTGCAAAAAGACCTGCAAAATTCTGATGAAATTTTCTGCACTGATGAAATTCTATATTAGTAGATGAAAATAATTCCGATTTATTAGAAAATTTTAATCTTGAAAATGATTCGAATTGCAAAGCAGTACTTTAAAGTGAAAAATCTGTGATTGTAGAACCACATAGTGTATAGTTAGTTAATTCTGTGACTGATGATATAAATTTAAGTTCCTCTATTATTGAAGGGCAGACCTCCCAAGGTAATGAAATATATGTTCAAAATGGCGTAGCATATGTTCCAGTCATAAATTTTAGACAACAGTAAAATAAAACAATAGTAAAATTATAATAGTAAAATATAATAGTAAAATTATAATAAACTGCGGCAGCAAAGACATCTGATCAAAGATGCTTGGAACCTGTACCCGAATTATAAGAACAGAGGAGGAGCTAACTTTTGCTCAGTGATTATAATATCGGTCTTGTAATCTAAAGGTCCCTGGTTCGGGGCCCGGCGACGCTCAATCGCCACAAAACAATAGTAAAAATCTGATGTGGGCAACACATGACTTTCCTTATATATAATGAAATGAATTTACTACTTTTACAGTAAAATAAATAAGTTTTTCTTCTAGTAGATACTAATATCCTTTCCAAGATATTGAATTTTCGACAATTAGTCGTCATTTTCATTGATTTATCGTCATTTTTATCCATTTGGCGAGATTTTCGTTAATTTGACAACATTTCAAAAAGTCGCCAAGTTGGCGACATTCCGCCAATTTCGTCGCCAAAATCTCGCCAAGCGTTATGGACGAAGAAATAAGTTATATATATATATATATATATATATATAACTTATTAGATATTGAATTTTCGACATATATTATATAACTATTATATATTTATATATTATATAACTTATTAGATATTGAATTTTCCACAATTAGTCGCCATTTTCATTGATTTAGCGTCATTTTTATCCATTTGGCGAGATTTTCGTTAATTTGGCAACATTTCAAAAAGTCGCCAAGTTGGCGATATTCCGGCAATTTCGTCGCCAAAATCTCGCCAAGCGTTATGGACGAAGAAATAAGTTATTCTTACAGCAGATAAATTGGCGTTTAAATGCAAAAGTATTACTCAAAGTATCTTTTCTCATGAATGGAACGAGGTAGATCCACGAGAATGATGTCACCCAATTTATCGCATGATATTATATATGAAAAGTGAACATGTTTCTCAATAGGAAATATTTTTTTTTTCTATTTTATATGACTTTTTGATAATTTTTTTGAAAAATGTGCAATATCTCGAGAACGGTTCATGTTAGCGTTCTAAAATTTATGTCAATCGTTTTCTAATGAAAAATTACATAAGAAATGTCTATTTGCGTAACTTTATTATTGGTTTTGATTTTTTCACAATTTTTTCAAAATTTCATTCGAAAATTTAGGGGGGGGGGGGGGTTCTGAACATTCGATTGCGTATAAAAACAATAGGCTTCCAGTGTTTACGGATTGTGATTTTTGTACCAAATTTGGTTCGAATCGGTCTATCCGTTCGTCAGTTATCGTCTCCACAGACCCGCTGACACACACACACACATACTTTCACACACACACACACACACACACACACACACACACACACACACACACACAGACATCACTTCAAAAAATGTTTGATTCGTGATCAGGGATGCTTGAAACGTGCTCTCCCGTCGAAAACTCGAATTCGAATTTTCGACCCCGTCACAATATTTTCCTTATACGTTATGTATATAAGGAAAGTAAAAATCACATTAAAGAAAATCAAGTCGTCTTTAGAGGGAATGTAATTCCAATTACAGTAGTAGAGAACAATGAAAAAGAAAATTTTGATGAGAATTACGTAAAAACTACGGCGCGTTAGCCCATTGGTTAGCGCGCTGGAGTTGCACTCGGTAGGCCCGGGTTCGATTCCAGCCACTGCCAAAACTGCCGCCGTGTTCACGCGGAGTACGATCACGTTAAACATGTGGGTCCGTAAGTCCTTCCGAGAGGTTGGTGGTAGGGGAAGGAGGGTACGGTCCCTGTGGATGCCTCCCCCACTGGGTTCCGGTCCAAATTGGGTGGCACTTGCCGGCCGTCCAAACTGTTACCTTACACCTTTCTGGCAGGTCGGACGGTCTGGGTCTCAACAACAACAAAATAATTGTGAGAAAAATGAATTGATAATTCTTTTAATAATTCTTTTAAATTTGGTGAAAGTTTACATATTCAACTAGAAGATCAGGAACCATCACGTAAAAACTACACAAAATAATTGTGAGAAAAATGAATTGATAATTCTTTTGATAATTCTTTTAAATTTGGTGAAAGTTTACATATTCAACTAGAAGATCAGGAACCATCATTTCGTGAAACGTTAATAGTAAGTCAAATTAAAGTCGGATTTCAGCTCACAGAATCAGAAGCACAAAAGGTGTTGTTGTTGAGACCCAGACCGTCCGACCTACCAGAAAGGTGTAAGGTAACTGTTTGACGGCCGGGAAGTGCCACCCAATTTAGACCGGAATCCAGTGGGGGAGGCATCCACAGGGACCGTACCCTCCTTCCCCTACCACCAACCTCTCGGAAGGACTTACGCACCCACATGTTTAACGTGATCGTACTCCGCGTGAACACGGCGGCAGTTTTGGCAGCGGCTGGAATCTAACCCGGGCCTACCGAGTGCAACTCCAGCGCGCTAACCAATGGGCTACCGCGCCCAAGCACAAAAGGTGTGTGATCTTTTAAATGAATTCAGAGACTGTATTGCAGTGAAAACCAACGAGTTGGGATGCATCAAAACCACAACTATGAAAATAACGGAAGTCCGGAAGTTTCGGATGCTCCATACCGTACGTCATATCCCGAACGTGAAATTTTACGAAAAATTATTACCGAACTGAAAGAACAAGGTGTCATTCAAAACAGTACTTCGGATTATAGTAATCCTCGCCGCCCAGGCTGTGAAGTGGATAGCGTCGTCGGCTGCTGTCCGGTGGGCTCGGGTTCGAATCCCGAGTAAGACATGGTTGTATATCGAGGTAAAGTCAGTCTTCCGCCTACTGGGTCCTCATCTGCAATGTGAAGCTGCACCCCCTTTGACCTTCGTCAGTGATGCTTGTCCGTAATAAACTTTGTTCTCTTGTATTGTCTTCTTCGTTCTTTCCTGTGTCGGCTATGATTCGATTACAGGAGGTCATCAGAAACAGCAACAATAGTAATCCTGCATCATTAGTAAAGAAGGAAGCAGGAGAATACCGTATGGTCATAGATTATCGCTGTTTAAATGCACAAACGGTAAAAATAAATTTCCTTTGCTACACATGGATGACTTACTTAATAGATTTATGGGATACAATCTTTTCAGTATTTTTAATGCTGCACAGGTTTTCAACCAGATTCCTCTACATCCAGAGTCAAAACACAAGGCAGCATTTGTTACACCCGATGGCCATTATGAGCCAACAAGATTAATTTTTGGATTGACAAATGGACCTGCTGTTTCTCAAAGAGTCATGACAATGGTGCTGGGCGATCTGTTGTGGAATGTCGTAACTTGCTTTGTCGATGCTAAAACATCTGAAGATTGGATGACTCGATTACGTAAAGTTCTGACGAAGCTTCGAGAAGCAGGAGTGTCGCTCACCTATCGAAATGTGAATTTGCGATGGAAGAAATAGACTATTTGTGATTCTCAATATCAAAGAAAGGAATAAAACCTGGATCTCGGGAACTTGCTGCAATCTCAGAAATTCCTTCACTAAAAATGTAAAAGAATTGAGAAAATTTCTAGGACTTTCTAGTTTCTTCCGTTAACTCAATTGTTGAAGAAATATTCTACATTTGAATGGACTACGGATCATCAAAAAGGATTCGAGGAATTAAAGTTACGTCTAACTTCTAAACCAGTACTAAAACTTTATGACAACCGTGATGAAACTGAACTCCACACAGATGCAAGTTCAGTCGGATTATCTGGAATGCCCCTGCAGTATGATAAAGATAAAAGATTACGTCTAGTATACTGCGTAAGCCGTCGAACGAGTCCCGATGAAGCAGTGTACCACTCCAGTCGTTTAGAATTAATTGCTGCTGTTTGGCCAATGACACGCTTGCGACCATTTCTTATTGGTAAAAATTTACTCTAGTAACGGACTGTTCAGCGATAACATTTCTTGCCGGTCAAAGAAATCTCAAGCGTCAGATAGCCTGGTGGGCAGAACTCTTGAGCGAGTTCTGATTATGAAGTAAAACATCGTGCAGGGGGTAAAATGTGCCATGCTGGTGCCTTTAGTAGAGCACCAATAGAAGAACGAACATTTACACCAAATGAGGAATTCGATCTAACAAGTCCTGTTGAACTAACAAATTCACCTACAATATTGTATATTGCTACTGAAACGATCAGGTAGCTTTACTTCAATCTCGAGATAAGGAAGTACAAAGTATTTTGCAAGCAATAACTAAACCCTCAATTAACCGAAACCCAGCAGAACGTCAACTTACCAATCAGTATAGTCTAGAAAACGGAATTCTTTATAGAGTAATAACAGATCGTGATGCAACCAAGAAACTGTTTGCTATGCCTCGACCCATGCGGAAGTATTTAGTTGTCCGATATCACGATTTTGCTGGACACTTTGGAGTCGATAAAGTTAGACAGCTAATTCAAGAAAAATTTTGGTTCCTAAATATGGCGAGACTACCACAGATGCACCATAGACGAGGACGCCTATTTTGCAGGATAGCAGATTGTAAGCGCCAACCGAGAACTATTTTCTTCCACATTCATTTTATTCTTGTAATCTTGCTCTAGCAGCACTCGGTGAGACACGTGATGTTATGTACGACGCTTGATGCCCGCATTCGATGTTATAATATATTTTTTATTTATTACGATGCGAAGTATTCAATAAATCTTTGTTAATTTATGCTAATATGTCATTCATTAAAATTCTTCTGCCTGATATATCCCTTACGCTACTTACATTACCATACGTACATTACCATTCATTACCCTATACATTATCATTCATAACCATGTATACATTTCCACACATTACCACATATTCATTTCCATACATCATATTCATTACTATATATTGTAGGGAAAGCAGACAAAAAAATTAGTATAAACATAACTTGTTTCATATACAATTTACAGTATTTACCATGTGTTTCTTTTCCACGCAAAATCCTTAACAAAAGAACAATTTAAGAAACGCAGCTCCATAAAAAGAATTTCCATCCCATTTTCAACAAAATCCGTATTATAAATTCATTCCCAGCATGCGTGATTCCCCAACCCGCTGACTTTTCACGCGTCGAGGTCAATTGTTGTTGGAAAGGCCACTCGGCACGACAAGCCCCAGCAATCCTCGTTCGAGAAAAAAAAAAAAACAAGACACTCTTTTTTCGCCAAGCTGCAACTGGACGACATAATGGTTAAAATTACGACCGCGAATTAGCTTTTAATCAAAGAGCTGTCACAGACGATGAGAGAACAATAGGTGGAACAAATCGTCTGCGAGTTCGCCGGTGATAAAGAGTTGTTTTCTTGTGACAATAGGATGAGATTTATGTCTAATAGTTAATTCTTCGAACGGATATTTTTGGTCGGAAAGTTTAACAGGTATTATCTGTGGTAACATGGCGAGTTACAGTGGTGATAATGGGATTTTTATCGGTGGTATTCTATACTTGGTACTGCAAATTGCCTATTCTGATGGTGAGTTTTTCAATTATATTTTATTCTTATACTATCTTAAAAGTGTGGTATATATAAAAAAAATTTCGAATTCGAGATTTAGGTGGAGAAGCAAATTTTAAGATTCCCTGAGCATATATTGAACACGTTTGAAAAAATGTCCTGTTTGTGTGTGTGTGGACACGAATAACTTCATACTGCTCCTAAATTTTATGAAAGTATCTAGAACTGTGTAGAATGTTTTGCAATTCCCATGATTAGAACGCGAATTCATAGATATTCAAAATTTTTATGACATGGTGACTTTCCTCACATACATAGAAAAGTAGTGTGGTATAGAATGAAGTAGAATGAGTATATTACTGTGTATACATATGAGTATGCTAGTGTAGAAATGTAACTGTGTATCTTAATTTTTATGTATGTATGTATATATATGGTGCATATTAATGTGTATGCATGTGTGCATACAGAGCTGTAGTCGTTAAAAAAACAGAGGGTATACCATGGGCGTCCGCAAAATTTTTTCCAGGGGAACGCGAAACATGTACTTACTACTTACACTTTCCAGGGGGGGGGGGGCAAAAAATATGTACACACACACACATGTATATATATAGGAAATCCACAAGCCTCCCCCTGGGGCGCGGTAGCCCATTGGTTAGCGCGCTGGAGTTGCACTCGGTAGGCCCGGGTTCGATTCCAGCCTCTGCCAAAACTGCCGCCGTGTTCACGCGGAGTACGATCACGTTAAACATGTGGGTCCGTATGTCCTTCCGAGAGGTTGGTGGTAGGGGAAGGAGGGTACGGTCCCTGTGGATGCCTCCCCCACTGGGTTCCGGTCTAAATTGTGTGGCACTTCCCGGCCGTCCAAACAGTTACCTTACACCTTTCTGGTAGGTCGGACGGTCTGGGTCTCAACAACAACAAGCCTCCCCCTGCCGTGTTCATGTGGAGTACGATCACGTTAAACATGTGGGTCCGTAAGTCCTTCCGAGAGGTTGGTGGTAGGGAAAGGAGGGTACGGACCCTGTGGATGCCTCCCCCACTGGGTTCCAGTCTAAATTGGGTGGCACTTCCCGGCCGTCCAAACAGTTACCTTACACCTTTCTGGTAGGTCGGACGGTCTGGGTCTTAACAAGCCTCCCTCTTTTTCCCCTCCCCCCCCCCTCCAGGCGCCTATGGGGTATACTCGAAGGATAGGGGAAATGTTTGAATTAATCGAAATTCAAATTATCGAGAAAAAAAAAAGCCTATTAATTTTATATTACAGGAAAAGAATTGTGGAACTTTGAAGAAACTTCGACTAAGCAGAAATTCGTGTTCACAAGGTTCGAGTTATCGGGAGTTTACTGTATTTATGCAAAGCAAAATATGCAGACTAGCATCGAGTGATATCCAAATTTGAAAATCTCACTCTATTAATATTTAACTATGATATAAAATAATTACTGGAAATGTTAAGAGAAAAATATTTAAACACATATAAAGTAGGATGTAATTTTGTTTTATTTTAACAAATTTTAAGGCCCATCTCTATCATTTTCATTGAAATATTTTTCAAACTGCTTGACGAGAGAAATCGTCTCTGTGTCTTTTTTTGTAGCGCATACTCTTGATCTATTGTCAACTGAAGAGCGATGGTTGGCCAACCAAGAATTTACAAATTTTTCTGGTTGAAAGTGTTCTATAGGTGGTTCATTTGCATTAATAAACATTAGATTGGAGACGTTTGGAATCAATAAAGATGATCTCAAATCTGTTACTATGTTGTTTATTAAGCAAAGCGTTTTGCAAAGCGTATACGTAGTTTTTAAGAAAAAGCAGAGGGTATACGGAATTTGTTGGAAAAACCAGGGGTTATACGGCGTGTACCGCCGTATACCCTCCACTACAGCCCTGTGTGCATGTTAGTGTGTATGCATCCTAATCTATATGTCCGTCAGCCTGAGCACGCGATTTCTGACGAACAAATGAAGCGTTTCAAAAACAATTTGTTTACGTTTATTACAATCGGTATATGACGCCATTGATAATTACACTATCGATTTTAAACGCGATCAAATGTTGGGAGGACCGCCAATGTGCGAATGAATTAAAAACAAATCATCAAAATATCAAATTATTTTACTAACGTGCTTGGCGGTATATAAATTAAATTTAAACAATATATCTAACGATATTTTAGTTTCAAGTTGATCTATAAACTTGGCACGCGGCACATAAATACGTACTGAATACACATATTTCCATCTATTTTCTTCAAGTCTCACCAATCATTAAATATTTTTAGAAATCTTTCATCATTAAACATCTTTAATTCTGAGAGATACAAATTCTTGCTTATTGTTCATAGCTAGCATTTTTAATTTTTAAGATATATGTATTGCAATTTTGTAAAACGGAAAATTTTCAATCTCCTTCAACATGACCAGATGAAGTCTCGAAAACTATAACTATAAGAGCTCTTTATATATATATATATATATATATATATATATATATATATATATATATATTTATATATATATATATATATATATATATATATATATATATATACACATTGAGAGAGAGAGAGATTGAGATACTAAATTTCCTAATGCATATTTTTGTTGCTTACTATTTAAAGATATTTCGAGGGAAAGTAATAAAAATTAGAAAAGCACTTGCACTCGGACAGATACTTTTTTTCCAAAGAAACAAGTGTTCAAAATATTGAAATAATTTTTATATATGCAAAATCTGGGCCCCATTTTCGACAACACTAAAAATTGTTACATATTTTAGCTATTAGGTTTGGAAATATCAGTGTCCAAAGTGTTTACATCTTTCGTAACGCTCCGATTTCCGCTCTAGATATCTGAAGTTTAGATGTTATTCATATAAAAAAAATACATTGTTTCGTCCTGTTACCGATTGCTACAGAAATGGGCTTAAAAATATGCAAAATAAGTATGTATAAGGAAGTCGTATAAAATGTGAAGTTGAAAATAGGCTTTTGGGTAGAAAATGAAATCCAGCTAAAGTGTTCTAACTTAAATTAAAGATCTCATTTTCGTGTACGAACATAGTATCAAAAGTATTATGACTCAAAATAAAAATATTTATAAAAAGTATTGCAACTGAAAATAGTATGAACAAAGTATTAAAAGTTTTACGACTCAAAGTAAATATATTTATAAAAAGTATTGCAACTCAAAATAGCACGAATAAAGTATCAAAAGTATTACGACTCAAAATAAATATATTTATGAATAGTATTGCAACTCAAAATAGTACGAAGAAGTATAAAAAGTATTAGGACTCAAAATAAATATATTTATAACATATATTGCAACTCAAAATTGTACGCACAAATATATCAAAAGTATTACGACTGAAAATAAATATATTTATAAAAAATATTGCAACTCAAAATAATACGAACAAAGTATCGAAAGTGTTACGACTTCATATAGAATATGTATCAAAAGTATTACAACTCAAAATAGAGATATTTTGTGTACAAATAAACTATCAAAAGTATTACAGCTTAAAATAGAGATATTTAGTGAACGACCAAAGTATCAAAAGAATTGAGACTCTAAATAGAAATATTTATCAAAAGCATTACAACTCAAAATAGAGATATTTTGTGTACAAACAAACCATCAAAAATATTACAGCTTAAAATAGAGATATTTTACAAATAAATAAAACATCTATTGCACCTCAAGATAGAGATAATTTATGCACAATCAAAAAGGTATTACAATTCAAAATGGAGATATTTTGCATACGAACAAATTATGAAAATTATTACAACTCAAAATAGAAATACTTTGAGTACAAATAAAGCATCAATGTGTGTGTCACAGCATAAAACAGAAATGCCATTTTATAAACATCATTTTATAAACAAAACATACACACATTTCATAAACAAAATTAAATTTAAAACATTTACATGTAGATAATTAAAAGAATGAAGCATTTAAAAGAATAATTAGAGAAGAAACAAAGAGTATATTAATGATAAATTATGCATCGGTGTTAGAGTGATATTATAGATATATTTATTTTTTGGTATTGAATATAAATTAATGTAGTAAAATAGTAAAAGATTTTTGATAAAATGTTTACTATATTAAATGTAAAATAAATAGTATATATATATATATATATATATATATATATATATATATATATATATATATATATATATATATATATATATATATATATATATATATATATATATATATATATATACATATGATACATAAATTTTAAGCTTTTCCCAATAACGCGCCCTTTTCTTCCATAATTATTATTCTAAATTCCTATTTCATGTCCGGCACGTATTGCAACTATATTAAATTCTATCTCACGCCACTAATATTAACAAAGTCTGCCAGCACTTCCTCTTTTCCTCGACCATACCATATAGGGTCACTGATCTTAACTCTTTATAAACTTTCAGATATGAAACTGCTTCACCATCATTTTTAAAGCCAAAAACGCGAAGAGAGTATGTGCTCCATGCCTCATATCCCTCCCCCTCCGATGTAAATGTCATTTGTACTTGTGCAAAAGCAGACCAAAGCAGTACCAAAGTAGACTGCCTTGAGATTTTGTGCGAGCAAGTCGACGATTGGGAGCTCGTCCAGCCTATGTAACTACCTCTGTTTCAAGTTTCATCTAATAAAGTAGAATTTGGCAATGAGAAATGCGTCTCTTCCATGGACTATATCTAGCAAATATCACACACACACACACATATACAATATATATATATATATATATATATATATATATATATATATATATATATATATATTGGATTTTCAAACTACTATTATTATATATATATATATACAGGGTGCATATAAACTGATGGTCAGAACTGTAAGGGGTTATAGAACTCACCAAAACAAACAACTTTCACAATACAATGTGGGGTTGGAAAGCAACCGGCGAGCCGTGAGAGGTCGCTTTCTCTGGAGTGGATGAAACGTCGCGTCAAAATGGAGAACACAGTAAATTCGGATGCTACACGTTCCAGATGCCACCAGCAAAGGTTCTCCGTGAATGTGTGAGCAAGGATTATCCACGACCACTTAATTGGTCCGCATCTGTTACCAGACCGCCTAGACGGACAGAAGTACCTCACCTTCCTCCAGCAGCTGCTGCTAGATTTACAACGTGTTGTACCAGCAAATCATCGAGTGATTATGTGGTTCCAGCACGACGGAGCGCCAGCACATTACACCAGGATTTTGCGGAACTACCTGGACATTGCCTTTCCGAACAGATGGATTGGCCGTGGTGATTCCGTCGCGTGGCCTCCCAGATCTCCCGATCTGTCTTGCCTGGATGTTTTCCTTTCGGGACAGCTAAAATGTGCCATTTACGAGACGCCCATCGAATCGCCCAAATTAGCGTCGCAGCTGCAGACGTTCATGAAATGTTAAGAATCTTCCAAAGTGTACGCGATTCACTCCGTCTTCGCTGTGACGCCTGTCTCGCAGTTGGTGGTCGTTCATTTGAGCATTTGTTCTAGACATTTTGTCAATAAATTTCCATTATTCATTTTTACTGTATTCGTCTTCACTTTACTCCATTTTGACGCGACGTTTCATCCACTCCCAGAGAAAGCGCCCTCTCGCGGCTCGCTGGTTGCTTTCCGACCCCACATTGTATTGTGAAAGTTGTTTGTTTTGGTGAGTTCTATAACCCCTTACAGTTCTAACCATCAGTTCATATACACCCTGCGTATATATATATATATATATATATATATATATATGATAATATTGGATCACCACAAATGAACTGATCTCCGTGGAAAAGTCAAATGAAGAGGCATCTCTTTCCTCAGAAGTTCTCTTTATTTACAGTCGCCGTCACTTCACCCTCGTACATCCAAGATTCTCCGTAATGGAGATCCAAAGGCATTTTAACGTTACATGATTACAGGCATAAGATTCTGGTATAAGTTCCACAAATATCGGAACATAGCATCGTTTTGCTAGATAGAGTTCTCTCTACATGAATCAGAATCACAATCTAAATCTAAGTCTGAATCAATCTGAATCTGAATCGAAATCTGAAATCTGAAAATCTGAAATCTGAAATCTGCTCCAAAACGCTCTGCACCGCTCTTTTATAGTCTCATTATGAGACCACTTACAAAACTCGTGATCTCCTTCACATATACTTCTGAGGACACTTATCTAGTTTCCCGAGACTTGATAGTGGAATGGTTTACATCATTAGATGTACTTGACTC
The DNA here is from genome assembly GCA_951213105.1 of Amaurobius ferox. Lineage (NCBI taxonomy): Eukaryota > Metazoa > Arthropoda > Arachnida > Araneae > Amaurobiidae > Amaurobius > Amaurobius ferox. The sequence continues at coordinate 122,688,577 of OX578152.1, forward strand.
TATACCGAACTCGCGAAGCTGTCGCCATTCTCATTACCAAGATACTTATCCGATACTTATATCCGTTCCCACGTTGATATTTACGTGATTACTTCCCCTATATGGTCTAATTTCATGATATGAAGAGTTTCTCGAGTATTAACCTCTTACCAGTGCTTATAGCTTAGGCTCTCCATTCTTTCAACATGGTTTATCATTAACTTTTATGGCTCCTCAAACTGGATAAGGACTTCAATTAATGTTAAGAGCCAAGAATGTCGGCGACGTTCTTATAAACTAAAATCTTCTCTGATATAGAAATTTTAAAATCAAAAAATATGTATCATATCCCCCCCCTCCAATCTCAAGTCTCGGTCCACCTATACATTACATACATGATACTCTCTACAACACTCTGAATACATTTCAAAAATCACACTACAAAATATAATATAGAAATAAACTCTTACACTTGTTACATCAATCTTCTTAAGGTATATTTATCCACTCAATTTTAATATATCCTTATGTAAATATGCTATCTGTTATTTATGTTATAAATGTAAAATTCCAATAAATTAATTTAACTTTTAATTTGTCACAAAATCTTCTTTTATTCCTATGTAATATAATATGTGTGATAAATGTAGAATTCCTTGATCAGGGGAACTCTCATACACCATTCATTCTTCTCACAGTGTTTATGTTTATGTTGTTATGTTGTTGTATCGATACACCCTAATCTCTAATATGACCATAATATACTCAATATAAAATAAAATAAACAAGAATTTTTCAAGACTCTTAGTTCTGTGACCCTACCTATTTTCTTAATTAATTTTAAGTTATTATCTCCATATTACTCATCAATATACATGAAATATATACAATTCAAATAATCAACATACTAGCAATTCTAAAATTATATGAGATTATACAGGATTTTTCTTAGTACATCCACCTCTCACATACCTTGACATTTACAATTTCAAAGTATAACTCTTTATTTTATTCTAAAAGATTCTTTTTTTTTTTTTTTTTTTTTTCTACTTCCCTATGTACATGGTACCCTCTCTTTCTTCTTACTGATATCTCCTAAGGCCTTCCTAACTCTTTTCTCTAAATCCTCGTACTCCTTCTTTTTCCCATTATATTCTACATTACCATCTTAATTCGTTATCTCTTGTCCTTAACTCTCTTCCTTAACTCTCTTATATTTTTTCTTAATCCAATAACACTGGCAGTGGAAACATCAGCTTATCCTCACTTGGGATTGATATATCCTTTCCCAGTATCAATGCCAAAGGGTAAGTCAAATACTCCTATCAACATAAATCTTACATTCAATCTCCTCTCCCTATCCCTTACCTTTTTATTTATAGGTTTGCCTCTCTGCCAGGTTTCCTGCTCTCTTATCTGAATTCTCCCTATCTTTATCTAACCTCTAATTCCTCTTTACTCTATTCTGTTTTAACTTTTATATCCAATTATCCTCAATACAAAAATCATTATCAATACAATATCATTATCAATACAATAATCATAATCAATACAATAATCATAATTACACAATACTCTTCTCAATTATAATACACTTCACTACTATACCTTCACTCTTTCATATACATTTCTTCAAACTTTATTTAATTCTCATAAAGTGGAAGAAGTAAAACAACTTCTCCTAAAATGTTTTGATCACTCGGCAGAAGTATGGCAGAATTCCGGCATCTTCTGTCCCAGTATCAAAATAAAAAAATTTCTTTAGTATAATACTAAAGTGTTTTGAAAAATGTTGGTAGGTATCTTTGTGTATCCTTTCGATAGGAAAGAATCCACAAAGCGACACTCCTTTCTATAACTTCATTTAATAAATCCCTACTTTCTAACTTTTCTCCGAATTACTACGAATCTGTTCCTAATTTCTACCCAAAATAAACTTTCTGGAAATCAAGGAATTTCTTCTCCCTGATATCCACTCCTAATTAATCAATTATGTATCTAAATTAATTATACTTATCTTATACACTTTTAAACAATAAGAAAGAACTTCCTCTTGTACAACAATTTTAGAATCACCTGAAGTACTAACACACATCCATAAAGTTAAAGATCAAGAAAATGTTTCTCTGTCTACTTCATATCCTTGTCACAGATATATAGAATAATATTAAATCTTTTAATCTTCAATTGCTTGTTCAAAATATGTGAACTCATCTATCTTCCTATTTAAATCTCTATTAAGTTATGTGAACTCATCTATCTTCCTATTTAAATCTCTATTAAGTTATAACATGGACTCTAGCTCCTAAGCTAAATCACTACTCTTATCATAATCATTAAAATCACTAATATTTCGAAAAATCTTATTTATTATTTTTCGAATTTCTACCCTAATTTAAATTTTTTAACTCAAATGTTTCTGCTGGATAAAAATGTCTTAATCTCGTAGAATATACAATTTCTGTGTTTTGTTTACTTAACATGTTTGGTTTATCTATTTCAAAATTTACACTAGAAATTTTATTTAATATGGTATATGGGCCTGTATACGGTGAAGTTAATTTTCTTGTATTGGGATATTTAAATTCTTCTAGCATAACTAAATCTCCTACTTTAAAATCAGCCTCTTGGAAGTGGATGTCATATCTAAGTTTATTTTTTAAATGATATTTTTCAGTCCTTTCTTTTGCATTTTTTCGTGCTTCCTCTATGGATGGATAGATTTCATAATTATCAAGGGGAGAAGTATAGGGTAACTTCCCATACATTAAATAATTTGGAGTATATTTAGTCACGGAATGAGGCGTATTATTATATTCTGCTGTTACTTGTTCTAATAATTTAGTCCATGCAATTTTACCTGGAAATGAGTTAATTTTGCAAATTAATCTGGTTATAATTGTTTGATTTACGCGTTCGTTTTTTCCGTTAGACTGTGGTCTATGAGCTGAAGTTAACAATTGAGTTACATGGTAACTTTTAAGAAATCGCTTAAATTTGGATGCGGTAAAAGCTGCGTTTCGATCCGTTAATATTTTCCTTGGCGCTTGAATTTGGAATATTTGTCTCAAACAATTTATATAGGTGTCTGTGGTAACACTCTTTGATGGAAATGTCCATACATATCTAGTTGCATGATCAATTATAACATGTAAATATTTCTTTGCAGAATTGTAGTAACTTAACCCTCCTACAGTATCCATAGATATGATATCAAAAGGCTCTGTCGCTGGAGGTAAACATCCTAATAACCCAAATTTCTTCTGTTTCGATTTCTTATTTAACTGACATGTTTCACAATGTTTCACATAATTTCTTACATCTTCAATAATCTCTGGCCAATAATAATTCGGCGAAATTAAATTTAGCATGGAGTTTACTCCAGGATGTCCAAATTCCGAATGAGTTTTTTCTAATAATTTAGCTCTTAATGAATATGGTATTACAATTTTAATAAATCCTTTTTTCTTTATTGTTAAAACATTATTAATTTTTTGAAATTTTAACTGATTAAGATTATCCTTTGATTGATGTTCTTCAATTTCTCCTAACTCTAATAAATGTGTGCATAATCTCGTCTGATGCGCTATGGGATTTCTAGTGAGCATATCGGCTTCATAGTTAGTAGACCCTTTTTTATATTTAATATCAAAATCATACATAGATAATTTAAGTGACCATCGAAATAGTCTTCCTCTCGGATGCTTAATCTTTTTTAACCAAACTAGAGCTGCGTGATCTGTATGCACTGTAAAGTGTGATCCATGCAAATAACAGTAGTACTTGTCTATAGAATCTACTATGGCAAGACACTCTAATTCCGTTATGGCATAATTTTTTTCATAAGATCTCAGCTGTCTCGAATGATATGCAATCGGATGTAATGAACCATCTGGATGCTCCTGTTTTATAATACTGGCGATACTTTCTGATGAAGCATCACAGAAAACATGACATGGATAATTTGGGTTGAATAATGTAAGTACAGGTTTTGAAATTAAAATATCCTTAAGATGCTGAAATGCTTTTTGACACTCTATGGTCCAATTCCAAACTTCATTTTTCCGGAGTAATTTATTTAAGGGATTTCTAATTTTAGCATAATTATGGATGAATTTATTATAAACATTGACACTTCCTAAAAATCTTTGTAATTCTTTAACATTCCTGGGGGGTTGTAACTTCTTTATAACTTCAATATTAATATTATTAGGCTGATATTTTCCATTTTCTATTTCGTATCCGAGAAAGTTAATTTTTCTTTGGGCAAATTGGCATTTTGAGTATTTTAACTTAATATTTTCTTTTTGACAAATGGAAAAAATAGTTTTCAAATGTTCCATATGTTCATTGAAATTTTGAGAGAATACTATGATGTCATCGAAATAATTAAGGGCAAATCGAATTTGGTACTTATCTAAAATTTGTCTTAACGTTCTTTGAAATATGGCAGGAGAATTTTTCCATCCAAATGGAATTCTTGTCCATCGATACAAGCCATAATTAGTTGTAAAAGCTAATTTTTCAGAATCGGTCTCATTAAGTTTAATATGCCAATATCCCGACGTCAAATCCAATGTCGAGAAAATTTTTGCATTTGCTAATTGATCTAGGACGGCATCAATCCTCGGAATCGGTTCTTTATCTGTTTTACTAATCTCATTTATTTTTCTGTAATCGCAACAAAATCTTGTTTTTGAATTTTCATCTCTTTTATAGGCTAAAGTTACAGGAGATGAATACGCGCTATATGATGGAGTAATAAATCCGGCTTCAAGTAACTTATCTAACTGTTTTTTAATTTCTAGATTATCTTTGGGTGAGGCACGATAAGGTCGCATTGATATGGGCAACTCAGAAGTCAAAGTAACCTTCTGCGGCTCTAACCTTATACATCCTACATCATATTTATCTTTGGAGAATATTTCATTTACACTGTTCAACAATTTCGTTAATTTACTTTTCTCTTCCTGATTTATTCTGACCTCATTATTTACATCTTTGCTAGTATCACTATTATAATTATCAAAATGATATGAAAATTCATATTCAGGAAATGAGCCTCGATATGTTATATCATTATAGAATTGAAAGACATGGAAATTATTAAAATTTAAATACAATTTAAAAAGTTTACATTGATACCCTGACAATAAAATATACCTAATATTGGTTTTAATTACAAAAAACTTTACGGGACGAGTTATTCGTCCAATTTTAGTATCAATTTCAACAATTTTTTGCACACTCACCTGACCTCTGGTCTGTTGCAATTGAATCTTAGGTGCTTCTTCTATCAGTCTATAAGTTACACTATTAAGTTGGTTTTCAGGTAAGATTGAAATGTTTGTTCCGGTATCAATAAGTCCCATGTGCACTCTATTGTTCCCTAGATACGTAGCAACTCGGAAGGTGCATCATTGATGTCCATTGGGTCGCGGAATCCTCGGGTTTGGTTCCCGGTTCTGTATTGGCCATCTGGGCGGTGGTCGATAGAATCCTCGGTTATAGTTGGCATTGGGAGGTCCAGCATAGGCTCCTCTGGGATCACTTGTATTTGGTGGTCTCCAAGGTCTCCTGCGTGTTATCTCCGGATCCGACAGTCGAGTGTTTTGGGATGGTTTTTCTTTTTCTTTCATCACTCTCCTTAAGTTGTTTGCCAGTCTCCGCCAGTCTTGGGGTGTCTCTGTGTTATTGGCACAGAAGATGGGTTGCCATTCCGATTTAAGTCCTGTGGTTAACGCTTCAGTGATAATCTTCTCAGTGAGACCCAAACTCAGGCCAATCTCCACTTTCTTCTTGTAGTACGAGTCCAAATCTTCCACCTTGTCTAATTTCATCTGAATAAAAGTTTCGAAAGACTCCCCCACTCCGCATTCAAAATGCTCAATGAATGTTGTTTCTAATCTGGTCCATTCTGTCAGATGTGACGCATATTTAAGGGGGCATAGGACCTTTAAACAGTCGAAATTCATTGAAAATAGAGCTATCTTTACAATTTTTTAATTTTAACCAGGTGTATCCCAGATGTTCAAATTTTTTTCTCTAAACATATAGAAAACCTTTCTTACTACACAAATTTTACTGAAGTCATATAATTATATGTACATTTTATATTGTTTTTTAAAATTTATACAATTTTGACAGACATAATGGTGTATGTAGCAGCCGCGCGCAGGATATTTCAAATAATATTATACTTATGGACTTCAATTTGATAATAATATATTTATAACTATTACATCTTTAATTTGTACACACTTTTTAAAATTTTGAAATAAATTTAATATTTTTAAAATCTAAACAAAATGAAATTTTCATTTTCAGTGTTAAAAAACATGAAATAAACCTCTTCACAATTCTTTTTTTACTATTTATGGTGAATTTTTGAAGTACAAATTATATATATGGATGAAACAAGTAAGCCCAAAAAATTTGAAAGTGATTGGTTAAATATATTTTAAGATATGTTGCGCGCAAGGGCTAAAATCACATATCTGAGAAAAACAGCTTTAAAGTTTAAAAATACATTCAGTGTTACTTATTATCTTATTTTACACCTTAAAATGCCTTTAGTTCATAAATAGCACCTTCCTATGTCTGTTATGTAAGAAGAATCAAAAATTTTCTGCCTTTTAGGGGCTACTTGAGCTCTATATGTTGCTTCGGAAACTCGAACAGACGTTTCGCGCAGTAGTTTCTTGTTAGTCAGATGAAGCACGTTTACTAAATTTTTACTTATTTATGAGGAATTTTTATCTATAAATTATGTATATAGATGAAACAAGTAAGAGCAAAAAATTTGAAAGTGATTGGTTACATATACTTTAAAATATATTGCGCGCAAGTGTTAAAATCACATATCTGAGAAAAACAGCTTTAAAATTTAAAAATGCTTCAATGTTACTTATAATCTTATTTTGTACCTTAAAATACCTTTAGTTCATAATTAGCTCCTTCCTATGTCTGTTATGTAAGAAAAATAAAAAATTTTCTGCCTTTTAGGGGCTACTTGAGCTCTATATGTTGCTTCGGAAACTCGAACAGACGTTTTGCGCAGTCGTTTCTTGTTAGTCAGATGAAGCACGTTTACTAAATTTTTACATATTTATGAGGAATTTTTATCTATAAATTATGTATATAGATGAAACAAGTAAGAGCAAAAAATTTGAAAGTGATTGGTTACATATATTTTAAAATATATTGCGCACAAGGGCTAAAATCACATATCTGAGATACCCGCTTTTAAGTTTAAAAATATATTCAGTGTTACTTATTATAGTATTTTGACCTTAGAATGCTTCCAGTGCATAAATAGCACCTTCCTAATTCTGTTATGTTTGAAAAATCAAAATTTTTCTGCGTTTAAGGGGTATTTGAGCTCTATATGTTGCTTCGGAAACTCGAACAGACGTTTCGCGCAGTCGTTTCTTGTTAGTCAGATGAAGAACGTTTACTAAATTTTTACTTATTTATGAGGAATTTTTATCTATAAATTATGTATATAGATGAAACAAGTAAGAGCAAAAAATTTGAAAGTGATTGGCTACATATATTTTAAAATATATTGCGCACAAGGGCTAAAATCACATATCTGAGATACCCGCTTTTAAGTTTAAAAATATATTCAGTGTTACTTATTATAGTATTTTGACCTTAGAATGCTTCCAGTGCATAAATAGCACCTTCCTAATTCTGTTATGTTTGAAAAATCAAAATTTTTCTGCGTTTAAGGGGTATTTGAGCTCTATATGTTGCTTCGGAAACTCGAACAGACGTTTCGCACAGTCGTTTCTTGTTAGTCAGATGAAGAACGTTTACTAAATTTTTACGTATTTATGAGGAATTTTTATCTATAGATTATGTATATAAATGAAACAAGTAAGAGCAAAAAATTTGAAAGTGATTGGCTACATATATTTTAAAATATATTGCGCACAAGGGCTAAAATCACATATCTGAGATACCCGCTTTTAAGTTTAAAAATATATTCAGTGTTACTTATTATAGTATTTTGACCTTAGAATGCTTCCAGTGCATAAATAGCACCTTCCTAATTCTGTTATGTTTGAAAAATCAAAATTTTTCTGCCTTTTAAGAAGTATTTGAGCTCTATATGTTGCTTCGGAAGCTCGAACATCAGCTTCGTGAAGAAGTTTCTTGTCAGTCAGATGAAAAACATTTACTAAATTTTTACTTATTTAGGAGGAATCTCTTTTGTATAAATTGTATATATAGATGAAACAAGTAAGAGCAAAAACTTGAAAGTGATTGGTACAATATATTTTAAAATATGCTGTGCGCAAGTTGTAAAATCACATACCTGAGAAAAACAGCTGCAGTGGTACTTTGATAAACTGAAACTCTAGTGACAAGAAAAGAATGAGTTACAGAAAATTTGACGTATTGAAATTGCTTAAAATTACAAAAATATATAACAAATATGACTTTCGCACATGGAAAATTTTGAGTTATCGCAGTTCGGCTAATTAATGTTTGGCTGTAGTTTATTATACATCCTGTGTTATTTTATATCTAATTTAGCATCAAAATGCACCTGATGCATAAGTAATTCCTTCCTCTTCCTCTTGTCTTTGAAAATCAAATGTTTTCTGCCTTTTACAAGCTTTTCAAACTTCATATGTAGTGCTAGAGACTCGAAATTCCATCACATTCCATTTTTCACGCACTATCCGAATGGTTTTTCGAACACACTATTTTATGATTATTTTTCCACTTTTCATACCGAGGGCCACTTTTCTTACTTCTGTAGCTGTTGCAGCCTTTACAAGAAGAAGACATTACTTCGGTTTCAATAACCTTCCCGCTTTCTGCTCAGATTAGTGTACACACACCTACACGTGGCGAAAACCCCCTATTTTTCCAACTACCATCTCCACTTACAGTAATATCTTTCGATCCATTTGATAATTCTCTTTCGTCCTGGACAGCAGTTTTCATTAAAGATTTAGCTACAACAGATGTGGCATTTAAAGTCCTGCGATTAATTTTATTATATGATTTCTGAGAAACAGGCGCTGGAAGACCCATCGTACAACAAAAAGGAGATAAAGCCGATAAGTCCTGCCTTATACATCGCATAGAAAATATAGCTCTTCTGTTTATTTCTGGAATATTTTTCTTAACACCAAGCAGTTTTGAATTTTTCACAGACTTTAGTTCATCACAGCTATCACAATATACAAGAAATGTTGATGCTAAACCCATTGAAGATTTTTCATGTATATTTATTGTTCCATGACATATTTTGCAGCACAAAACATCTGCAAGCTCCTTGAAAAGTACTGATATATGAACTATTCTATATTAATGTTCTTCAGATGAAATATGTGACTTATCAAGTGAAAGTTCATCTTTTGAGCTGAACAGTTTTTTTACTTGAAGCACTTAGCTTAGGCGTAGAATCAACATTTTTCATTCGAACACTTTCGGATTGTTTTTGTTTTTAATTACATACATATTTCATTGAAAACGTCTTCTTTTCCCAGAACGAGATTTAGTTGCCGGTGTATCCATTATTAGAAAGCAAAAAGCAAAAAGTTTATATTAAAAAATTGCACCAAACAGTCTTGTACGTTGAAGTTTACACAAATAAATATGCAAACGTGAAGAAGTTTGTAATGCATAATTATAAAATAGATTAACTGTATTTTAGTTCAAAGTTTTTATGCTTAAACAACATAAATGCCGCAAATCAATCGTAAAAAGTAAGAAAATATAATGAAAAGAAATTGCAAAACTCAGAAGAAATTCTCCACGTTATAAACAAGTTAACGGCTCTAGAATATAAACAAACTGGGCTGAGCAGTTTAGTAGAGGTGAGTAGTTGCCTTCCTGCTGCTGCAGAAATAATTAAATAAATAATTAAGACATGGTGGTGGAAAAAGTATTAGATTGACATGACAAAACAGCAAACTGCAAACGTAAACAAATAGTGACGTCCCTTTAAAAATGGCGGCGATGGCTGACATGAGAAAATTTTCAAAAGTGTATGTTGCATAAAAGCTCATAACTTTAGAAATAATGCGAATTTTAGAATGCGGTTTTTTGCACAGTGTTCAGAAATGTTCAAACATTCAGAATAAAATAAAATTGAAAAATTGATTTTTTGAAGGCTTAAAGGTCCTATGCCCCCTTAATAAAGAAAGTCAATGCCTCTCCTTCGAGAAATTCAGGGAATATCTCTCCTTTTCTTTCATCTGATAACCTTTGTTTTCGACATTGCAGGTTAAAAAATTTGATCCAGGTCTTCACCTCCATTTTGCTGTCACCACTGTATTTTGGACAGATGATACGCACACTCCCCAGTTTCGGTTTCTCTTCCACGTTAGCTTCTCCATTCTGCTCATTTACCATCCCTTCCTCCGTTTGAGTTGCCGTAGCATTTTCAAGAATCGGCATTCCGTCTTCCCCTTCCATTTCTCCTTCTCAGCAATTCCACTCGAACGAGGTCAGCACTTTCTTTTTCTTTTTGCGTTTGATGGCGGGGAGAAACAGGCGCTCTCCGCTCCGTTCGTATCTGTCATCCGTTCAATTATTTCTCGGAGGAGCTCCTTGTTGCAATGGACTGGAAATCCATTGTTGATAGGTTTCCATCAGCACAGAACAGTATCCTGCCGGCTTAATCTGTGATAATATTGGATCACCACAAATGAACTGATCTCCGTGGAAAAGTCAAATGAAGAGGCATCTCTTTCCTCAGAAGTTCTCTTTATTTACAGTCGCCGTCATTTCACCCTCGTACATCCAAGATTCTCCGTAATGGAGATCCAAAGGCATTTTAACGTTACATGATTACAGGCATAAGATTTCTGGTATAAATTCCACAAATATCGGAACATAGCATCGTTTTGCTAGATAGAGTTCTCTCTACATGAATCAGAATCACAATCTAAATCTAAGTCTGAATCAATCTGAATCTGAATCGAAATCTGAAATCTGAAATCTGCTCCAAAACGCTCTGCACCGCTCTTTTATAGTCTCATTATGAGACCACTTACAAAACTCGTGATCTCCTTCACATATACTTCTGAGGACACTTATCTAGTTTCCCGAGACTTGATAGTGGAATGGTTTACATCATTAGATGTACTTGACTCTATACCGAACTCGCGAAGCTGTCGCCATTCTCATTACCAAGATACTTATCCGATACTTATATCCGTTCCCACGTTGATATTTACGTGATTACTTCCCCTATATGGTCTAATTTCATGATATGAAGAGTTTCTCGAGTATTAACCTCTTACCAGTGCTTATAGCTTAGGCTCTCCATTCTTTCAACATGGTTTATCATTAACTTTTATGGCTCCTCAAACTGGATAAGGACTTCAATTAATGTTAAGAGCCAAGAATGTCGGCGACGTTCTTATAAACTAAAATCTTCTCTGATATAGAAAAGTTTAAAATCGAAAAATATGTATCATATATATATATATATATATATATATATATATATATATATATATATATATATATATATATATATATATATATAATCAGGATGTAATGGCCGTAGTTACTCCTGATACACAATAAAGAAGTATATTGACCACGTAAAACTGCACAGTAATTACTACAGATTCATACTTCATTAAATTATAATTAATTTTGGTCTATTACTTAATACATAAGATCGAATCAAGTGGTTAGCTTTCTAAAAGGAAGACTTACACTCCAAGGTAGCTGAAAATCAAGCATAATTATAATTAATTAATTCCATAAGATCAGAGGCAACCAAGAGTCAGATGTGGATCCAAAATTATCGTTTATTTATATGTATATCTATATTTACTTATATGTATGAAAAGTGAATATTTATCTATTAGAATTCTTAGCACAGTGTTTTTATCAACAAATTAAGGCATAATCACATAAACAATATCTAAATATATTACAAATGATATTGCATTTCTTCATATTTTTTAAGTGAGTTTCACAATTATAAATTTACATTTTAATAGTAAACAAGCAATTCGTATTATTCTTCCCTGAGTTCCAAATGGAATCATTTAAAATTCTTTAAATCAATACTAGATTGGAGTATTGTAAAATAAATGCCATAATTCAATCCTTTAAACTTCTTTAACATGCTTTGCTACCATTCATTATTTATGTCAAATGGATGCAAATGAAACTGCTTTAGTTTCTATCTTCGATTACTAATTTATATTATTCTAATTGATTAGAGTCATTGCTAGATATTTAATTCTATCCCACGCTATTAATATTAACAAAGTCTGCCCGTACTTCCCCTTTTCCTCTACCATACCATATAGGGTCACCCATCTTAACCTCTACGTAAACTTTTTTATATGAAACTGCATCCCCTTCCCATTTTTAAAACATAAGAAACGCGAAGACAGCATGTGTCCCATGTCGTCCCGAATTCCCCATAACTGTAACTTGTGTGAAACTATGTAGACTGCTCTGAGATCTCTTACGATATGGACGCCGACGGAGAGCTCTGTCCAATGTAACAAATCATGTTTTAGGAATGTAATGTAAAATAGATTCCCTTGGACTATCTCAACAACTATTACACACATACACACACACACACACACATATATATAAATAAACTTTTTGGCTGCAATGTTATAATAAATAGTGATGTTGGATACATGAATGTTATAATAGAATAATCTAGATATGTAAAATTTTATGTGAAGTATGAATCATTCAAATAAAAAAAAAGTACGAGATCGCCAAATAACACCTCTCTGTCTCCCTTAATTTCAAATTAATAAATAGTTGATTGAGTTAGATTCCTTCCATGAAATAATCTAGCATTATAAGCGTTAAAGGTAAGTCAATATAGTTCACTATTGGAATATATAGTGCTGATGTTCTACTCAATTTTAGCTGCCAAATCTATACGATATTTCCCCCTTTCTTTTCTAAAAAAAATTGAAATTAAATAAAATGAGATTAACCTTTGATTAAAATTTTAATCATTTTATTTATTTATTTTAAATGTGCTGAACTTAATTGTAGTGTTTTAAAGCCTCACCACAGTTAACGTCACACGAAAACTATAAAGTCCAGTTAAGGTTTCTAAATATACAGACTGGCGCAACAGTGGCTATTTTTTACTTCCAGGCGAACCGGTGGTTGTACATGGCGGAGAGGGGGTTATTTTCTGGCCTTTTTTCGGAATTTCGAGAGAATTTAAATATTCCATGGGTGCCCATAGAATTTTTCTAAGTAGGAAGGGGGGGGGGGGAGCTCAAGGAGAAGACATACAATATCAACTAGCTGAATGACTGCCTTTATGAACTGGAACACCCAGAAGGAAGTAACACCCCTGGAAACATTCTAGATTTCATTCTTTCTTTCGACGCAGACTGTTCGGCCTACCCAAACGTGTAAGACGTCTGTTTGAACTGACTGGGCAATGCCACCCAATTTACACCGGAACTTAGTGCGAGCGACATCTACAAGGACGCACTTTCCTTTGCCGCCAACACCTCTCGGAAGGACTTTCAGACCCACACATTTATCGTGCCCGTACTCTAAGTGAACGCGGGGATAATTTGGGAAGAGCCGCGAATCGAACTCGTGTCTTCCGAGTACAATCCTCGTGCCTTAACCACTGGACTGTCCCGCTCCAGACCTTTTTCTTCTTCGACACTGACCGTCCGACCTATCCGAAGATGTAAGGTATCTGTTTGGACGGCCGGGAAGTGCCACCCAATTTAGACTGGAACCCAGAGGGAGTGGCATGCACACGGACCGTACACTCCTTCCCCTACCACCCACCTTTCGGAAGAACATACGGACGCACGTGTTTAACGCGCCCGTTGCTCACTTCTTTCTTGAATGATTGTTACAATTTTATGGTAGCAGAAGCATCCATTTTATAGCTAAATTCCGCATCCAATTTCAGCCGCGTAACGTTGGTGCGATTAAAATAATACAGGCAGACGACAGCTGACTGGACCGGTTGAAATCACAGGGGTGGTTGACGTCATCCTCTCTATTTGAGAGCCTTATGTATAGTTTTTTTCGAGCACGTGTACCATTCGCACTCCATAACTTCATCGCGTCACGAATTTTCCCGCGCCACCGATTTCTGGTGGCGAGAGCAACGCGAAACAATGTTTGAAATATTATATCCATGCGCGTGTAATTTATCTGTTGAATCTATCGTTACATGTGCATACAATTGTTACGGCACTGCTGATAATGTGAATTAGAAGTTTGTTTCTGAAGCGGAAAAGGTTAGGTGCATGTATTTCTGGGAATTACCTGACCACTTATGAAATCGCCCGAACTTGCAATCGGTAGCGAATTTATCATGAAGTTAATGAAGCTCGACCGGTCAATTAATAAAATCTGCATTTATAGTTGCAACCATTATCGAGGTTTGTATGACAGGGTGTATACGGGTGCTTGAAAATCGGGAAAGTACTTGAATTTTAGTTGGCCATTTTCAAGGCCCTGAAAGTACTTGAAAATTCCCATTTTCTTGGTTAAGTCCTTGAAAAAGGCAGGGTTGAACGTGTTCTGCAGATTCATAGCATTGTGTTTTTTCTGAGACGCTCTGCTTTCTCTAGAAATTTCCCTAGCAGTTAACGCTATCTCTAAAATTTTCCTAAATAACATTGATTTTTCCCAAAAATTTCCACAACGTCTTCATTAGCAAACTAACATTAAACAATAATGTTAGTTTGCTATAATTTTTCCCCCCAGAAATGTATACAATTTCATAAGATGGAAAAAATGATGTACTTGAAAGTGTATTTTATTGAAAAAATCAGGGATGAAAATCTGTGGTATTGTGTTTTTCCCAAGAAGTTCGGCTTTTCCTGGAAATTTCACTCCGCTGTTCCCGAAAATTTTTTAAACAACATTGTTTTGGGTTTTCCCCCAAAAACATTTCTTCAATGGCTTCAGTAATAAACAGTAACATTAGTTTGCTATTTGTTTTTCTTCCAGAAACGCATACATGATGAGGGGTTGATGATGTTCTTGGAAATAAAAATGACACGGGACTTGGAAAGTCCTTGAAAAGTATTTGAATTTTCTTTGAAGGAAAGTGTATTTACCCTGGTATGAATAATTTCTTACTAGTCATTTCTACCCGCATGTTTGAAGTGTATAGGTTGCAGCAAAGTTCATTTTAAAAATAGGAACTTGCAATTCTGTCCCAATAACTCAAAACGGTAGAGCGTCGGCTGGCTTTTTCGAAGATCCAGGGTTCGATTCCCGGTTGGGACAGTAAGGTTCTTTACAATGGCGCCCAAACAAATCAACTCTGTAGGTTAGTGCAGAAGTCTGTCTGAAGTCTGAAAGTGATCCTAGTACGACTAGCACGGATTCAGTGGAGTTTGGGACATGGAGCGCCGTTTTTAAATCGAGACGGTAACCCCCACGCAAGAAACCTACCTGGAGACTAAACATAACATCAGGAGGCGAACCTGCGGTAAAAGAAATAGCAAAGGGTTGTCACTCAGATTGTCAGTTGCACGTCAATTTGGCATTAGAAGGTGGAGAATGCAGAGTTCACTTCAAGGATAAAAGCTGTCGGTAGAGCGTAGGCTAGCCAGTTCGAAAATCCAGGGTTCGATTCCCGGCTGGGGGGCAGCAATGTTCGTTACAAAGTGGTCATTAAATGTGCCATCTATACACACTTAATAAAAGCTGTTGATAACTTTTCTGAACATGATAACCCTCTCAGATGTGAGCTTAGGAATGGCGCGCATTTTATATGTTAACACGTTAAATGGGGAAATTTATTGAATGACATTTCCACGTAAAAAAAAAATATTTAATTAAAGTGAAACGATGAATATCCATTATAAAAATCATATCGTGTTATATTTATGAAGTTATTTCTTTCTTTTTTCCAGTCTTAATGGCTAGCAACGAAAGGATATCAAATTGAGGTTTTGTGACTTCTGAGAGGTAAAGCGGTGTAAGTTTTTTTTAATCCCTTTCATCGTCACCCCTTATTCGAATGAGAGACGGGCCTCTTTGCGAAAGTGCTCGAAACGTGTTGAGAATGTTACAAAACGTGACTCATCCGTCTAAATCTCTGATTAGAACATGTTTAGAAAATAAACAATTTCTCTATACGTACGTAGGTGGAAAAAGAAAAAAAACCCGCTTAATTAATAATAATCCATTGATAATGTCACTGAAATACGCAAAGTCGCATTTCTGTACGTTAGAAATAGCGATGATGTCACAGGGCTTTCTTTTTACTTTCTCTGCAATACAGGGTAATGTATAGGGAAAGGATTGGAATCATGCCGAAAATCGCAACTCGAGTTTTCGACGGATCGACACATTTCGGGACCTCTAGAACACGAAAAAACTATTTTTAGCGTGACGTATGTGTGTGTGTGTGTCTGTCTGTCTACGTGTCTGTCTGTGCAATGTATGTATCCACTCTAACTCAACTAACTGACCGAATTTCATAAAATTGGGTAGGTAAGTCACTTGTGTGTGACCTTGGGGCTGATTAAGAACCCGCCTTTGAAGACCCCGCCTTTTTATACGAAATGGCCCGCATAAATTGCCTATATCCACTCTAGTTGAAAAACTAATAGATCCAATTTTACAAAATTGGGTAGATAAGTCGCTTGTGGATGACTCTGATACTGTTCAGATTTTGGTACGATTTGGTACATTTGGTACGATTCTGCAAAAGAGCCGGCATTTTTTTACATAACGGCCTGCAAAAATCGTCAAAATCTAAAATTAAAAGACTACACATGTATCCAGACTCAAATGTATCCATTCATTACACGCTTGTTGTATACGTCATTTGTGACGATAAAAAAAAATAAGACCTACCCCATTACTCTAGGACGAGCCGTTTACTAGATATTTCAATTTTTTTTCACATTTTTACCACGACGCCTTTGAAAACACGTCCAGGTATCAAATGGAACCGAGAATCGAATTGAAAGCGCCTATTCAGCGTCCCTTCAGATAATGACGCGCGTTATTTTGTTCCATTAAACTCAATTTATTGAACTTTTAAAGAAATAAAGAGGAAATGAATTGAAGTCTGTAGGGAAAGTCATGCACTGTCCACATAAGATTTTTTTTTATATTTCAATTATAAAAGTATTCTAAATCGATCCCGTTGCTATGGAAACACTATATAGTCAAATGTTCGTAAAAACGGGAGCGTCTATGCGTCATTCGTCGGTCATAGCGTCCACAACGTATTCAACTTAGCCTTGTCGAGAGCATGGTTTAAAGACCTTATCCGGGTTTCCCAGTACAATTTCGAACAATGCATCTTTTCCAAACTACGCCATGCAAGCCAAGAATGACATCATCCCTTCTGTTTCCTTATAGAATTCATTCCTCTCCCTCGCTGAAACGATTCAATAGGTAATCATTATGCATGCATCCATATTGGATGAATACAGCAGCTTATTGTCTCGGCGCTGCTTTGGTCTTAAAGCAGCGCCGAGTCGAATTGTTTATAAAATATAAAATGAAAGCACGGCTTCGTGATCGACTCTTCACCAAAAAATTAAATAAAAAATGAACAATGGGGTGTATAGCTTTCTTTGCACCTCTTTTGACAAGGATTATTTATGTTCTATGATGTATTGCTCAAGAAAAAAAAATGTTTAACTAGAAAAAAAAAGCCAGACATATGACGGGGTAAAGTTTCAAAAGATGACCCCCATCCACCCTCCGCACCACTTGCTCTCCTAATAACTACAGACCCATGCGAAGCACACATTCCATTGAATCTTATCATTTCTTATAGGATTCCCTATGAAAATGTATAACTGCACTGTAAAGAAAAAAGCACTGTCCATGTTACAGTAAGAAGTCCTGGCTATTCTGGTGCTAGCACTTTTTGCTGCAAATTTTACAGTACTACTGTAAAATTCTACTACACTGTTTGCTGTAATTTTTACAGTGTTTAATACTGTAAATTTTACTAAAAATTGTAATTTTTGCTGTATTTTTTACAGTGCATTAAACTGTGCAAAATTTTACAAAAAATTTTAGTTCTTTAGACTGTATTTTTTACAGTACAACTGTAAAATTCTACTGCACTTTTCGCTGTATTTTTACAGCGTTTAATTCTGTGAATATTAAAAACAAAAACAAATTTTTACTGTATTTTTTACATACAGTATACCTTATAGTACTCCTCTGTTGTCCATTTTACTGTATTTTTTATAGTGTTTTACACTGTAAATTTGACAGTATTTTTGTAAAATTCTACTACACATTTTGTTCTTTAAATGTTATGAAACTGTCTAATTTTGACAGTATACTTTAGTGTACTTTTTTAAATAGCTGATAGCATGTTAGCCAAGCTTTATGCATTATTTTAATAACATTTTTTACTGTAAATTTTACTAGTGCTGCAAACATTTTGTGTTTAGTTAATTACGTTTTATTAATTAATTGCGTTTTGTTAGAGGACGGTATATATACCATCCTCTAACAAAACGCAATTAATATACGACAAACTTACTAGAGACCGCCTGACAGAACTTACCTGTCCTACGAGCAGCGAAACTCGCTATTTTGATTAAAGAATATTAAATGAATAATTTGCTGAAAGCGACAAGGCTTATCCAAGAAAGGAATATTTAATTTTACGAAAATTTTAATTTTCATCCATTTTGCGTAAATTTAGTTAATGTGGCGACATCTTCGTCCATTTCGCGACGTTAAAAAAATTGCCAAATGCACCGCCAAGGTCGCCCCTTCTTCGCCAAGAGTTCCAGACAGACAAACCCGGGTCATTATATACACATATATTATGCTACTTAGTATCGCAGATAACAGCATTCACCTATATTGGCAGCAAGGAAACTGCTTTTTACGAATCTCTATGGAGACCGACAATCAAGTCCTATAAAGTAATCGACTACAAATTTCTTAAAAATTGAGCTCAAGCCCTGCCAGTTGCAATGTGCAACGGCCAAGTTTAATCTGACAGAACTTGGCCATAGAGGGTGCTCCAAAAGTAAGAAAATACCATTCTCCCCCCCCCCCTCTCTCTCTCTATATATATATATATATATACACAGGGTTAGCATGAAATAAGTTTCCCACTTCAGAGGGCTCTAGAATGCGTTCTATTGGTCCAAATGAGATAAAATTTAAAATACAGATAATTCAAATGATGCGCTTGACATTTTTTAAATCAAAAATTTTAGTATCAGCATTCACCTATAGATGGCGCTATAACACAAATGGTATTTATTTGCATATATTGAAAATGTGAAACATTATTTGCGTACAGCGTATGCCTAGTAGCATTATTCTTTGGATAAAAAGAAGGCGGATTCTGCACGAGCATTAGTTACTTCTCAACACATCATGCCAACGTTGCAAGAAAAAGCGCTACTGGTGAAATTGTTCTAATAGAACCTGCAGAACTCCGTTGCAGCTGTAAAAGAATTCCGTCATATGAAGCAGATACTACGAAGAGGTCCAATGTCTCCATGTGCCCTACGCAAGATGATAAAGAAATTTGAAACGACTGGACAACTTGGTATTATTCCAGGTAGAGGACGAAAGCCAATCCAGTCTTTTAGCGTCGAAAATGTGGCTACCGCGGTCGTTGAAGCCAGCAGTCATTCGCCGCATGGTATTGTGAGTGTGCCAGTTGTTTCCCTTGTATTGGATATGCCGTATTCCACTGTACGAAAAATCTTACGGTGGATTTTGAATTTTTAACCCTACTAAATCAAGCCTGTGCACCTATTGCAGGACGGAGACTCAGAGGTTCGTAAAACTTTTGCACTTCACTTCTTGCTCGAATGGTGGTTGACGTCAGTTGGCCATGGAACATCCTGTGGACTGACGAAGCCCACTTTTGCCTCAATGGGCAAGTTAACACCTACAATTGTCGAATTTGGGCAGCGGAAAACCCTCACGCTATCCAGGAACAACCCTTGCATCCTGAAAAAGTGACAGTATGGTGTGGTTTTACGGCTACCTTTATCATTGGACCGTATTTTTTTGAAGAGGTCACTGCAACTGGAACCAAAACCTATTCCGTCACAAAAGTACGGTACCGTGATATGCTGAGGGATTTTGTAATCCCACAACTTCAACAGTGTGGGTACCTTCAGGACATCATTTTCATGCAGGATGGCGCACCTCCTCATATTGAGTGTAGTGTAAAGCAATTGCTAACACAGCATTTCACAGCTGAACGGATGATCAGCCGGCATTTTCCAACAGCATGGCCTCCTCGTTCGCCGGATATCACCCCCTGCGACTTTGGGTTGTGGGGTTTCCTCAAGGGCAATATCTACCGTAAAAGGCCGGCAACTGTGCCAGATCTGAAGGAGAGCATTCGGTGTCATGTTCTTGATATTCCGGCAGACTCACTCCGGTCAGCTGTGGAAAATATGGTTCTGCGATTAGAGCACATTGTTGAACATGAAGGGGGACATATTGAGCAGTTTTAATGCTACTTTTTTAATATTATTTAACATTTCTAAAGCCTATTAAATGGTGTTATGTGTATTACAGCGTCACCTATCGGCGGATTTTTGTACTCGAATTTTTGATTTAATAAATGTCAAGCGCATAATTTGAATTATCTGTATTTCAAATTTTATCTCATTTGGACCAATAGAACGCATTCTAGAGCCCTCTGAAGTGGGAAACTTATTTCTTGCTAACCCTGTATATATATAAAACAATTTTTTTCCCTTGAGATTTGGAGTATTTTAAAATAGCGCCAAAATTTTAAAACAATAAAATATCTCGAGAATAGTGCATCCAAGTGTAATGATATTGATTTTATTCGCTTTGACATTAGATGTGTTTACCATTTCACTTCTATTTTTCGTTTTGAGGGCTATTTCAGAAACAAGAACGGGTTATATTTTTCTAAATTCTGCCAAAATATAATCAGTACTAGGGTAGCCCAAATGTAACTTATCTACCAAATTTCATGAATTTTCGTCGTAAAGTTTTTGAGTTCTAGTAGATGCATATGTTGTACAGACACACACCGACGACATACTAATAATTCTGGGACACGCTAAAATCAAACACACACACACAGAGAGACGACATTCTAAAAACACACACACACACAAACGACACGCTAAAAACAGACACAAACATCGACAACATACCGACGTACACTAAATACAGATTGACACAAACACACAGACAACACGTTAAAAATTATCTGATACGTTAAAACCAGACACAAACACCGACGACAAGTCTTCGGACGAGTCGGTTGGTCTGGGCTTTCGACACTAGAATGAGTGGGGCGCGGTAGCCCATTGGTTAGCGCGCTGGAGTTGCACTCGGTAGGCCCGGGTTCGATTCCAGCCACTGCCAAAACTGCCGCCGTATTCACGCGGAGTACGATCACGTTAAACATGTGGGTCCGTAAGTCCTACCGAGAGGTTGGTGGTAGGGGAAGGAGGGTACGGTCCCTGTGGATGCCTCCCCCACTGGGTTCCGGTCTAAATTGGGTGGCACTTCCCGGCCGTCCAAACAGTTACCTTACACCTTTCTGGTAGGTCGGACGGTCTGGGTCTCAACAACAACAACAACAACCCTAGAATGAGTCGACAAGCTCAAAATAAATGGCCAGACTCACAAACGACTGGCTAAAAGTAGTTAGATATGCTAAAAACACGCTAAAATCAGACAGACATATGCACAGATGACGCGCTAAAAATAGTCTACACACTAAAAACAGACCCGCCCGTCCAAATAGTTGCTCAAGTCCACTGAATGAGTCGGACGGTCTGGGCTTTCAATACTAAAAACAGACAGACACACAGAGGAAACACACGAATATAGACACGCTATTGACAAGCAAATACACACAGTACACAGACGGCACGCTAAAAAAAGTCGAACACGCAAAAAATAGACATACATACACACATAGACGGTATTAAAAATAGTCAAACACGCTAAAAATCACCGGACACGTTAAAAACAGACACACACAAACAGACAACACACTAAAAATAGTGAGAAACGTTAAAAATAATAGAAGGCAAATTGTGTGAGCATGTCTTCTGTTATATCTAGAGATGATTTTAATCTACGTTACAATCACCAGGTATATTGTATTAGTGTCAAATATTACTTTCTCTGCAATACATCGTAATGTATAGGGAAAGTATTGGAATCATGCTGAAAATTGCAACTCGAGTTTTCGACGGATCGACACGTTTTGGGACCTCTAGAGCACGAATAACTATTTTTAAATTGACTTCTATCTGTGTGTGTGTGTGTGTCAGTGTGTCTTGCGTCTGTGTGTTCGTCTGTCTGTCTGGGCAATGTGTTCATAAAATTTGGTAGGTAAGTCACTTGTGTATGACCCTGGTACTGATTAGTTTTTGGTACGATTCAGGATAAAAGAACCCGTCTTTTTTTCCGAAATGGTCCGCAAAATTTGCCTATATCCACTCTAGCTGAAAAACTAATGGACCGAATGTCACAAAATTCGGTAACTAAGTCGCTTGTGGGTTACCTTGGTGCTGATTCGATTTTGGTACGATTCGGAAAAAAAAAACAATAACCTGCTTTTTTTTGCGAAATGGTCCGCAGAAATCGCAAAAATCTGAAATAAAAAACTACGTATGCTCAAATATATCCATTAAATGCTTGTTTTACATATAACTTTTGACGATGAAAAGAATAACGGCCAACCCCATTACTCTAGGACTAGCCGTTCCCGAGATATTTTGTTCTTTTCACATTTTTGCTACACCGCTTTGGAGAATAAGTCCAGTTACCCAATGAAAACGAAAGCTGAATTAAAAGTGCCAATTCAGTGTCATTTCAATTAATGATGCGCGTGATGTTCAATTAATGATGTATTGAGTGCAATGAAACTCAATTTAATGCATTATTAATGAAATAAAGAGAAAATGAATTTGAGTCTGCAGGGAAAGTCATGTGCTGCTCACATCGGATTTTTTTACACTTGTAAAAAGGTTTCCGCGTCAAGAAAAAAAAAATCTGATGTAAGTAGCCCATGATTTTCCCTGCACATTTAAATTAATTTCTTCTTTATTTCATTAATAATTAATTTAATTGAGTTTTAATGGCACGAAATAATACTGAATATGCACTTTTAATTAAATTTTTGTTTTTATTAGGTAACTGGATATTTTTTCAAAGGCGGCGTAACAAAAATGCGAAAAAACTAAAATATCTCGAGAACGGTTAGTCCTAGAGTAATTGTGTGGGTCTTATTATTTTCCTCGTCAAAAATTACGTATAAAATAAGCATTTAATGGACACATTTGACAATACGTAGTCAATTATTATTATTATTACTTTAATTTAGCAATTTTTGCCGGTCATTTCGTAAAAAAGCAGGTTCTTTTCTGAATCGTATCAATGTCTAATCAGCACCAGAGTGACTTATCTACCAAATTTTTCGAAATTGGGTCCATTAGTTTTTTAGCTAGAATGGATACATCAGGTTTTTGCGGACCATTTCGCAAAAAAAAAAAAAAAAAAAAGCAGGGTTTTTTTATCCCAAATCGTGCCAAAATCTAATCAGCCTTAGGGTCACACAATTGACTTACTTATAAAACTTTATGAAATTTGGACAATTAGTTTTTGAGTTAGAGTGGATACATACATTGCACACACACACACACACGTCACGGTAAAAATAGTGTTTTCGTATTCTAGAGGTCCCAAAACGTGTAGATCCGTCTAAAACTCGAGTCAGATATTCGACACGATTCCAATCCTTTTCTTACACATTACCATGTATTGCAGGGACAGTAAAAAAAATCGAAGCACTAGTATAAAAAGACTACGAGCATATTGTCTACTGTGAAGATCGTCACCGAGGAACAATTGCATCGAAACTCGCAAAAATAACTTTTAACGACTCGCCTTACTTCCATAATTGAGAAAGATGACATTTAAGCTAAAATTCCCAGAAAAAAGTCGTAACATCCCGGTTGAAAAGCCGTCAAAAGGCTATCGTGATCGCAGAATTCTTGCTGTGTGTGCTTTCACTGAGTTATACTGTCGTGTGGCACACAGTTTTTATTTCACTAAAGTATGCCCTATCCGGCAAACGAGCCATAGAAAATGATTCATGTTTGGCTATATTATTATGCAGTACGCGTCCACCCCGTTGCTGGAATCTTCTACAGACAATGGGGGAATAAGACATAAATTTCACCACTATCTAACTCTTTCCGCAGGGTTTTCAGTTTCTCTGGGTAAAAAACACATTTCCCTTCTTGTCACGATTATTTAAAGAGATATATATGGACAAGTGGTTTTATTTGGTTGGGCGAAAGTAAATGTGTTGTGATTGATTTCAACAGTGGAAGGTTTGAAGTTCAATTTCGGTATTGGATGAACTACATGATGAATGATTACATGTTTGTAAAAAAATATATATATATATGAATTTTTGATTTAAATGAAGAAGAAAGAAGGTTTTGAGTTTTTTATCATCCTATTGGAGTTAATACCTCGATAAAGTTGGGTGATATTTAAATGAAAAATCATTAAAGTTTTTCACAAAATGTATAGTAGGATTTTTTATATCCTAGATTCCTGCTCTAATATTGTAAATACGCTACTGAAGTAACAGAGATAATTCATTTTACGTTTCTCGTTAAAAAATATATTTTCTCATACAAGAAAATTTTCACGACAGGAGACGCTAAAAGTATCACTTCAAAATGTATCATAGAGGTAAGTCAATATACCTGCTATTTGAATATCTGCATAATATAGAATGTAATTTATATTGAACTGTCTTGAATTATATAAGTTCTGAAGAAATTTTTATAAATTATTTCGTTTTGAAATAAAATTACTAGTAATAATTTAACATAAGGAAATCGAGAATGTTGATGGAAACAGATCATACTGACGAGAACTGCACATAGTGGCCAGAGTTCACTGGCGAGAACTTAACCCTATTGGTGTAAATTGAACAAACATATTAACGAGAATTGAAGCATATGGGGGAGAATTTGTAAACTTAAAGTTATAAACATATTAGTAAATATATTGGGTTTAGAGCATATTGGTAAAAAATCTCATACAACGTAATTTTTACCAGCAATTAAAGGAGTTACTACTGAAAAAAATCGGCAGTGGAGTCGAAATGGTTTTGCGTGAAAACATTTTGTAAAATAAAACTCAACTTTTGTAATACCGAAAAAGAAATTCTATCTATAACTTGATTATACACATATATAGGGATTTCTTAGAGTTGCAAATTATTTCCTATTGTTTATAGCTATTACTTTTAGTTTTTAAGAGCTTTATAAACTTGAAAAACATAAAATTTTCATACTTCTTCAACTTGGCAAGACTCGAAACTCGAAAACTATAAGAGCCTATTTTAATAATAAGTACAGATTTTCATCCTAAATTTTCTAATACATATTTTTGCCGTTTACTATATTTATATCCTAAAATGAATAACGCAAGCATGAACCGTTCTCGAAATGTTGCACGTTTTTAAATAAATGTATCTAAAATTACATAAAAATGAACAGTAGTAAGTATTACCAAATATGTAAGACTCGGCGACAAATTTGGAGTAATATCGCCATCTTTATTTATGTAGTGCAAATAGGACGAGAATATCGCCAAATTGGCAAAAATAACATCAAAGTTACGAAAATGACCCCAAATAAATGAATTAATAATAAGCAACATGCTCTTATATTATATTAGAATACATAAATTAATAATAATTTACGTATTCTAATATAATAAAAGAGTATGTTGCTTAGCAGATGTTAACAATATTTCCAGTTGTCAATTAAGATTTGTGCCAAATATAAGTTAATTTGGTAGTGTAAAATAATTTTGCATGCTGACATCCAGAACAGCATCAGGGCCGTAGCCAGAGATGAAATTCAGGGGGGGGGGGGGGGGGGGGAGCTCACACAAAACACAGTTAATCATTAGCATTTATTAACTATAATAGTTACTATTATATATTTCAATCCCTGTGACTTATTAACAAATAATTGTATATTTATATTTATAAACTAAAAGTTGATTATTAATATCCATATAGCAACTACTATACATCAATATTAATTAATAATTACAATTATTTTAATGTAAGCATTAACTAGTAGCAAAACTGCTAATGAATCGAAGAAAATTTCTGAAAGTTAAACAAGTTAACACTTAACTACTTATCAGTTGATTTTGACTCTATAGTGTATAACAGTGAACCCCGCAATGATACAAAAGTATCCAAATATTATTATCTTAATTTTTAAATATTTTTAAATTAATTATGCAAATAAGTGGATCATCGAAGTAACCACACATTCTTCTAAATTAAATAATCCTTAAAACAAAGTAATTTATAAAAAGAAAGTATCGTAAAGAAATTTTTATGCAAATTTTGGATGACATGTTGGATGAAATTTCATATCACTACTAAATATTTAATATTTTATCAGGGGGACTGAGTATACATCTTTGGGGGGGGGGGGGGTTATCCCCCTCTGACCACTGCCTGGCTACAGCCCTGAACAGCACCAAATGTCAGTGAACTTTTCAACGTTAAAAACATTGTACCGTGTGTTTTGTTCATTATTATTTCCCATTGAAAGAAGTTATGTGCTGTCCCATATCAGATATTTTTTGTTGCTAAATGGTTAGAATTATAGAATGTCTCATCAACTTTATTGAACTATCTTATACTAAATTTT
The DNA here is from genome assembly GCA_951213105.1 of Amaurobius ferox. Classification (NCBI taxonomy): domain Eukaryota; kingdom Metazoa; phylum Arthropoda; class Arachnida; order Araneae; family Amaurobiidae; genus Amaurobius; species Amaurobius ferox. The sequence goes on from OX578152.1 coordinate 122,715,237, forward strand.
AAGCTTCTATCTTAATTGCTTTCTTAATTGTTGAACAGTGTACCATTTCCGTATTTCTATCTCACTTAATGCAGATACTTTTATATATATTCGGAAAATCGAACATTATGGTGTGCGGCACCAAATATTGAAAAACTGAAATAGAACATTTTTAACACTTTACAATACAGTTGAAAAGTGTTTATGACTTTGGTCATTCTGTCTGTCTGTCTGTCCGTTCGTACGGTAACTGCCGTAAAAATGACGTCATCAAAATGAAATTTGAGTATGTTGTTGAGACGGTCTGTGGGACCCATGGGAATGTAAATGAATAATATCACCCAATTAGTTTTGGATGGAACCTAGGTTGAAAAAAAGGAAATACATTGAACCCTATGGGACCTCATTTTTCAAACATTTTTAAGCGGATTTAAAATTCACAAATTGCTTTGAAAATTTTAGGTAATATTCAAATTAAACCATACAATATATAATAAAAATTTCAGCAAAATATATTCAGTAGTTTTTTAAATAAAAATTAAAATAATAATTACACCTCTTATATGAAACGATCACATGACCCACTTCAAAATATGCACTAAGAAATAAGTTATTCTTACAGCAGATTAATGACTATTGGCGTTCAAACACCAAAAGTATTACTAAAAGTATATTTTTTCATGAATGGAACGAGCTAGTTCCATGAGAATGATGTAACCCAATTTATCGCATGGTATTACATATGAAAAGTGAACATGTTTCTCAATAGGAATTTTTTTTTAATATGACTTTTTGATAATTTTTTTTTTTAAAATGAACAATATCTCGAGAACGGTTCATGTTAGCGTTCTAAAATTTATGTCAATCGTTTTCTAATGAAAAATTACATAAGAAATGTCTATTTGCGTAACTTTATTAGTGGTTTTGATTTTTTGACGATTTTTTCAAAATTTCATTCGAAAATTTAGGGGGGTTCTTAACATTCGATTGCATATAAAAGCAATAGGCTTCCAGTGTTTACGGATTGTGATTTTTGTACCAAATTTGGTTCGAATCGGTCCATTCGTTCTTCAGTTACCGTCTCCACAGACTCACTGACACACACACACACACACATACTTTCACATACACGCACACACATACACACACACACACACACACACACACACACACACACACACATACACACACAGACATCACTTTAAAAATGTTTGATTCGTGATCAGGGATGCTTGAAATGTGCTCTCCCGTCGAAAACTCGAATTCGAATTTTCGACCCCGTCACAATACTTTCCTTATACATTATGTATATAAGGAAAGTAATAGGGCATCCATCTTTTCTCCCAGAGTAAAAATTATGATGTTTAAAGGTCTTTTAAATTTATATTGAGTGTTGCATCCGTCCTAAAACCGCTTTATTTTTGCTTATTTTCTGTGCATCTATTCTGCGCCAACTCAATGACACTATTTTTGAGTTTAAATGATCATCCAACTCTGATTATTTCTACAACAAAGTCTACATTTTAATGGATGCAGAATGTAAACAAGTGATTGTAAGATGAGTTGTATAAGAATTGCTGAATTTTTTCGAGGAAAATAATTTACCTCTGGAGTCTGAAATAAAAGTGAATAAATGAAATATTCACTGCTTTTACATAGAGCCAGACGATTTATATTTCGATGACGTCATTTGAAGAGTTCTTTTTTTTTCGATGAAATTTGCAAGTAAAATAAATTATTGTAGTTCTGTGATAATTAACAAAATAGCACCGCTGAATGTATCGTATTTTAGAGATGCGATACATTCAGCGGATTGCATTTCAGTTGGAAAGTGTTTCATAATCAATACTTTATGCATGATTGATCTTTCTTTTTCTCTTATGTAATGGTCTGCCCCTGCACCAATTTTTTAATCTCTGTCTCATCGCAAATTACGTTTTACAATCATTTCACATTTCTAACGTTTTGGTGTGGAACACCCTCCTTAAATGAACATTATTGAAAATTTTGATTTTTTCCCGGAGGTTTTATTGAACGATCTATCGGTGCATCAAATTTAAAGTCTCTCTCTCTCATTTCACATTTCGAACACTCTGGTGTGGGCACCCCTTCCCCTCAAAATAACTTTTATGAAAAATTCGACTTTTCGTGGAAGTTTTATCGAAATTTTGACCCGTGCACCAAATTTTAAGTCTCCATGTTACTTGAAAGTAGGCATTTATTCAGAAAATTGAATATTTCGTTGTGCGGCACCCCCTAAAGTATCAAATATTGGAAAACTAAAATTGTCCTTTATTTCTCTCAAACTATCTACCCTTACACCAAATTAAAAACCTTTATCCCACTGATTTCACATTTCGAACGTTTTGTTGTTGAAAACGCCCCCCCCCCCCCCCCCCCAATAAACATTTTTAAAAAGTTTGATTATTTTCCAAAGTTTTATCGTACAATCAACCCGTATCGTAAATTGCAAGTCTCTATCTCAATTAAAAGAAAGTGAATCTCATTAGGCAAATCGAACATTTCAGTGTGCACCACCCCAATGTAGAAAATTATGGACAACTGACATTGTACACTTTCTTATTTTAAAACTATCTGCTCTTACATCAAATTCAAAGTCTCGATCTGATCTCAAAATATGTTTTTCTATCATTTTATCTTTCGAACGTTTCGGTATGGAGCATTCTTCCCCTCCGTAAATGAACATTTTTGTAAATTTTTACTGGCCATTTTAACAAACCACGAACCCGTATAACAAATTGTAAGTCTCTATTACACATAAAAGAAGGCGTTTCTTATTTTTTCATCAAATCGAATATTTTGGTGTGCGACATCCCTAAAGTAGCAAATATTGGAAAACTGTAGACTTTGTTCCTTTCGAACAATTTACACACGCACCAAACTGCAAGTCTCTGTCTCACTTTAAAGAGGGCGTTTCTCATTTGTTTGACAAATTAAACAGTCTAGTGTATCGCACGCCTAAAATAGCAAATTATGTAAAACTAAAATTGTATACGTTCTTACAATCTTATTTCAATTTAATATATTCAATTCAATCTTGAAATTTAATGAAATTTAAAATCTCTATCTTTATTCTTATCTTAAAATTTTAATTATGTTTTACTGCAATTTCACCTTTTGGAACCTTTTGATGTTAAGCACCCGCATTTTGAAATTTAAAAACATTTTATTTGTACCTAGGGTTTTGTCGAACGGATTCGAATATAAATTGCAAATCCCTATTTCACTTTAAACAAGAAAGATCAATCATGCTTAAAGCATTGATTATGAAACACTTTCCAACTTCAATGCAATTTTATTTAAAAAAGTCGAAAATGCAATACATTCCTCGGTAATATTTTAAAACTTATCACGATACTACATTGATTTATTATATTTGAAAACTTAAACCTTCATTGAAAAAAATGAACTTCATTCAAAAGACGGCATTGAAATATAAATTGCGTGGTTTAAATATCTCTAAAATGCAATACATTCCACGGTAATATTTTTAAATCTATCATAATACTACGATAATTTATTATATTTGAAAACTTCATCGAAAACAACTGAAATAAATTCAAATGACGTCATAGAAAAAATAACACGCCTGGATCTCTCTATAAAAGCAGGATTTCATTCATCCCAATACTATAATAATTTATTTTATTTAAAAATTAAGACCATGGAGCTACAATTCATAAACTCTATGCTTAAAACTTCATCGAAAAAAATCGTCCTTCTGTTTATAAAATCAATTAATATTTCATTCATATCAGCCATGCAGACTCCATGGACTGAATTATTTTGTGTTAAAGAAATACAGTAATTCTAATACAACTCATTCTACATATTTTGCTGTTTACATTTTACATATGTGAAAAATAGGCTTAGTTGTAGAAATAATCAAATTTGAATGAGAATTTAAACTCAAATATATTGTCATTGTGTTGTTTCAGTATGTAGATGCACAGAATTTAAGCAAAAATAAAGTAGTTTTAGGACGGACACAACACTCAATATGAATTAAAAAGAACTTTAAAAAATCACGATTTTGAAACAAGATGGATGCCATATATCATTTTGAAGTGGGTCATGTGATCGTTTCATATCATGGTCACGTGATCGTTTCATATAAGATGTGTAATTATTATTTTAATTTTTATTTAAAAAACTACTGAATATATTTAGCTGAATTTTTTTTTATATATTTTATGGAACAATTTGACTATTACCTAAAATTTTCGAAGCAATTTGTGAATTTTAAATCCGCTTAAAAAATGTTAGAAAAATTAGGTCCCATAGGGCTCAATGTATTTCATTTTTTCAACCCGGGTTCAATCCAAAACTAATTGTGTGATATTATTCATTTATATTCCCATAGGTCCTACAGACCGTCTGAACAACATACTAAAATTTCATTTTGATTAAGTCATTTTTATGGCAGTTATCGTGCTAACGGACAGACAGACAGACAGACAGACAGACAGACAGACAGACAGAATGAACAAAGTCATAAACACTTTTCAACTTTGTTGTAAAGTGTTAGAAAAAAAAAGGCGTTTTTCATTTTCTCGCCAATTCCGAACATTTTGGTATGTGCACCCATAGTATAGACAATATTGCAAAACTGAAATTGTACGCTTTCTTTCTTCCTTTCAAACTGTCTATCTTTACACCGAATTTAAAATCTCTCTCATTGCAAAGTATGCTTTTTTATCATTTCACATTTCGAACGTTTCGATACGGAACATCCTCCCCATTTAAATTCCCAGGAGTGTTTATCGAACGATTAACCCGTGCACCAAATTTCAAGTCTCTATCTATTCGGGAAGTGTGTGTGTGTAATCTGTGAGTTTCTGCCAGACAATACATACCATGTATTCAACTATTTAATAAATAATAACTAAAATTTTAAATATAATCTTCGGCATAACCTATATAATAATTATTTAATGGATTTATGCCATTCTAGACCCTCCCGAAGCTCGCCCTCCACATCGGTGACCTAGATGATTGAATCTTTGCACACTTATATTGGCTATAGATTACGGGACGTAACCTGACGGAGCCGAATTTTTACTTTCCTTATATACATAATGTATAAGGAAAGTATTGTGACGGGGTCGAAAATTCGAATTCAAGTTTTCGACGGGAGAGCACGTTTCAATCATCCCTGATCACGAATCAAACATTTTTGGAGTGATGTCTGTGTGTGTGTGTGTGTGAAAGTATGTGTGTGTATGTGTGTCAGTGGGTCTGTGGAGACGATAACTGACGAACGAATGGACCGATTTGAACCAAATTTGGTACAAAAATCACAATCCGTAAACACTGGAAGCCTATTGTTTTTATACGCAATCGAATGTTCAGAACCCCCCTAAATTTTCGAATGAAATTTTGAAAAAATCGTCAAAAAATCAAAACCACTAATAAAGTTACGCAAATAGACATTTCTTATGTAATTTTTCATTAGAAAACGATTGACATAAATTTTAGAATGCTAACACGAACCGTTCTCGAGATATTGTACATTTTTAAAAAAAAAAAATATCAAAAAGTCATATAAGAAAAAATATGTCCTATTGATAAACATGTTCACTTTTCATATGTAATACCATGCGATAAATTGGGTGACATCATTCTCGTGGATCTAGCTCGTTCCATTCATGGAAAAAGATACTCTGAGTAATACTTTTGTATTTGAACGCCAATAGTCATTTATCTGCTGTAACAATAACTTATTTCTTAGTGCATAACGCTTGGCGAGATTTTGGCGACGAATTTGGCGGAATGTCGCCAACTTGGCGACTTTTTGAAATGTTGCCAAATTAACGAAAACCTCGCCAAATGGATAAAAATGACGCTAAATCAATGAAAATGACGACTAATTGTCCAAAATTCAATGTCTTGGAAAGAATATTAGTATCTACTATAAGAAAAACCTATTTTTTTACTGTAAAAATAGTAAATTCATTACATTATATAAGGAAAGTCATGTGTTGCCCACATCAGATTTTTACTTTCCCTGCAATACATGGTAATGTATAGGGAAAGTATTGGAATCATGCCGAAAATCGCAACTCGAGTTTTCGACGGATCTACACGTTTCGAGACCTCTAGAATACGAAAAAACCATTTTTAGCGTGACGTCTGTGTGTGTGTCTGTCTGTGTGTCTGTGTGTCTGTGTGTCTGTCTGTCTGTGTGTCTGTCTGTGCAGATTTTGTATCCACTCTAACTAAAAAACTAATGGACCGAATTTCACTAAATTTTGTAAGTAAGTCACTTAAGGGCGGGGCTAGTGCTGATTAGTTTTGGGTAAGAGTCGGAATAAAAGAACCCGCCTTTTTTTGCGAAATGGCCCGCAAAAGCTTGTATCCACTCTAGCTGAAAAACTAATGGACCGAATTTCACAAAATTTGGTAGATAAGTCGCTTGTAGGCCACCTTGGTGCTGATTAGATTTTGGTATAATTCGAAAAAAAATAACCTGCCTTTTTTTGCAAAATGGCCCGCAAAAATCATCAAAATCTAAACTTGAGAACTACGTATGCTCAAATATAGCCATTAAATGCTTGTTTAATACGTAATTTTTAGCGAAGAAAGGAATAAGACCAACCCCATTACACTAGGACTAGCCGTTCTCGAGATATTTTAGTTTTTCGTATTTTTCCTACATCATTTTTGAAAATAAGTCCAGTTTTCAAATGAGAACGAAAATTGAATTAAAAATGAATTAAATTTAATTTAAATAAATAGAACGTGAATATAAGTCTGCAGAGAAAGTAATGTGCTGCCCACATCAGATTTTTTATTTTCTCCCCAGAGGCTGAAAAAATGGGGGCTTTTCAAATAGACTTTACAGACCCTCCAGAAGCCCTTCGGTGATTTAGATGGCTGAATCTTTGTACACTTATAGTATAGAACCTAACGGAGTTGAATTTTTAATCATCTTTACTATCGGGGTCGATAAAAATATGTTCTGTATTTTTTTTTACTGTTCAGAAAACCCCAAGATCAAGAAAATTGAGATTTTCGTTGACTTTGAAGGTTAGAAGACATATAGTATTATCGACCACGGGGCAGAACCAAACGGAGCTAGACATTTGATTTCTCTCCCCAAGGTGAACGGAGTGGGGTGCTCCAAAAGTACTAGTTCCAAACCCTTTAGTAGAATCACAGTGTCCTTGAGGGTTCAAACTTTGTACACTTATAGTATTGACTGTGGAACTTGAGCTAATTTTCGATTAATACGGTTATTTTCGATACTAAGCGCTATATACATTGTTAAACAGTGTAGCTCAACTTGACTTCATACATAACAATGTGCCCCCCCCGAGGGTAACTTGCCCAGCAAGGGGTATAATGACGTCACGAACACAAAAATTATTCCGCGGATATTTTTCACAACAATGATTGAAACTATTATCTCTCGCGATCATTGAACCATCCATAAATCCTTTTATGCATGAATATGTCCAATTTTGTCCTATTCTGCCACGTTAAAAAAAAATCTGATGTGGGCAACACATGACTTTCCTTATATAACGTAATGAATTTACCACTTTTACAGTAAAATAAATAGGTTTTTCTTACAGTAGATACTAATATTCTTTCCAAGATATTGAATTTTCGACAATTAGTCGTCATTTCATTGATTTAGCGTCATTTTTATCCATTTGGCGAGATTTTCGTTAATTTGTCAACATTTCAAAAAGTCGCCAAGTTGGCGACATTCCGCCAAAATTCGTCGCCAAAATCTCGCCAAGCATAATGGACAAAGAAATAAGTTATTCTTACAGCAGATAAATGAATATTGGCGTTCAAATACAAAAGTATTACTCAAAGTATCTTTTTTCATGAATGGAACGAGCTAGATCCACGAGAATGATGTCATCCAATATATCGCATGGTATTACTGAAAAGTGAACATGTCTCTCAAAAGGAAATATTTTTTTTTTATTTTATATGACTTTCTGATAATTTTTTTGAAAAATGTGCAATATCTCGAGAACGGTTCATGTTAGCGTTCTAAAATTTAGGTCAATCGTTTTCTAATGAAAAATTACATAAGAAATGTCTATATGCGTAACTTTATTAGTGGTTTTGATTTTTTGACTATTTTTTCCAAATTTCATTTGAAAATTTAGGGGTGTTCTTAACATTCGATTGTGTATAAAAACAATAGGCTTCCAGAGTTTACGGATTGTGATTTTTGTACCAAATTTGGATCGAATCGGTCCATTCGTTTGTCAGTTATCGTCTTCACAGACTCTCTCACACACACACACATACTTTCACACACACACACACAGACATCACTTCAAAAATGTTTGATTCGTGATCAGGGATGCTTGAAACGTGCTCGTCGAAAACTCGATTTTGAATTTTCGACCCCGTCACAATACTTTCCTTATACATTATGTATATAAGGAAAGTAATAGGATTTTCTTATAGTAGATACTAATATTCTTTCCAAGATATTGAATTTTCGACAATTAGTCGTCATTTTCATTGATTTAGCATCATTTTTATCCATTTGGCGAGATTTTCATTAATTTGGCAGCATTTCAAAAAAGTCGCCAAGTTGGCGACATTCCGCCAAATTCGTCGCCAAAATCTCGCCAAGCGTTATGCACTAAGAAAAAAGTTATTCTTACAGCAGATAAATGCCTATTGGCGTTCTAATACAAAAGTATTATTCAAAGTATATTTTTTCATGAATGGAACGAGCTAGATCCACGAGAATGATGTTACTCAATTTATCGCATGGTATTACATATGAAAAATGAGCATGTTTCTCAATAGGAATTTTTTTTTTTTTATGTGACTTTTTCATAATTTTTTTGAAAAATGTACAATATCTCGAGAACGGTTCATATTAGCGTTCTAAAATTCATGCCAATCGTTTTCTAATGAAAAATTACATAAGAAATGTCTATTTGCGTAACTTTCTTAGCGGTTTTGATTTTTTAACGATTTTTTCAAAATTTCTTTCGAAAATTTAGGGGGGTTCTGAACATTCGATCACGTATAAAAACAATAGGCTTCCAGTGTTTACGGATTGTGATTTTTGTACCAAATTTGGTTCGAATCGGTCCATTCGGTCGTCAGTTATCGTCTCCACAGACTCACTGACACACACACACACACACACACATACTTTCACACACACACACACACACACACACACACACACACACACAGACATCACTTCAAAAATGTTTCATTCGTGATCAGGGATGCTTGAAACGTGCTCTCCCGTCGAAAACTCGAATTCGAATTTTCGACCCCGTCACAATACTTTCCTTATACATTATGTATATAAGGAAAGTAATATATATAATTTCGAATCCATTCCGAAGTTTTCATTCGAATTAAAAAAAAATTCCACCTAGGTCTAGATTTTATGATAACAAAGCAATCGTGACAATCCGTTCATATGTGTGGCCGCTGTCGTAGATGCAAAAAATTGGCCACAGACATACAGACCGACAGACAGAGGGACGGACATCACTCTACAAATGGTCCAAACGTGTGCAGGAGGTCCTAAAATATATATTGGCATCTGAATCTCGAATTCGAAAATTTTCGTGAAAACAATGCTTTCTCTATACAAATATATGCCGCAGTATGATAAAGTAAAAATAGCTGCAACTCAATTTCTAGGATCGTTTTTACTTTCCCTGCAATACATGGTAATGTATAGGGAAAGTATTGGAACCATGTCGTAAATCGCAACTCGAGCTTTCGACGGATCTACACGTTTCGAAACCTCTAGAATACGAAAAAACTATTTTTAGCGTGACGTCTGTGTGTGTGTCTGTCTGTGTGTCTGTCTGTCTGTGCAATGTATGTATCCACTCTAACTCAAAAACTAATGGGCCGAATTTCATAAAATTTGGTAGATAAGTCACTTGTATATGACCCTGGTGCTGATTAGTTTTAGGCACTATTCGGAATAAACCAATCCGCCTTTTTTTGCGAAATGGCCCTCAAAAATTGCCTTTATCCACTGTAACTGAAAAACTAATTGATCAAATTTTACAAAATTTGGTACATAAGTCACTTGTAGGTCACCCTGGTGCTGATTAAATTTTGATACGATTCGGAAAAGAACAACCTGCTTTTTTTTACGAAATGGTCCGCAAAAATTATATATTTCCACTCTAACTCAACTAATAGACTAAATTTCATACAATTTGGTAGATATGTCACTTGTGGTCGATCCTGGTGCTGATTAGATTTTGGTACGATTTGGAAAAGAACAGCCTGCCTTTTTTTACGAAATGTCCCGCAAAAATTGTTTATTTCCACTCTAACTCAACTATTCGACTAAATTTCATAAAATTTGGTAGACAAGTCACTTGTGGTTGACCCAGTTGCTGATTAGATTTTGGTACGATTCGGAAAAGAACAACCTGCCTTTTTTTAGGAAATGGCCCGCAAAAATTTCATGTATCCACACTAGCTAAAATACTAATTGAACCAATTTCACAAAAATTGGTATATAAGTTACTTATGGGATACTATGGTGCTGATTACATTTTGGTACAATTCTGAAAAGAACAACCTGCCTTTTTTACGAAATGGCCCGTAAAAATAGCCAAAATCGAAAAAAAAAAAAGACTATATATGCTCAAATATATCAAATGAATTTTTGTTTTATACGCAATTTTTGACGAGGAAAAGAATATAACACACTCCATTATACTTTAGGACTCACCGATCTCAAGATATTTGAGATTTCTTGCATTTTTTTACTCCGATTTCGGGAAAATGTCCAATTACCAAATACAAACAAAAATTTAATTAATTAAATGCAAATTTAGTTTTATTTGGTGCAATAATACTCAATTTAACAAATTATTAAAGAAATGAAGAAAATATGAATTTGAGTCTGCAGGGAAAGTCATGTGCTGCCCACATCAGATTTTTTACTTTCCCTGCAATACATGGTAATGTATAGGGAAAGTATTGGAATCATGCCGAAAATCGCAACTCGAGTTTTCGACGGATCTACACGTTTCGAGACCTCTAGATTACGAAAAAACCATTTTTAGCGTGACGTCTGTGTGTGTGTCTGTCTGTCTGTTCAGATATTTTATACACTCTAACTAAAAAACTAATGGACCGAATTTCATAAAATTCGGTAGATATGTCACTCGTGGGTCACTCTGGTGCTGATTAGATTTTGGTACGATTCGGAGAAAGTAACCTGTCCTTTTTTGCCAAATGGCCCACAAAACTCGTCAAAATTTAAAATAAAGAACTACGTATGCTCAAATATATCCAATAAATGCTTGTTTTATGCGTAATTTTTAACGAGGAAAATAATAAGACCCACCCCATTACACTAGGACTAGCCATTCTCGAGATATTTTAGTTTTTCTCGACGCCACCTTTGAAAAGAAGTCCGGTTACCAAACGAGAACGAAAATTGAATCAAAAGTGAATTAAATTTAATTAAAATAAAGAGAACGTGGAAATAAGTCTGCCGGGAAAGTCATGTGCTGTCCACATCAGATTTTTTTCATCTGCCTTCGTAAGTTTATTTACTAGTAGCTGTAACCGTTAAAAGTCGATGTACGTTTGTATCGAAATATGAAAACGCATACGTAGAAATTTTGATTTCGCATTTTAGGAATCAATTCAAAAAAGAATTCCTATCATGAAATTCGTTTATGTGGAGAAACTTGAAGTCGTCCTTTAATGTCCGAGGACCTCATCCTTAACCTTGACGCTTTACCTCTGAAGGACATAATCAAAAAAAATATTTTTCACCCGCTTGGAATTTCGTCGTACATCACATTTATAAAAGAATAAAAAAGAGCTGTGACTCCTGTTATTTCATCCGATTGTTGCGAATTTTCACTTTTATTTATTTATCTGACAGCTAAATAAAAGGGATCACGTTGAACGGTTACGTGCGTTTGTGTTTAGTTTTACCATCGACAAATAGTGTCTTCACTGCCAAGGACATCTTCAATTGGTTTGTGATATGCGACATTTTTTTTTTCCTGACATTTTGTGAGTGCAGTCGGGAGAAAATATTTCATAATTCTCCTAAATGTCGATGGATAAGATTTGAATTGTTTTCTTCGTTCCCTGCTATGATGGATTTCGGTAGTTGTTTTGTGCAATAGAGATATTCGAACATTGACTGTGCCATCGAGTTTCGAACGATTCAGATTTTTGGAACTTTTTCCCTTGCGGTCTGTTTTTATTTGCACTTTAAGCTTTTTCCTTCCCAAACAATGAAATTTTGATTCATATGTGTTTTTAACTATTGGCGTCTAAAAATAGCTATAAGTTTTAAAAAACGATCGGATAGATCAATAGATTTTCCTGTGACTTCAAGCATGATGTAATCACTTTGCGCATTAATAGGAATATACCTACAAAAAGCAAGTTCGTAATCAAGTTCTCTATCATCCATTGGAAGTGCTTTGGCTACCATGTCGTTGGCCCAAATCATCTAATATTGTGAAACTTGCATGCAATTTCATACGGTGACATTAAGAGATTGGCTACCGAAATGTCTTGTGTCAAAAAATATTGAATGGATTCTGATATTTTGAATATATTCTGATTTTGAAAAATATTTAACTGTTTGTGGGTGAGTGTGTTTATCATATTTAAAGTACTCTCCTTCAGAAATACATTATGTGTGTTGCATCATTACGGAAGATCAATTTATCAAACTTCTTCTGACTTTACCATTTTGAGTAATATGCATGTTTTTTACTGAAATTTTTAACAATCTGTAGATTTGCATAGTTAGAAACTCTTCATACGACTTTGTTGACAGCATACTTTCCAGTATGTTTAGAAGCACGTCAAGCAAAGTGTGTTTGAGAGTTTGCCGAAATGTTTTCCAGTATTTCCTATAACTTACTCTGATGAAAGATTTCACTGTTTATAAGAAAAGTGCTGGAATTTTTACATAGAAAAACGCTGGAAACACACTGAAATATTATTGGAATGCTTAAGCGCTGGGAAAGTGATCAAATACTTCAACAATTTTTAGTCTGCATCAAACATCCAAACATTTTGACAACTTTCACGTTTAAACTGTATTAAAGATTCAAACGCTGAAAATTGTTAATTTTGGCTTACATCAACTTGTTAAAAACTTATTTCTATCGAATCATCTGTAAAACATTTCAAATATTTATTGCAGAATATTTTTTTCGTAACAAGTTTTTAAACTTGGTTTGTCTTACTAATTTTCCTATTAGCGATCAGAATATAGGAGGAATATTGTCAGAACTTTTGATTATGAATAACTTTAAATTTTGCGTTATGTTATTGATAGTCTCTTGAAAGCTGTTACTTCTGGCCAAAGGAACATTAACAGGATTTCAGCTAGAAGTATCTTTAATATTGACTTGTGCAACTGTTTTTAATACTCATAAACTGTTAAAGATTCAGTGGAATCACGTCATAACATGTTTTGTCTTGTAAATTTGCCGAAAGATATCCACGATTTGTTGAATGCTTTCTAACATTGCTGAATATTAGCAAATATTTCAAGGTGAATCAACTGTCGTCTGGAGCGCCATTTTTCTCTAAAGCCTCAAATTTGATAATGCACTCGCCTAAGGAATATTATTAGCTTTTCATGTGAAAATATTCTTAAACTTTAATCTGTGTTACCAGTATTCTCTATCATAAACTGTATCATCAAAGGAGTATTAGCAGAGCATTTCATAGGATTGTTTTTAGTTGTGGTTTCTGTTATTTCATTGGAAACTATTAGACATTCCTAGAGAAACATTAGAAGCACTCCAGCTAGAAATATCTTTAAATATTTTAACTTGTTTTAGTAATAATTAACTGTTTTGAACTAATAGAATGCATAAAGAATATTTCTATACTTTTAATTGTGAATCACTTGTGTTGCGGATATTCTGTTGAAACTGCTGAAGATGGCTGACATGTTTACTTGAAATGTATTTAATCTTGGCTTCTATTTAGCACTCTTGAAAGTGATTAGACTTCGTCAAAACAATTGTGTCAGTACTTTGGCTAAAAGTTTCTTTAAACCCTGACTTACGCTATTAGTAATTTCTATAATATACTGCTGTAGTGATAGAAGATTATTGCCAGAAATTTTGCAATTAATCTTGTATTGTCTCCCGGAAAGAATCTTTCATTATCAAAATTCGCAAGATTTTTCACAAGAATCGCATTTCATCTTGATTTTTTTTACTGATATTCTTTTTTAAAAAGTTGAACATTGCCTGAGGACTGACTATTAGTCAAATTTTCGAACAAACCCATTAAACTGCAGTCTCGGCTTCATAGAAAAAAATGTGCCACATTCTAATTGCTATTTTTTCTTTGTTGGTAGAACTTCTGGGGGCAGACTCTGAGGACCCGTTGCTGATAGTCGACCGCCAACAGAATGCGGAAGGAACTCGCCTGCCCAACTCTCACAGTGCAGCTTTGGTAATGGCTTTCATATTCCTGTGTGTTCTTGCTTATGGTGCATACAGAGTCTGCAAGTGTAAGTGTGTTAAGAAGAAGCAGCCACTGACTGTTTCACTCGATGGACAGCAGGACAGCGAGACCGGAATGGAGGGCCTAGAGAACTATATCAAAGATCGCGAGGCTTATTTGTCAATTTATGGTCCCAAGAGCATCAAAAGCGTCAGCGGCGCTGTAAACAGAACTGAACAGAAGCCATGTGCTGTGATTACTGTAACAGACTGCTCTTAGAGTAATGCATATGTTTTAGGCTAAAAACTGAGTACAAAGCTTGTGGAATGTTTCAAATCATCATGTCGAGTTCTACAAAGATTTACATTGAAGTTTTTTTTTTCACTACACCTACTTTTACTACGGCAACAGCACTGTCAATGTTTATAAAATTTCGCCTAGAAATATTTATGTTTGTAGATGTTATTCATATTGTAAATATTAGATAGCATATGGATTTGATAATGGTAGACTAAACGGTCGTTTAAGAATTTGGTAACTAAACGTAGAATATTTTACCCTAAGGTAAAATGTCTCATAAGGGGATTCTTTGAATCAGTGCGGCACATTTTCTGGGACCCCAACATACCTAATGTCTAGTAACCCCATATCATCTCCCTCAAGGGGTACATTTTGCCGATTATTAACGCATGTTTTAATGTTAGCTACATGTTATCTTTAGCAGAAAAAAAGGATATTCTGGAAAAATATTCTATTACAAATGGTTTGGAAGAAGAAATTCTATGCAATGTATCTAAAAGAATAGTATAAAATGTTATTTCAGGAAAATTATTTTATATGTCTCTGTATTGCATAGGTATAGCCAGAATTTTGAAAAGGGGGGGGGGGGGATCACGATCGAATGGAGACTTGCCGTTCTGCATTTCGGTTTCCAATGCGAATCTTATTAAGAACTTATGCAATTCCCACCCCTGTTTACGCGACTGTATTAAATCTAGAGGTATAGCATAAAATATTTTTTGCAAAGCATATTCTATATAATATATGAATTTACAGGAATAGCATAAAATATTTTTTGCAAATATAAAAAATACTCTATGTAAATTTAAAGGAAAGAATAGCATAAATAATTTTTTCATAAAAATTATTCTACTATGAACCTAATGGAATAGCATAAAATATTTTTTATAAAACTAATTATTTTATATATACATCTAAAGAAATAACATAAAATAATTTTTGAAAATATTTTTCTATATATGAATCTAAAGAAATAGCATAGAGTATTTTTTTGCTAAAACAGTGTTCTATATACGAATCTAAAGAAATGGCGCAAAATATTTTTGTCAAAAAATTGTTCTATATATGAATCTAACGGAATAGCGTAAAATATATTTTTGCGAAAAAAACAAAATTCTACATATCCATGCATTAAATCCTAAAGGACGTATAAATTATTTTTTCATAAGAAGAATAATTTATCACGTTCACGAAAAATATTCCGTTAAAAGTAATTTACTAAAAATATTCTTTTGGAAAGGTTTTGAGAAAGAAAATTTTATGCAAACGGATTAACAGACCGAAACAAGTCTGGAAGCTACTAGTCCATGCAACGCTCATTAAATGCGCAGTAATTTTGTAAATACGGCAAGGATCTTTTTAACATTTGGGTGTTTTTACTTTCCTTATATACATAATGTATAAGGAAAGTATTGTGACGGGGTCGAAAATTCGAATTCGAGTTTTCGACGGGAGAGCACGTTTCAAACATCCCTGATCACGAATCAAACATTTTTGAAGTGATGTCTGTGTGTGTGTGTGTGTCAGTGGGTCTGTGGAGACGATAACTGACTAACGAATGGACCGATTCGAACCAAATTTGGTACAAAAATCACAATCTGTAAACACTGGAAGCCTATTGTTTTTATACGCAACCGAATGTTCAGAACCCCCCAAAATTTTCGAATGAAATTTTGAAAAAATCGTCAAAAAATCAAAACCAATATTAAAGTTACGCAAATAAACATTTCTTATGTAATTTTTCATTAGAAAACGATTGACATAAATTTTAGAACGCTAACATGAACCGTTCTCGAGATATTGCACATTTTTCAAAAAAATTATCAAAAAGTCATATAAAATAGAAAAAAAAAATATTTCCTATTGAGAAACATGTTCACTTTTCATATATAATATCATGCGATAAATTGGGTGACATCATTCTCGTGGATCTAGCTCGTTCCATTCATGAAAAAAGATACTTTGAGTAATACTTTTGCATTTGAACGCCAATTTATCTGGTGTAAGAACAACTTATTTCTTCGTCCATAACGCTTGGCGAGATTTTGGCGACGAAATTGGCGGAATGTCGCCAACTTGACGACTTTTTGAAATGTTGCCAAATTAACGAAAATCTCGCCAAATGGATAAAAATGACGCTAAATCAATGAAAATGACGACTAATTGAAGAAAATTCAATATTTTGGAAAGACTACAAGTATCTACTATAAGAATAACATTTTTTTAACTGTAAAAGTAGTAAATTCATTGCATTATATAAGGAAAGTCATGTGTTGCCCACATCAGATTTTTTTTGTTCTATAATTCAGTTTGTGTTCATATTTGTTTCAGCGAATATATTAAATCAAAAGAAATATCTTAAAAGTTATTGTATTGTTGTGATTCTTTTTTTTTTTTTTTTGTATAATCAATAAAAAATTGTCGATAACATCATTTTAAATATTTTATTTTTAAAACGATTTCCAGGCGCAGAAAAATCCGTGAATACGTTGCTCTTGGATTTGAGCAAGGATTCGGAACCCAAGGTAAGAATTAAATTTTGATTTTGTTACAGTGGTTCTTATCGTGGTCATATTATTATTCTACTCATAAATCAACAGTGTAAGAAAAAAAAATCTTTGATATTTCTAAACTTAAAAAGAAAAATTTAGAAAAATATGGTTTTATTTTTTGTTTGTTTTTAGTTTTTAACACTTTACAACAAAGTTGAAAAGTGTTTAAGACTTTGTTCATTCTGTCTGTCGGTCTATCCGTTAGCACGATAACTGCTGTAAAAATGACTTAATCAAAATGAAATTTTAGTATGTTGTTTAGACGGTCTGTAGGACCTATAGGAATATAAATGAATAATATTACCCAATTAGTTTTGGATTGAACTCGGGTTGAAAAAATGAAATGCATTGAGCCCTATGGGACCTAATTTTTCAAACATTTTTTAAACGGATTTAAAATTAACAAATTGCTTCGAAAATTTTAGGTAATATCAATTTGTTCCGTAAAATATATAAAAAAAAATTCAGTGAAATATATTCAGTAGTTTTTTAAATAAAAATTAAAATAATAATTACACCTCTTATATGAAGCGATCACGTGACCATGATATGAAAAGATCACATGACCCACTTCAAAATGATATATGGCATCCATCTTGTCTCAAAATCGTGATTTTTGAAGTTCTTTTTAATTCATATTGAGTGTTGTATCCGTCCTAAAACTACTTTATTTTTGCTTAAATTCTGTGCATCTACATACTGAAACAACGCAATTACAATATATTTGAGTTTAAATGATCATCCAAATTTGATTATTTCTACAACGAAGCCTACTTTTCACTTATGTAAAATGTAAACAGCAAAATATGTAGAATGAGTTGTATTAGAATTGCTGTATTTTTTTAACACAAAATTATTTAGCCCATGGAGTTTGCATAGCTGAATGAATAATATGAATGAAATATTCATTGATTTGACAAAGAGAAGGACGATTGTTTTCGAAGAAGTGCTAAGCATAGAGTTTAATTACTTGTAGCTCCATGGTCTTAATTTTTAAATAAAATAAATTATTATAGTATTGTGATGAATGAAATGAATGGGAAAATGTTATGAATGAAATGCTGTTTTTATAGAGAGATCCAGGCGTGTTATTTTTTCTATGACGTCATTTGAATGAATTTCAGTTGTTTTCGATGAAGTTTTCAAATATAATAAATTATCGTAGTATTATGATAGTTTTAAAAATATTACCGAGGAATGTATCGCATTTTAGAGATGTTTAAACCAGGCAATTTATATTTCAATGCCGTCATTTGAATGAAGTTCATTTTTATCGATGAAGGTTTAAGTTTTCAAACATAATAAATTAATGTAGTATTGTGATAAGTTTTAAAATATTACCGAGGAACGTATTGCATTTGAGAGATGTTTGTATAAAATTGCATTGAAGTTGGAAAGTGTTTCATAATCAATGTTTTAAGCATGATTGATTTTTTTTTTGAGACTTTGTTTACTGGAAGGCTAATGATTTGAAGCGCGAATGTTGGGAAAACCCTTCAATTTTCGAATGAATTTTTGAAAAAATCGCTACAAAATCCGAAACTTCAATAATGATGAATACATAATTATTTCATTTGTAATTAATTTTTCATTAGAAAACAGCAGATAAAAAATTAAAATGCTATCATGAGTCGTTTTCGATATATGTGCAATATTTGAATGCATTTTCAAAAAAATCATTTAAAAATCAGGACCTTCAAGACTGTTAACTAAGTAATCATTTCATACTTAATTTTCCATTAAAAAACGACTGACGCAAATTTAACTTTACCATGAACAACTCTCTAGGTATTGCACGTTTTTTTTTTAAATAAATTTATATATATAAAAAAAATCCTAAAATGAAAAATCAAGAAATATTAACCAGTAGATGAACTTTTCATAAGCAACATTATGCGACACATCTCATAACATCATTCTTATGGATCCAGTTCGCTCCATTCACAAGAGAAGAGACTTTTTATAATCGTTTTGTATTTTGATGCCCAAGAATTCGCCAAGAATCATTTGTTTTCACGGAATATTCAAGACCAATTGCATTTTGATGAGGATTTTTCAAGGGAGTACGAATAATTCATTCTGTTTTTGACTTATAATTTGCCCAAAGCGCCCAATTTTGATTGACGTGGCGTTAATTCAATGCCGAAAACATTGCGCCGTGAATTTTATATACCATTATATCGCTGTGAAAGATGCAAAGTCGAACATTTTAAAATGATCCTGCCTCTTGTTTTACAATAAAGTTTTAAATAATACTATTGATTGCCCCATTTTACGTTCTCGCCTGGAATTCCATATACCTGTTAATAATACTAGAAAAAAAAAACATTATTTCACAATACTACTGTTAAACACAATTACATTAAAAGCTATTCTATCTATAAATTTGTTGATCTCCATAATACCTATTGGACTGATTGATATTTTTGATTTAGCTCCTGCCCATTTTAAAAAAGCTTGTTTTAATTCGCTTGACATGTATACTACTTAGTATTCTTGTATTTTATGCTCTGTTCTTTTTATGTTTGTGTGGTTACTGTAATTGGATTTCATCTGTAGTTGCCACGTAAATTGAATAAATAAATAATTAAATTATGCAGGTAAAATTCTGTGCTGCCCGCATCAGATTCTTGTCTTTATGTAAACAATTTTCGACGTATTGCTCATTGGCCTTTGAAGGAAAAATATATCTTTTGCATGGAAAGTAACTTTGAATATAAAGTATTTCGCAATATAATTAAGGACGTTCTCCTTCACACGTTTACAGATAGTAACTATATGTTGCTGAAAAAAAATTAATGTTTATGGCAAAAGAAATTCTACACAAGTACAGAGTAAGAAAAAATAATTTGATGTGGGCAACGCACGTCTTTCCCTACAGACTCAAATTCATTTTATCATAATTCACTATCAAATTGTGTTTATTGGCCCAAAGTGATACGGAATGATTATGTAATATTATATACAATTTGCAGTTTTAATACATATTTTTTTTTCATATGATAACTTAACGCATTTCATGACGTCACCAGCTCCCCAAAATTTTAAAAGACTTAAATATGTTGAGAACGGTTCATCTTAGAGTGATGGAGTTAGTCCGTTTCGTTGTCAAAAATTATGTGTAAAACAAGCATTTAATCGATACATTTAAGCCTCTTTAATCTTTTATTTTTTTACGATTTATGCTGGCCATTTCGCGAAAAAAAGGGCTGGCTCCATTTTTATGAATTATGCTAAAATTTGATCAGTATCAGGGCATCCCACAAGTGACTTAACAACCGAACTTAGTGAAATTCCGTCGAATAGTTTTAAGCTAGAGTGGATACACACATTTGTAAAGTACTCTTCTACTACTTCCTAAGATCGTGACTCTTTTATGAACCATTCCAATTGACTTCACTCTAAATGAAACTTCCAATAACCTAATGACCAGAGTTCGACGAAGGAATCACGACATTTAACACATAAATAACTTTATTGACAGCTAACTTCTCTGGGAATTCAATATATATTACAAATCTATACAAATTATTTACAACGCTAGCATTACAAATTCTACCCGAGACATACTAATCTACAATGAAGTTCAACTCTAACTTATTACTGAACTGACTTTCAGTCTGAACCTATGATGATTAAGTAAGTCTTCCATGGACGATTAGAACACACACACGCGTGGCTTTCCCGGCCGTCCAAGCAGTTACTCGAGTCCTTCGGATGAGTCGGACGGTCGGGGTCTTCAACACACACGCGCGAACTCGGCAGAATGGCAGAGCCGCCATTCTAAAGTCTGCCCTTATTTGGCCAATCGTGAGTACGAGATTCTTCGGAATAAAAGTGAGGAGCTTAGGACATAAATTAAAATCAGGAAAAGTAGAATTAGAATAAAATGATAATAAATAATAGGATACTTACACATTGCATACACTCACACATACAGAGTATAAAGTATTATATTACTTTCCTTGTATACATAATGTATAAGGAAAGTATTGTGACGGAGTCGAAAATTCGAATTTGAGTTTTCGACGGGAGAGCACGTTTCAAGCATCCCTGATCACGAATCGAACATTTTTGAAGTCATGTCTGTGCGTGTGTGTGTGTCAGTGAGTCTGTGAAGACGATATCTCACGAACGAATGGAGCGATTCGAATGAAGTTTGGAACAAAAATCACAATTCGTGAATATTGGAAGCCTATTGTTTTAAAACACAATCGAATGTTCAGAACCTCCCCTAAATTTTCGAGTGAAATTTTGAAAAAATCATCAAAAAATCAAAACCTTTAATAAAGTTACGCAAATAGGCATTTCTTATGTAATTTTTCCTTAGAAAACGATTGACATAAACTTTAGAACGCTAGCATGAACTGTTCGCGAGATATTGCACATTTTTCAAATAAATTTATCAAAAAATCCCATAAATTAAAAAAAAAAATTAACTGTTAAGAAATATGTTCACTTTTCATATGTAATATCATACGATAAATTGGGTGACATCATTCTCGTGGATCTAACTCGTTCCATTCACGAGAAAAGATACTTTGAGTAGATACTTTTGTATTTGAACGCCCATAGTCATTTATTCGCTGTAAGAATAACTCCGTCCATAACGCTTGGCGAGATTTTGGCGACGAATTTAGCGAAATGCCACCAACTTGGCGAATTTTTTAAATGTTGCCAAATGAACGCAAATATCGCCAAATGGATAAAAATGACGCCAAATCAATGAAAATGACGACTCATTGAAGAAAATTCAATATCTTGGAAATAATATAAGTATCTACTATAAGAATAACATTTTTTTAACTGTAAAAGTAGTAAATTCATTGCATTATATAAGGAAAGTCATGTGCTGCCTACATCAGATTTTTTATTATGTATCGTATAAAATTTGTATATTTTGTTGTTTGCATATGAAAAAGATCGAGTTTTCTTTGTAGACAATTTACAAGGTAAATGTTTGTGGAAAAAGGGAAAATTTTGTACTGAACTGAGGAAAGTTCTTTCACCATCTTCATCCTATTTCAATTCTTCACCATATTTCGAGTTATAGAGGTCTGTTTTGGCAGTTAGTACAAGTAACACGCGGAACAAATTCCGGAAAATTCCTCATGACTTTATTTCATTCTGTTCGGTTTTTGCAGTCAATAAATTCAAGCAACACATTCTAAAATATAATTCTATAATTTTTAATTTCAATTATTCGAAATATATACAAAACATGAGATCATCGATGGCAGGCACAGACGTCGTTCCGATCCAGGTTCAGCCCGGAACCATCAAAATTACAATATAAATAATCGAAATTATATAAATGAATAAATAAATAGAAAAGTAAAATAAATAGAATGATGTGAAAAATGTTAAAATGACAACAAAATAATAAGTTAAAGGACATTATTTGAATGACATTACGTTAAAAGACAACAACACAGTGAAAATATATGAAACATTGAACGATAGAGGTATAAAGAAGAAATTAAAACTTCATGTTTAGAAAACGCCGAAATCGTTTGAAAGCCAAAAGTCCCACTGCATCGTATGTATTTCAGTGAAGAAAGACTTGTATTGAATTAAATAATATTTATTCTAAATGTTAATTTTGCAGAAACAAAATGATGAGTGCAATGCCAATTAGAACTCAAACAGGATGGAATATCCCTACGTATTCCAATTTATTTCACCTTTTAGTTTATTCTTGTCTCCCTATATTCTGTACCTTGTTGTACAATGAAAAAACGCATTGATTCCTTCTACTTCTTTGTAGGAAATTTTAAATTCTAAATAATCAAAAACACGCATACAAAACGCTGAGCTTTCCTGTAGTGTACAATAATAACAGATGGGACTTTTTTAACGCCATCGACACCAAGATATAATTCTCAAAGCATTGTGGTATTTTCAAGCTTTTCATCCATAGGAGTTTTTATCTTAGTCTCTTTATTTCCATGCATTTGACAAGGGTACTAAAAATACTGACTATTGTCGAAAAGCCTATCGCGGCGTTTCTTAAATGATGCTCTGCGGAACACCGGTGTTCCACAATCTGTAGATAAATGTTCCACGATAAAGTTAAAAGTAAATATATATATATAAAATATAAATATATAGAAATTGAAAAATCGGAAATAAAAATGTTTTAGTAACTTTTGCGCAAGGCAGCATGAGGGTACCAAACACTATATATATAGAAAAATTGAAATATACAAAGTGAAAAAAACATGTAAAAAGTAAGGAAGGCTCGGCAAAAAGCTTACATTATGGCGGTAAGGGGTTGTGACCTTACTCCCCAGTTCAACGAGCTCGTCAAAAACGCCGCGGCATTTTCACTCCTGGTCGCCAGCCCTGGAGTCGGTAAATCAGTTGGCTTTATTGAGTCGGCAATTCAGTTGGCTTTATTTGTGGTGATATGGCTCTCGTGCACTTCTCTATCCAGGTCTCGTGATGATTTCAAAGTCACTCCGGAGGTTGGCTTGGGCCAGGGCTGGCGACCAGGAGTGAAAATGCCGCGGCGTTTTTGACGAGCTCGTTGAACTGGGGAGTAAGGTCACAACCCCTTACCGCCATAATGTAAGCTTTTTGCCGAGCCTTCCTTCCTTTTTACATGTTTTTTTCACTTTGTATATTTCAATTTTTCTATATATATATATATATATATATATATAAATCAAATCATTTACTTGTCTACAATACGTGGTTTTCAAGATATTATTTTAAAATATGTTAAGTTGCCGAATAAAAAATATTTTTAACAGCAAGTTGAAGGTAATTAACAAATAAACTGATGTGCGTAGCGGACACCTAGAAAGTCTATTTTTCTTCAAGATTTCTGTAACGCATTATTTTAAGCTTTATCGCAAAAAATAACGCGATAAAAGGATACGTATTTGAAAATATATCGAATTTGGGGTTATACAATATTTTCTCGTTTCATTTCGCAACTTGCCGCATTTTAAAATGGCCTTATTCTAAGCTTTGTCGTCTGTAGTTCTGCGTCCATTGATAGAGGGCGCTCCTACAGCTGAGCTACAAACGATATTTTATTTGTGATAATTCATCGCTACTCGATAACAAGGCTCTCTATCGATCGACGAACTACGACAAGCTTGGAATAGATCCCCAAGTCGTAAATCATTCCAAAGAGCTTAAATATCTCGAGAACGATTTAATCTAGAACAATGGCGTTGGTATTATTTGTTTTGTCATAAAAAATTGCGTAGTATTTAATCAATATATTAAACATGTTTTGCCTTATTTCAGATTTTGATTATTACTTTTCTGATATACATATTATAATGTATAAGGGAAGTACTATGATGGGGTCGAAAATTCGAATTCGAGTTTTCGACGGGAGAGCATGTTTCAAGGATCCCTGAACATGAATCAAACCTTTTTAAGATGATGTCTGTGTGAGTGTGTGTGTCATTGAGTCTGTGGAGGCGATATCTCTCAAACGAATGAAGTGATTCGAAAAAAATTTGGTACAAAAATTACAATCAGTGAATACTGAAAGACTATTGTTTTTAAATGCAGTCGAATGTTCAAAACCCCCCAAATTTTGGATTGAAATTTTGAAAAAATCATCAAAAAATTAAAACTTTCAATAAAGTTACGTAAGTAATCATTCCTTATGTAATTTTCATTAGTAAATGATTGACACAAACTTTAGAACGCTAGCATAAACCGTTCTCAAAATATTGCACATTTTTCAAACAAATGTATAAAAAAATGACATAAAATTAAAAAAAAAATATTAATTATTATGAAATAGGTTCACTTTTCATATGTAATATTTTGCGATAAATTTGTTATCATCATTCTCGTGGATTTAGCTCGTTCCAATTGCGAGAGAAGATACTCTGGGTAATAGTTTTGTATTGGACGCCATTAGTTGTTTATCTACTATAAGAATATCCTATTTCTCCGTCCACAACACTTAGCGAAATTTTGGTGCCGAATTGGGCGGAATATCGCCAACTTGGCGAGTTTTTAAATGTTGCCAAAATGTAGCCAAATGGATAAAAATGATGCTAAATCAATGAAAACGACGACTCATTGATGAAAATTCAACATTTTGAGAAGAATATAAGAATCTACTATAAGAATAACCTATTTCTCCGTCTGTAACGCTTTTGGCGAAACTATCACCTAATTAATAAAAATGTCACCCAATTGATAAAAATGACACTAAATAGGAGGCCATGCTTCGTAAATTTTTAATTCCGTCATATGACGGGCATACCTTCTAGTATATAAGCGTTTCTCTCCATTTGTTTGTAACACTTAACGAACTTGGCGACTAATCTAGAGAAATAGATCCAAATAGGCGATATTTAGTCCAATATTGACAAAAATATCGTCAAAATGGCAAAAATGTTTTTTAGTTGCTATGCATATTTATTGAAATTCATCCAAATAAAATAAATGAACATTTAGTTGAATTTGCGTCCAATTTTACATTTTTTTTTTTTTAGCGTCTTAGCGCAGACTTTAGTAACTTCAACATGAAAATATCTTGATAACGATTTAACCCAGCGAAGTGGAAGCTCATAAAGAATATTCTTCATTTTGATATTCCTTATTTTGATATTGTTATGCGAGTGGATATGAATATATGAGAAAGTCGATTGAAGCCTTTCCAGATATATTTTGGTGGCATATCGCCAACTTGGCGACTTTTTTAAATGTTGCCACATTGATAAAAATGTTATCAAATTGATAAAAATGACGCGAAATAAATAGTATGCAATATTTTGTAAATTTTTAATTCTTTCATATAACGGGCATACCTTTTATAAGAAATGCTCTTCTAAATATCGTCAACTTGGCGATATTTGGCCTTACATTGTTGAAAATATCGTCAAAATTGCGAAAATGACGCCAAGTTAATAAAAATGACGCCTAATTGATGAATTTAGTATTAAAATATTTAAATGTATGGACTATATTGCTTATTTAGTATACTATTAATATTGATAATTGTTAATTTAGAGGTGCGTAAAATATAAATTAATTGGGAACGAAATAGCTTCGCATGTTGTCATCCGAAAAAGCGGCAAATGTACAATTCAACATTACAAATATTGTGCCGTGGATCTTTTCATGGCTTTTTCATCGTTAAAGAAGTCAATTCACTGCATTATATAAGGAAAGTCATGTGCTGCCCACATCAGATATTTTTCTTGGGCCATAGTGAAAAAAAAAAGGCTAGATGTTTCTTTTCTAAATTGTATCATAATCAAATCAGCACCAGGGTCATTAATACCAAGGTCACTTAGCAACCCACTTTTATAAAGTTTCGTCGAATAGTTTTTAAGTTAGAGTGAATACATACATTGCACGCTCACTCGGAGGAGGTCCAGTTGAAATCAGTTTATTTGTATACTAAAGCGTTCTAAAAGTGGAAAGCTTTCAAAAATTAAATTTCAATTTTTGACCTTTCTTTATGCAGTATCATGTATTGTAAGGAAAGTAAAAAAGTATTCTAAATTGATATTGCAAAGCAATTCTATTGTTATGAAAACCATCTAGCTAATGGGTTATAGCTGAAACTGTTGCTAATGCAATAAAAGTAATAAAACGTCGTATAAGGCCAAGGTTAATAGAATATTAAGATATTCTACGGACCTTGGTATAAAGCAGCCTGATAATGAAATAGATGGTGCTAACCGGTTTCGATCTTAAAAGAACGGTCATCTTCGTTAGAACAAGCAAAGAAGCACGACCCACACTTGGTCGATAGAACAGCAAACGTAATTAAAGTGGAAAAGTGCGGCGGGAGAAGAAAAAGTGAAAAAACCACGAAGGAAGTAACAAGTAGCAAGACACTATGAATGACAAAAATAAAAGACGAATGTAAACATCCAGAAAAAAAAATTAAAACACCTGTTCAATGGCCAAAACTGGTTGTAGTTTTTTGTTGTTGTTGTTGTTGTCCATTTATAGTATACTGGTACTTCCTCCATATTTTTTTCCACCAGTCGCGTTTGCTATTCAACAGGCAATTATTGATTTTGCCTTGCCGAGTGTTGGTCGCGCTTCTTACTTTTCCTGGAGAAAAGAGCTGTTTTTTTTTGTTTTTTTTTCCCTTCGAAACTGGTTGACACCATTTATTTTCGCACTAAATAAAATACAGCATAAATACAAAAATAAACTAGTCTAGTGATTTTAAAGGAAAATAATGACTTTCTTCTTCGTTGAGGCCCCGATTTTCTGACGGGCATGTATTACCTTTCCTATCTTTCGAATCTTTCATTTCTGGAATCGATTTCTATTAGTTAGCATTGAAATGAATGAGTTAGCATTGAGAAAAAAATCATAAAATGAAAAAAGCAAGAAATATCAAGCAGTACGAGAACTTTTCATAAGCAACATCATGCGACACATCTCATAACATCATTCTTATGGATCCAGTTCGCTCCATTCACAAGAGAAGAGACTTTTTATAATAGTTTTGTATTTTGACGCCCAAGAATTCGCCAAGAGTCATTTTTTTCACGGAATATTCATTATAGGCCCATTGCATTTTGATGAGGATTTTTCATGTGAGTACGAATAATTCATTCCGTTTTTGACTTATAATTTGCCAAAAGTCCCCCATTTCTATTGACGTGGCGTTAGTTCAATGCCGAAAACATTGCGCCGTGGATTTCTTACACCATTATATAGCTGTAAAAGATGGAAAGTCGAACATTATACAGGTAAAATTATGTGCTGCCCGTATCAGATTCTTGTCTTTATGTAGACAATTTTCGACATATTGCTCATTGGCCTATAAAGGAAAAAAGCTCTGCGATTAAACTTTTTCATCCATCTTGCTTTGTTGTCGAGTTTGCTATTCTAACTTATTAAATTCTCCGTCAGGGGACTTTGCAATCCCTTTTATTAGATTCTCGCTTTACTAGCTCACGTGTATACACTTACGTCCTTTTCTTTACAAAGTTTGTCTACACACTTTGAAAGATAACCTTGGCTGAAGTTCCTTTAAAGAGCACGGCATGTTGAACGAGCTACTGGACTTAAACAGGAAGCGAGAAGTGTTTTTTAAGAAGATTCTTTTTCGGGAACGTTTCCTTCTTTGGAGTGGAGATGCTGCACGACTGCCTGGATGCCGGCCCACGTCTCTTCGGCGGTCGGTATGATCTCGGACCGTGGCAGCAAGAATCCGAACACCCCTCGATCTCTGAGTTCTATGGAGAAGCTGTACTTGCAGCCGACGACGTCATACACCCAGTCGGAAGCGCTACCGCTGGTGGCGTCTGGAAAGATGGGAGGGAAAGAAAATTATGTACATAACTGCACTATTAAAACGACAAGAACTTATTATTTTCTCGTATAAATTCCTTTGTATATGTCAGTTAGATGACTACAATAGTGATTTTAACGTAGTCAATAAGTGAATGGCACTTTGTGCGAAGGATAAGAAAAACTTGAGCAACGTATACAAGCACAAATAACACAATAATGCAGCATACAGCTGTTTCTAGAATACGCTGGATCCCCTTCATCAGTGCAAGAGAAACCAACAAACCCGAAGTCTAAAAGAGGAATGAGCACAAGTAGAAGAAAAAGAAGGGGTTGTGGGGGCAGCATTGCGCCACTCACTGCTACGAAAGACATCGCCGGTTATTCCCTCGGTCTAGTAGAATTATTTTGGGCTTGATAGCATAGCGCGGGATCAACAATCTAAAGGTTCCGAGTTCGAATTTATCCCCACCATCGAGGATCTGCGCCTCCCACTCCCTCACAGTTTTATATACCCAATACCTGGATCAAGAGCTCATTTGAGAGAGCCAATCAGAAAGAAGAATAAAGAACAGAAGCAGAAAGAATAAATCGGAGAAATCCCAAGAATCAGAAAACAGAATGGAGAAATGCACGTCTATCTATGATCTTAACTTCTTTGAAACCTTCCATATTCAGAAAAATTCTAGTCATTTAGTTAATGACTTGTCCTGTACTCTATTTTTGTCAGCAGTCTGGCAGAGCGCCCTGCAATTTTCTAAACTTTTTCGTTCCATTTCTTAAAAGATATTCCTATCGTATTTTGACGCACGCCAATCTTGCGTGTTACTTCTCGTTTCGCATTGGCTAGTCTCTTCTTTACTCTTCTTTCTAATTGGCTCTCGAGTGAGCTCTTAAACCAAGTCTTGGGCATACAGTCCCATCTCCTTCCTCCTTTCGGTTTGTGGGTTCCTTTGCACTGACGAAGGGGATCCAGCGTATCCTCGAAACGGCTGTATGTTGAATTATTGTGTTATTTGCGCTTGTATATTTTACTCAAGTTTTCCTTATCCTTCTTCATTAACATACAGGGTTCGTGCACACTCTGCAAACCGGGAATTTACTGGAAATTTGAAAGTGGACTAAAATGTCAGGGAAATTGCAGGAAAAATCGATTTTTTGTTCAAAATTCTGAAAAAATCAGGGAATTTTCCACTTGCCGACCTGATTACAGAGATGCCGATTACTACGGATTCTTCATAGTTTTTACGGGAAACATCCTCATACTACGGATTACGGAATTTGCATAGTTTCCTATGGAAAATTGTCTTCCCTGAAGGCTAATGTAAATTTACAGCCGCATGCACGATAATGCCAACTAAATCAACGTAACAACGGGGATTTACGACCTTGTCGACGATAATGCCAATCAAATTAACGTGACAACGGGGATCTACGGCCGCATGCACGATAATGCCAATCAAATCACAGTGGCAATGATGATTTACCGCTACGTGGAATATAAAAGATCACTTTTCCCATGGAAGTAATAAATGTACTTCTTAAAAAGTTAATTTTATAATTAACGGTTAATTTTATAATAATTTGCGCTTAAACAGTGCAATTGCATTATTTGTTCGCAATTCATTTTATGTTCTCATAAATCGCCGAGAGTCGATTAGTATCTTTTCCCATTTATCTTCATCTTCTAAATATTGCATAGTTCTAAAGATTGACTAAACTAGCTTATTTATATATTCTGATTAATTAAGGTTAATTTTTTAATCATGTACAAACATCAGTCGATCATGCAATTAAAGGTCTTGAACAAAAACACTTCATAATCATAACCAAACAGGAAATAATGACCATCTACCTATAGAATAAAAGAAAAACTGTTTTCCCACAAACCAAAATTGGTGAAACAACAAAAATTAGTTCAAATGTTTGAACAAAATGATAAAAACTTTCTTTTTCTGTTTATTTCTTGTATATTTTTTCTTAAAATTTCTTTTGTTCCATTTTTTTTTTGTATTAAATAATATTTTTAATAGGTTAATTTGACTAAAAGTAATGTTTTATAGTGTATTTAGTTGATATTAAGTTAGAATTTTATCCAAACTCTATAATCCGGAAAATTCTAAAATCCGAAATTAGCAAAGTCCAGATTTCCGAAGTTGTACTATATTTACAGATAAAATTGTATACAAATATAGAAAATTTTGAGTTATTTTGAATGTTTTCGACTGTCATGTATTCACAATAAATATCAGTCAAATCTAAATTTTTTTTTTGAAATTGGAGTTAAAATAGTAATACGCAGTATCTGGAATTTTGATGGAGACAACAGGGAAAACCTGGAAAACTCAGGGAATTTCATTTCGAAAAATGGACATGAATTTTGAACATAGTCAAATATCCAAAGAATAGTCAGTCTACTTTAAAAGTACCCGTGAATGGTACTTGAAATAATACAATAATCAAAAATTAAGGAAGTAACCTGTAAAAGAACCTATAGTTAACCTTTATAATTAAATTCCAATACCAAACGAACAAACAACTTAAGAAAGACCAATCATGCATAAAGCATTAATTATGAAACACTTTCCAACTTCAGTGCAATTTTATTCAAACATCTCTAAAATGCGATACATTCCTCGGTAATATTTTAAAAATTATCACAATAATACATTAATTTATTATATTTGAAAACTTAAAATTTCATCGAAAAAAATGAACTTCATTCAAATGACGGCATTGAAATATAAATTGCCTGGTTTAAACATCTCTAAAATGCGATACATTCCTCGGTAATATTTTTTAAATTATCATAATACTACAATAATTTATTATATTTGAAAACTTCATCGAAAACAAATTAAATTTATTTAAATGACGTCATCGAAATATAACACGTCTGGCTCTCTCTATATAAAAGCAGCATTTCATTCATCACAATACTATAATAATTTATTTCATTTAAAAACTTAAGACCTAGGAGGTACAAGTAATTAAGCTCTATGCTTAAAACTTTATTGAAAAAATCGTCCTTCTCTCTGTAAAATCAATGAATATTTCATTCATATCAGCTATATTACAGACTCCATGAGCTAAATAATTTTGCGTTAAAGAAATGCAGAAATTCTTATACAACTCATTCTACATATTTTGTTGTTTACATTTTCCATAAGTGAAAATTAGGCTACGTTGTAAAAATAATCAAAATTGGATGATCATTTAAATTAAAATATATTGTAATTGCGTTGTTTCAGAATGTAGATACACAGAATTTAAGCAAAAATAAAGCGGTTTTAGGGCGGATACAACACTAAATATGAATTAAAAAGGACGATTTTGACACAAGATGGATGCCGTATTTTATTTTGAAGTGGGTCACGTGATCTCTTCATATAATGGTCACGTGATACCTTCATATAAAAGGTGTAATTATTATTTTAATTTTTATTTAAAAAACTACTGAATATATTTTGCTGCCATTTTTTATATATTTTATGGGATAATTTGAGTATTTCATAAAACTTTTGAAGCAATTTGTGAATTTTAAATCCGCTTAAAAAATGTTTGAAACATTAGGTCCCATGGGGTTCAATATATTTAATTTTTTCAACCCGGATTCAATCCAAAATTAATTGCGTGATATTATTCATTTATATTCCCATAGGTTCCACAGACCGTCTGAATAGCATACTAAAACTCCATTTTGATAAAGTCATTTTTACGGCAGTTATCCTGTTAACGAACAGACAGACAGACAGAATGAATAAAGTCATAAACATTTTTCAACTTTGTTGTAAAGTGTTAAAAACCACTGTTGAATGATATTGAAATTAAGAAAGAACTAAATAAATAATTGACAAGAAGCGGTGTTGAAACGAGTTCGACCCTGTGTGTGTATGTGTCAGTCCAGGGATAGAAATTTTGGTTATTAGAATGCAGACAGCTGTCTTGCATGGGACATTCGGTACTGGAGATAAAAGTTATATGAATGAAAATTTATAATTTTTTAACTATTTGGGGGGAAAAAACCGCCTCAAAGCCTGAAAATCTCATAATTTTTTATAATACAGGGATTTGAAATACAAAGTCTCATCGTAGGAGAAACAAATTAGCGGTGGCTCCAAGGCGATGGAGCCAAAATGGTTCTGCGTGAATAACATTTTGTAGTATCGAAATAAAAGTCGATTCAAATCTAATTGTATACACTTATAGGGCCTTTAAAAACACACTTATACACTTATAGGGCCTTTTTTTTTTGCTTATTGTTCAAAACTAGCTTTTTAATTTTAAGATATAGGAATTACAAACTTGAAAGACGTAAAATTTCCATACTTCTTCAACTTGACAAGACTCGAGAACTACAAGAGCAATTTTTAATGGTAAATATAGATTTCAATACTAAACTTTCTAGTACATATTTTTGTCGTTTACTATTTATATCTATCCTTTATAATTTATTCCTTATTTCGAGTGAAAGTTAGAAAAATGTAAAAAAACACCCGCTTGAAAAGCTACTTTTTGAAGTTTTTTCGAAAAAAAAAGTTCCAAATATTGAGGCATTGAAATTATTTTTATATATTCATAATGTGAACCTTATTTTTAACAAAATAAGAAAAATGTTTTTCCTTTTTACTTTCCTTATATACATAATGTATAAGGAAAGTATTGTGACGGGGTCGAAAATTTGAATTCGAGTTTTCGACGGGAGAGCACGTTTCAAGCATCCCTGATCACGAATCAAACATTTTTGAAGTGATGTCTGTGTGTGTGTGTGTGTGAAAGTATGTGTGTATGTGTGTGTGTGTGTGTGTGTGTGTGTGTGTGTGTGTGTCAGTGAGTCTGTGGAGACGATAACTGACGAACGAATGGACCGATTCGAACCAAATTTTGTACAAAAATCATAATCCGTAAACACTGAAAGCCTATTGTTTTTATACGCAATCGAATGTTCAGAACCCTTCTAAATTTTCGAATAAAATTTTGAAAAAATCGTCAAAAAATCATCAAAACCACTAATAAAGTTACGCAAATAGACATTTCTTATGTAATTTTTCATTAGAAAACGATTGTCATAAATTTTAAACCGCTAACATAAACCATTCTTGAGATATTGCACATTTTTCAAAAAAATTATCAAAAAGTCATATAAAATAAAAAAAAATATTTCCTATTGAGAAACATATTCACTTTTCATTTGTAATACCATACGATAAATTGGGTGATATCATTCTCTTGGATCTAGAGCTTTTTCCATTCATGGGAAAAGATACTTTGAGTAATACTTTTGTATTTGAACGCTAATAGTCATTTGTCTGCTGTAAGAATAACTTATTTCTTCGTCCATAACGCTTGGCGAGATTTTGGCGATGAATTTGGCGGAATGTCGCCAACTTGGTGACTTTTTGAAATGTTGCCAAATTAACGAAAATCTCGCCAAATGGATAAAAATGGCGCTAAACCAATGAAAATGACGACTCATTGTCGAAAATTCAATATCTTGGAAAGAATATTAGTATCTACTATAAGAAAAACCTATTCATTTTACTGTAAAAGTAGTAAATTCATTACATTATATAAGGAAAGTCATGTGTTGCCCACATCAGATTTTTATATATTAGGTTCGGGATAAGCGTCCAAAAGTGCTTCCATGTTTCTCAACGCTCCGTTTATTCGGCTGGAGAAACCCCTACCATAGATATTATTCACGTCAAAACGCGGCTTGTGTTAAATGGGAGGTACACAAGTAGTTTCTCCCCCATTATAATTTAAAATTTTTGCCAAGTAAGTAAAGAATGGATCTGTCAAAATGCGTAAAAATATTACAACCTTCATCTGTGAACATTCTGTATTGATAGCATTTAAAGTTTTTGAGGAAAAGGGACAAAGTCGGAAAATGTCACATGGCCAAGATAAGCCAGTTCCTGTCCTCTAAATAAAGTTAAGCTCAGTGGTTGGAAAAACTACTTTATTAGTGTAGTGTTCCACAATTACAACTGCATTATGACAAATGTAGTTAACTACTACTACA
Source organism: Amaurobius ferox (assembly GCA_951213105.1). Lineage (NCBI taxonomy): Eukaryota > Metazoa > Arthropoda > Arachnida > Araneae > Amaurobiidae > Amaurobius > Amaurobius ferox. The sequence goes on from OX578152.1 coordinate 122,749,782, forward strand.
ACTACTTTTTTTAAAAAGTATTGACTACAAACCGTACTTTTAAAATGTAGTCACTAGATAACTACTTTTATAAGACGTATTTTGCCACAGCTTCAATTTTCACAAAAAGTTGAGGATATGGGTATACTGCAGTCATTTAACATACTTATTCTGAATAATTAAAATTGACTGATTCCCAAATTGACTGATCAACACACCCATCTTTACGTTTTTACCCTCTTCTGAAAATAGTATAATAAAATAAAAATATAAACTTTAAAATCAAAGACAGCCAAAAATAGGTTTAAAAGTCCTTTAATAAAATATCATTTGATTGAGAAGTTGTCTTTGATATTAAAGTTTAATTAAAGTTGCGTGTATCCATTATATTTATTAAAAGTAAAAAAATAAAATAAAAGTAAAAACTATTTATTTAAAAAAATGCTTGTTCATTTTTAGTAGAATTTGCATCTCAAAATTGCAATCAGATAAGCAGGATCTTTTGGGAAACAACACATCTGAATATATCCATATAAAAAATCAACTTCATGAGGCATTGGCCTTCCTAACACTGCAGCAGCCATTCATCGTACATCGTTGCGCGGAACACTAAATTTCATACAGATGAAGAAAGGGTGATCACGTGATATGCAAAAAGGCAGGCACCTTGTTTGCTTACTGAAGTAGCGTCCAAACTCTATACAAACTAGTGATTTATTGTATAGCGCTACTCGCTACACTACTTATTTTTAAAAGTAGCGCTTTACACTACAAACTGCTAGAAAAAGTAGTGACTACTGTAGTTTCGCTACTTGTAGCGCGCTACTTCCGACCACTGGTTAAGCTACCTCGCCAAATATGCCCACAAGACTTTTATAGTTGGGTTGACTTAACCGATAAAAACAATGAGAGATATAAAACATCAGAGAATACTTACAGAGTGTTTGGGCAGACGGTCCGTACCTGTACGGCATGCCGTGAGTCGATTCAACGGCTGCTACCGCTATTTTCAGAACTTCCATCTGCAACCAATAGAAAAACAATCGTATCATTCAAATGCGGTTAATGGTCATCTGCATAACATTTGCAAGACACATTACAATATAGGATTTTAAAGAAATTCGCCTTACAGACCAGATAAGATCTCGCTATTAGATTTTGTAAACACACTGCTATCAGTAGTCTGGCATTATCAAGCGTGATGTCACATGAAAAGCATCTGTACACTTTCTTAAGATTACTTAATAATAGAATGGAAAGTCTCGCCTCTTATAAAGAATATAATCTATGTATTTTAATGACTGAAAACTAGAAAATTGTTTATTACGATAATTTTCATCCTATGTTTGATAAGACTTTTCGTTTAATTAGCTGCAATAATCCCCGTAATATTTTACTTTATGAATCTTTTTTTATTTATCTTTACGGTGAATCTATTTGCAATTTTGATCGCGTTCAGACCCTTAGTTATGCTTGGCGTCTCGTTCTCGACTCGCTACATATTAAACCTTTATATGATTTTCTGAATATTTAGTAGATGCTTTATTTCGTTTTTTGATGCCATTTCTATTGGTTACAATTTAATTTATGAACCTTTTTCCTTTTATTGTATTACTTTCCTTATATACATAATGTATAAGGAAAGTATTGTGACGCGGTCGAAAATTCGAATTCGAGTTTTCGACGGGAGAGCACGTTTCAAGCATCCCTGATCACGAATCAAACATTTTGAAGTGATGTCTGTCTGTGTGTGTGTGTGTGAAAGTATGTGTGTGTGTGTGTGTCAGTGGGTCTGTGGCGACGATAACTGACGAACGAATGGACCGATTTGAACCAAATATGGTACAAAAATCACAATCCGTAAACACTGGAAGCCTATTGTTTTTATACGCAATCGAATGTTCAAAACCCCCCTAAATTTTCGAATGAAATTTTGAAAAAATCATCAAAAAATCATAAGCCACTAATAAAGTTACGCGAATAGACATTTCTTATGTAATTTTTCATTAGAAAACGATTGACATAAATTTTAGAACGCTAACACGAACCGTTCTCGAGATGTTGTACATTTAAAAAAAAAAAATATCAAAAAGTGAAAAAGTGATATAAAATAAAATAAAAATATTTCGTTTTGATAAACATGTTCACTTTTCATATGTAATACCATGCGATACATTGGGTAACATTATTCTCGTGGATCTAGCTCGTTCCATTCATGAAAAAAGATACTCTGAGTAATACTTTTGTATTTGAACGCCAATAGTTATTTATCTGCTGTAAGAATAACTAATTTCTTAGTGCATAACGCTTGGCGAGATTTTGGTGACGAATTTGGCGAAATATCGCCAACTTGGCGACTTTTTGAAATGTTGCCAAATAAACGAAAATCTCGCCAAATGGATAAAAATGACGCTAAATCAATGAAAATGACGACTAATTATCGAAAATTCAATGTCTTGGAAAGAATATTAGTATTTACTATAAGAAAAACCTATTTTTTTTACTGTAAAAGTAGTAAATTCATTACATTATATAAGGAAAGTCATGTGTTGCCCACATCAGATTTTTTTTGTATTTCATAATTAGATTATATTTAAAATGTCTCGTATTTAAAAATGCAGAATGATTAATATACAAATTTTGTCTGGCGGTTATGTCCTGTATTTAAGCACATGTTCGTCACTGATGAAGGGCATAGTCATGCCCGAAAGCGTCTAATTTTTAGTATGTCGTAAAAGGAGATTTTAATAAAATACTTTTAATTATGACCAATTTTTTGGTTGTTTTTATTTTTAAAGTAGAAAATGTTCTTATTATTAATCTACGCTATTAAAACTTGGCAAACTATGTTAGTACATGCAGGGGCTATTAGCAGGGAGTTAGTATAGCAAAGTGATCCTGCTCGATCGAATAAAAGGGATTGCAACGCCCTTACTGGAGCATTTAAAAAGTTAGGATGATGAACTCGACAACAAAGCGAAACAGACGAAAAATGGGAATTACAAAATTGTAACCTACTGGGTTCCGGTCAAGGCCACCTAGAATAAGAGGCCCGGACATTGACAACTCAACCGCAGTAACGGAGGGAACGTATCTCCCGTGCGTAACACGTACGGGATCTAACACAGATGAATTTCTACAGTAATAAATAAGACTAATATGAAAAAATATATCTCTAAACTAACAAGTAAATTAGAATAAACTTCAAACTGTGATTCTAAAACAAAAAATTATCTACATTGAGAACAAATATTTTTTCCCTCTCTTCAGTAAACATTTATGTTAAAATTATATTAATATAATAAACAACTATATTAATATTTATATAGTATTTAAAATATATCAAAAAACAAAACTTATAATACTTAGAAATTCAAATAAAATTTTATAGCTATAAATTAGGAAAAAAGTAATTACATATTCACTATAATGGGGGAAACTGCTGACATTTACCTATGACTTTAAAATACATATTTTATTAGCTAACATACATACATATATATATATGTATATATCTCCAGATTTAGTATTTAGTTTTAAAATATAAGCAACATAAAACGCAGTGAAATAGTTATGAATATAAATTTCTAAATTTAACTTTTCTATTTTGTGACAGTAACTTTTGCAACATTATTACTTTTACACTAATACTATATTAAAAAAACTCTTGATACCTACCTATTTAACTTGAACAACATTTTATACTGTAAATCTAGAATTCATAAAAAATGCGAAGAAACAAGCCTGTTTAAAAAATCTGAAAATTCGTCATTTAAAATTCAAGCAAATTTGTGCATAATTTTCTACACGCAATGAAACTATTTAAATTATTAAATCCATCAAAAAATGTAACAGCATTTCTTTAAATAAGGAAGTAAAATACAAAAACAGGGCTTTTATGAGTTGTAAAAACATTTTATCTTACAAGCCTAATTAAGTCACATCAAATTTATATTAAAATGTATCATACTGTATATGTAGAAATAAATAGCTAGATTTGTATTTTGTCTGAAAAAAGTATATTCAAAATTAACTCAAATTTTCTGAGTATCTGAGTACCATGTATGTGTGTATGTTTTAACTAGTACACACCATTAATATTGTGTTGAAATGTGAAATTATTTATTATTCTTGTTGAAATGTGAAGTTATTAAGTTTTTCTTGAAGCAAGTAAATAAAATACAAAAAAGAAGAGCTTTTTATGAGCATATAAAAACTTTATTACAACAAATTTATAAATCCAAGTAGTTGGAGTTAACAAAGTTACATAAAAAATAAAATGTATCTGCCACAAAAGCTAGATCCATATTTTGTCTGAAAAGTACCTGCATATCATATGTCACATTCAAACAAAAGTCCCCCCCCCCCCCCATTTATATCTACTGAATACCAACCTGATATATATTAAATGATGTACATAAAGTATGGATTATAAATAAATACTACTGATTTTACAGTAAAAGCATTTATATTAAATCCAAAAAATTTGACATTTGCATTCCCCCCCCCCCCCCCAATTGAGTTCTGAAAAACAATTTTACTCTACGGATCAGGATATTTTCATTAGATACAAAAACTATTTAATCAGTTAAATCTAAATGACACATTAAATACTTTGATTGTAATGTAATCAAAAACATCAATCAATAACTTTTGATAAAAAATAAACATTATTAATGACATTATTATGATAATAAACATTATTATGATACACAAGTTTTATAAACATATCGAGTTTCGCTGCACTTTCCTTTGGAAGAGCATACTCCACATAGCCTGGGATTCCCCCCCCCCCCAAGTAACATCAAAACATCTAAATAAGCTTCAATAAACTTTATTTACACATACTCTGAGATCCCCCTCCCAAGTAAAATCAAAACATCTAAATAAGCTTGAATAAACTTTATTTACACAGCATGTGTTGAAATGAAACTTACTGCATATATTTAATAATTTTTTCGGGAACGGTGTACTGTAAAGCATTTACCTATGTGCAACGGTACTCAAGTTTTACAAACATATCGAGTTTCACTGCATTTTCTTTTGGACGAGCATATCTAGGATTCCGCCCCCCCCCCCCGCAGGTAACATCAAAACATCTAAATAAGCTTCAATAAACTTTATTTACACATACTCTGAGATTCACCCCCCCCCCCCCCACACCAATATATTTGACATGCATTATTTCAACCCATCTAACGATTCAGTCAAATTCAATTAATATTATGTTATAACTAATAAACACAGCACAAAAGTAATTATTTTTAACAAAAGCCTGACAATTCAAGAATAAATACAAACATCAATATGAAAATTTAAGTGTGAATGCATTATGCAATGATCACAGATACACCCCCCCCCCCCCATGCTTTATTTCTTAAACAATTATACAAAGGCATATTCCGTATATTTCATTTGTAATACAGTTTCTATGTTCTATGATTTATCAAGGCTATTTCGATAATTCTATGATTTATTATGGCTATTTCGATAATTCTATGATTTAGCAAGGCTGCAATATTTGATTCATTGATACTTTAGATTAACTTAAAATAACATATCATGATGTAAGGAGTAATTTGTAACAGATTTTGTCTTTCTAATGTCTAAAAAATGTACGATTCACGATCTCAACAAAAAAGGCAAATATTTACTTCACAAAAGTCTGTAATAAAATTATGCTTAAAATGAAAGGTTCAGTGATGAATAACAAGTCATTCAGGCAATATTAAACATGAATTAAGAGTACTTTTCTCAAGATATAAGACTATTCGTACAGATATAGCAACATTCGGCGCTACACGTGCTATGTGTTACAAAAATGTTACAATTGCATGCATAAATAAGACAACAACAAAATAAAAAATAACTCACCATTTATGAAGTCCTGTTATGACACTATAATCCAAGTGGGCACGTATTTAAATTATTTTTTTTATTTAAAAGTATGAATTTTTGAAAGTCACTCCTGTAACTTCAATACACTTTCGTACACTCGCAGTAATTGCATATCCCTCCGCGGCTGACGTCACGTATCCCATGATTCCTAGATGTCCGAGCCTTGTTTTCGATAGCCTTGGTTCTGGTCTAAATCGGGTGAATAAAATGAAAGTTATGGAGATTGTCGCAGAGGGCGCGATAGCCCAGTGGTTAGCGCGCGGGAATTGCACTCGGTAGGCCCGGATTCGATTCCCGCCACTGCCAAAACTGCAGCCGTGTTCACGCTGAGTACGATCACGTTAAACATGTGGATCCGTAAGTCCTTCCAAGAGGTTGGTGGTAGGGTATGGAAGGCACGGTCCCTGTGGAAGCCTCCCCCATTGGGTTCCGGTCTAAATTGGGTGGCACTTCCTGCCCGTTCAAACAGTTACCTTACACCTTTTTGGTAGGTCGGACAGTCTGGGTCTCAACAACAACAATATGCGTGACAAAGGTGGCGTAGATGTCATGTGGCGTCACGCTTAGCGTAGCCATTGTACAAAGTACGGTACTACATTAATAAGAATGTTTTAAGAAAGGATGATTACGAAGTCTCTCGTTTTCTGGCATGGCTTGACGATTCCTACAATATGTATTGGGATTGTATCGCAGATAATAATTTATCTTTGTTTCGCTTTTATACACACTAACAAATATAGGTAAAAACGCACAAAAGTCTGGGTTTACTGTCATTAGAATGACACTTTTGAACAGGTCAATTTCCACGCTTAAAACACATAAAGTTACACATTTAAAACGGGTAACAAAACCCATATAAATGCGTTATTTTATTTATTTATATAAGAATTGTACGGAATAATAGACATGTTTTATTTTAAGACCGTTTTAAACAGGAAAAGGTGACATGAGATGTTCATTTTATGTACTTGTTTACCTGCTTAAATGGATGCCACTTAAAGAACTTTTAAGCAGGTAAGAAAGCGGGTAGTGCGGAAAATGACCTGTTTAAAACGGTTTTTTCAGCGTAAAATGACCTGTTTAAAACAGTTTTAAGCGTAAAATAAATTAAATCCATTATTCCGTCCATTTCTCACATAAAAGAATAAAGTATTATAGATAAAGTTACCTTTTTAAGCGTGTAACTGAAAATTGACCTGTTTAAAAGTGTCATTCTAGTGACAGTAAGCCCAGTTTATTGTGCATTTTTACCCATATTTTTTTACTGCGTACTAAGTCTGCTCGCCGTGAAACAACTTTTACAGGCAATGCGGTCGGGAACGCATAACTGGATTTGGCGACATATTCTTAATATTGGATCTGGGTGACACACGTGCCTAAATATCGCCAATGCTTTTTTGTACACTATATAGACCTTGCGAAAGACTTACGTGGTCATCGAAGTGGGGCGCCCGGATGGTCGTGTACCCGTGAGGGGTCATCCAGAGCTGAGAGAAGGAGTGTAAGGTGAAGTAGGCCCTGAGCCGATTCTTGATCTCCGTCACCCCGTCCCGGATGGCGGAACTCTCGGCCTCGGAGAAGGCGTGGTCTCCCTTGAAGATCGACGAACACGGGGTGGAACTGGTGCTGGGACCTGTTCGAACAAATCAAATATATATTATGTAATCAAAAGCTGTCACCAGCTCTGAATTATATTAAAGCATTATAAACACGAAACATTGAAATTGAAATATCAAAAGCACTTAATAATGGAGACAATCATTCTGAAGATGATTCGCCTTGGATGAAGTTAAACCAAGTAGATGCCAACCAAGCCACCCATGGGAGGGGGGGGGGGGTATCACATGAGTGTGAAGGGGGCGACCTCCAGCCGTGCTGCAGGTCCCAATCAGAGTCGTAGCCAGACAGGGGTCAGAGAGGGCTAAGTCCCCCAAGAGGTATACTCAGCCCCCCTGATAAAAATATTAAATTTTAGTAGTGATGAAATTTCATACAAAATGTCATTCAAATTTTGCATAAAAAAAATCTTTGCGATTTCTTTTATAAATGACTTCGTTTTAAAGATTTTTTAATTTAGCCAAATTTGTGTATATACTCATGATCCATTTATTTACAATTTAAAAATATTTAATAATTATGACACTATTTAGGATACTTTTGTATTATTGCGGGATTCACTGTTATACATTATAGAATCAAAATCAACTGATAAGTAGGTAAGAGCTAATATTAAGCATTAACTTGTATTAACTTTCAGAACATTTCTGCAAAATATTAACAACTTTATGACTAGTTAATGCTTAGATTAAAATCAATTGTAATTATTATATATTAATAATGATGTAGAGTGGTTATATGGATATTAATAACCAGCACTTAGCTTGCAAATATAAATATGCAATTATTTGTTACTAGTTTATATGAATTGAAATATATAATAGTAACTATTATGGTTTATAAATGCTACTGATTAATCGTGTTTTCGGTGAGCTTCTCCTTTAAGACTGTTGAGACCCCTTGAATTTCCCTCAAGCCCCTCTTCCATTTCGTCTCTGACTACGACCCTGGCCCCAATGTTTTGTTTCAGAGAGAAGAAGATATAATTTCACAAAGAGGGGGAAATCAATTTATATCCGTGGACCTGATTCAGAGGGTATGTTGGAGATAGATATACATTTGATTAAAATAATTATAGTTCAAATTTGAATGCTTTTATCTCGAGTAAGTAAAAAAAAATTAGACAAATCTGCGAGACTTTTAAATTGTAAAGAAGATCGTAAAAATCAGCCGAGCAAATTTTAAGGAATCACCGGGAACCAAAATGGCTTCATCAAATCGTCGAAACTCGATTTTGAATGTGTTCTTGATTCATTTAAAAGCAGTCTGCGGGTCTACATTTGGAAGTATTCTACGATGTGAAACGTGTCGACATCCTTTCTTAACCCTTTCGCGACGATCGGCACGCCCACGTGCCAGCTGCGAACTTGCATTCAAGGACGAACGGCACTCACTCGGGCCAGAGGAAATTTTACTGCAAGCGGATAGTGGCACCTATAAGTGCCACCACGCGGAACATTTTAATTTGTGTACTAGATGGCGTTACTTGTCCATGGAACTAACTGTATTTTGCAGAGGCATGACCTTGGCAGAAGAGGATCGAATGAATTATTTCTCCATTTGGAGCGGTGAAAATCATTTTGTAATATAAACAAACAGAGCAATTCTCGTAGCATCAACAATTTTATAATTGAGTTTCGGTTTTTATTTTTATTTCAGCGTTATGATTTCGCTGGTGAATCATAGGAATATAAGAGAGTATTTTTTTTTGTTTGGGTTTTAGAGGCAGTGAAATTATTCGTTTATTTCGGATAAAAGAATGGGAGCAACTAACGAGTATTTTGTATTCAGATTTGTATGAAAATTATACATCAAATAGAACATAAATATTTCTTTTATTACTGAAAAAAGTAGATTTCTGTGTTGAATAGGTGATTTTTAGTTAATTTTTTTCGTTAGGCTTGGCGCAAAAAATGCGCCGTCCTTTTCGACCAGTTCGGAAGCGAAGCGCTTCGTCTTTTGGGCCGCGACAGCTCCGGAATGCCGCCGTCCCGAAAGGGTTTCTTAAAGAGAAAAAAAATTCTAAAAGTCAGCCGGGAGATTCCGAGGATTTGTTGGGGAGACAAAAAGAAGCTTCTTCAAATAATTCTCATGGATTCAAATAATCCTGGTAATATTCCTCCATCCAAATACTCCCCCCCCCCCCTTCTGAAAGACTACCAACTTTTCGTTTTCCATAAAATGATCACTTACACACACACCCTCCCTATTTTATGCTTCTCTCAATTTTCAAGTTGTCATGAAATATGTCTAGATTCTTCATTTTTTAACACTTTCCAATATAGTTGAAAAGTGAATGACTTGGGTCAATCTGTCTGCCGTTCGCAAGATAACTGCCGTAAAAGTGACTTTGTCAAAATGAAATTTTAGTATGTTGTTGACACGGTCTGTGAGACATGTGGGAATGGAAATGAATAATGTAACCCAATTAGTTTTGAATTGAACCCGAGTTGAAAAAGTGAAATTCACTGAACCCTATGGGACCTCATTTTTCAAAATTTTTAAGCAAAGTTAAAATTCGCATTAGAAAATATTCAAATTATCCCATAAAATATATAAAAAAAATTTCAGCAAAATAGGTTCGATAATTTTTTTAAATACAAATAAAAATAATAATGACACCCATATTATATGAAGAGATCACGTGACTCACTTCAAAATAAAAAATCTGATGTGGGCAACACATGACTTTCCTTATATAATGTAATGAATTTACTACTTTTACAGTAAAAAAATAGGTTTTTATAGTAGATACTAATATTCTTTCCAAGATATTGAATTTTTGACAATTAGTCGTCATTTTCATTGATTTTGCGTCATTTTTATCAATTTAGCGAGATTTTCGTTAATTTGGCAACATTCCAAAAAAGTCGCCAAGTTGGCGATATTCCGCCAAATTCGTCGCCAAAATCTCGCCAAGCGTTATGGATAAAGAAATAAGTTGTTCTTACAGCAGATAAATGACTATTGGCGTTCAAATACAAAAGTATTACTCAAAGTATCTTTTTTCATGAATGGAACGAGCTAGATCCACGAGAATGATGTCATCCAATTTATCGCATGGTATTACATATGAAAAGTGAACATGTTTCTCAATAGGAAATATTTTTTTTTCATTTTATATGACTTTTTAATAATTTTTTTGAAAAATGTGGAATATCTCGAGAACGGTTCATGTTAGCGTTATAAAATTTATGTCTATCGTTTTCTAATAAAAAATTACATAAGAAATGTCTACTTGCGTAACTTTATTAGTGGTTTTGATTTTTTGACGATTTTTTCAAAATTTTATTCGAAAATTTAGGGGGGTTCTGAACATTCGATTACGTATAAAATCAATAGGCTTCCAGTGTTTACGGATTGTGATTTTTGTACCAAATTGGGTTCGAATCGGTCCATTCGTTCGTCAGTTACCGCCTCCACAGTCTCACTGACACACACACACACACAGACATCACTTCAAAAATGTTTGATTCGTGATCAGGGATGCTTGAAACGTGCTCTCCCGTCGAAAACTCAATTTCGAATTTTCGACCCCGTCACAATACTTTCCTTATACATTATGTATCTAAGGAAAGTAATAGGGCATCCATCTTTTTTTACCAGAATAGCAATCGTGATTTTTAAAGTTCATTTACATTTATATTGAGTGTTGCATCTGTTCTAAAACCGCTTTGTTTTTGCGTATTTTCTTTGCATCTATATTCATGCGCAAACGCAATGACAATATTTTTTAGTTTAAATGATCATCAAATTTTTATTTTCATAACAGCCTAATTTTAATGGATGCAGAATGTAAACAAGTGATTGTAAGGTGAGTTGTATAAGAATTGCTGAATTTTTTTTAACACAAAATTAACTCTGTAGTCTGGAATAAAAATGTATGAATGAAATATTCACTGCTTTTACGCAAACAGTCAGACGATTTATATTTTGATGACGTCATTTGAGTGAAGTTTATTTTCTTTTTCATGAAGTTTTAAGCTTTCAAGCAAAATAAATTATTGTAGTTCTGTGATCATTAAAAAAATATCACCTTTGAATGGATCGCATTTTAGCGATGTTTAATTAAAATTGCATTTCAGCTGAAAGTGTTTCATTCAATGCTTTATTCATGATTGATCTTTTTACTTTCCTTATACACATAATGTATAAGGAAAGGATATAGTGACGGGGTCGAAAATTCGAATTCGAGTTTTCGACGGGAGAGCACGTTTCAAGCATCCCTGATCACGAATCAAACATTTTTGAAGTGATGTCTGTGTGTGTGTGTGTGTGTGTGTGTCAGTGAGTCTGTGGAGACGATAACTGACGAACGAATGGACCGATTCGAACGAAATTTGATACAAAAATCACAATCCGTAAACACTGGAAGCCTATTGTTTTTAAACGTAATCGAATGTTCAGAACCCCCCTAAATTTTCGAGTGAAATTTTGAAAAAATCGTCAAAAAACCAAAACTGCTCAAAAAGTTACGCAAATAGACATTTCTTATGTAATTTTTCTTTAGAAAACGATTATCATAAATTTTAGAACGCTAACATGAACCGTTCTCGAGATATTGCACATTTTTCAAAAAAATTATCAAAAAGTCATATAAAATAAAAAAAATATATTTCCTATTGAGAAACATGTTCACTTTTCATATGTAATACCATGCGATAAATTAGGTGACATCATTCTCGTGGATCTAGCTTGTTTCATTCATGAGAAAAGATACTTCGAGTAATACTTTTGTATTTGAACGCCAATAGTCATTTATCTGCTATAAGAATAACTTATTTCTCCGTCAATAAAGCTTGGCGAGATTTTGGCGACGAATTTGGCGGAATGTCGCGAACTTGGCGACTTTTTGAAATGTTGTCAAATTAACGAAAATCTCGCCAAATGGATTAAAATGACGATAAATCAATGAAAATGACGACTAATTGTCGAAAATTTAATCTCTTGGAAAGAATATAAGTATCTACTATAAGAATAACATTTTTTTAACTGTAAATGTAGTAAATTCATTGCATTATATAAGGAAAGTCATGTGTTGCCCACATCAGATTTTTTGTGAATAGATAAAAAATCATGTGCGGTGTAAAAAAAAAAAAATCAAAATTCCTTTTCACCTGCCTCCAAAAAATATGTCGAAGTTCCTGTTGGGGTCGGTCCCTCTGCAGATCAGCAGCCCCGGAAAACTTGGCACCAACGCACGATTCTTTCGCCAAAGTCTGTTCTAAAATACAAGAACGGAAAATAAAACATTCCATTACATATTTAGGATGAAAATATACATTCATACTCTTTATATTTCACGTTCAAGCTGCATCGTAAATAATATTAGAGTAAAAATAGGACGATTATGTCACCACTGTTTCTTTCAGAACTTTTTGGCCGGGGGATGAAAATTTAAGGGGGGGAGCAAGATTTCTATTTGCTCTGTATAAATATATCTAAATGCTGTGTCACATGATTAGAAGCTAGATTGACATAAAATGTCACCTGGGGGGAGGGACGAATACTCGTCTCCGGGGGTCTTAGTCCCCCGGAGGTATGCCTGAAAGAAACACTGTATGTCATGCATTGATATTACGAATGTTTTAAGAAAATATATAAAGCAATCAGTATTGCACTGAAAACACAAATGTATGAGCTTTCGCTTGCAAGTTCTTTGATCACTTCTCTTAATTCATTAAAAAATATGTGTTGGCAACAGGTGGTTCAGCTAATTTGGCATGAATTCCTGACATACCAATAAACTAAGCTCCTACCCGGAAATTTTCGTTAAATTATTTAGAGGCCATCCAAAAGCTTTAGTGTACTTTGTGTACTTGTTTTTGCTGTAAAACTATTCAATGGATAATACTAATCCCAAAAAATCTGTTTTTGTTGTAAAACTGTTCAATGAATAATACTAATAAAAAAAAATCTGATGTGGGCAGCACATGACTTTCCCTGCAGACTCATATTCGCGTTCTCTTTATTTCTTCAATAATTCATTACATTGAGTTGAATGGCACAAAATAACAATCATAATTATTTAAAGTGACACTGAATTGGCACTTTTAATTCAATTTTCGTATTCGTTTGGTAGCTGGGCTTTTTTTCTAAAGTGGTGTAGCGAAAAATCTAAAATATCTCGAGAACGGTTAGTCTTAGTGTAACGGGGTTGATCTTATTCTTTTGATCCTTAAAAATGATATATAAAACAAGCATTTAATTCATATATTTGAGCGTACGTGGTTTTTTATTTTAGATTTTGACAACTTTCGGGCCATTTCGCAAAAAAATAAAGACTGCTTTTTTTTTTTATCCCGAATCGTACTAAAAACTAATCTGCACCAGGGTCAAACACTAGTGACGTACCTACCCAATTTTATGAAATTCGGTCCATTTGTTTTTGAGTTAGAGTGGATACATACATTGCACAGACAGATAGATCCACACGCAGACGTCACGCTAAATATAGTTTTTTTCGTATTCTAGAGGTCCCCAAACGTGTCGATCCGTCGAAAACTCGAGTTGCAATTTTCGGCACGATTCCAATACATTCCCTATACATTGCCCTGTATTGCAGGGAAAGTAAAATGTGTCTCATGAATATCTTCACGAGTCTTTCGCTTAGAACCGTCCATTTTTGTTTTAAAGGACTTCAGATTTTATGCAAACTTCGCTAAAACGGGTATATATACAGTGAACGCTCGTTTAGACGGCACTCTTTAAGATTGATTTCTCACTATTACGTACAAGTACGGATTTCTCAGTTAAGGTCTGCGGACGTTGTATGCTATAAACATCGCTTAATACGCATCGCTTATTCGTCAAGATGGACAAAATTTATTTAATTTTATCAATCAGTAGAAGGATGTTCAGAAAATATTTTTGAACCATTTGCTAAAATTGAGAATGACATTGAAATGAGGTCGGTCACCCAGAAGAAATAGATGAAGAATTACTTTAAAATAAAAGCTTGAAAAACTTCCTTGCATATGTCTAAAATAAAGACAATTGTTTCGAAGGCGTTATAAATCCCCTTCTTCGGGCTAAATGAACAGGTATAACAGTATGCGCTCTTCTGAAAGCAAACTGCTTAAGGTTACTTTATAATTTAAATAGTAAGACTACAGCTACATTTTGTTTTGCACTCTATGTTAATTCGCTGAACAAATTTTTAAATAATTTTTTTTTGTATTTTTTATATATTTTGTTTTGTTTTAGTTGCATTGCTTAATATAGTATAAGTTATATGGCATTTAGAAAAATAAACTTTCATTCCAAACTTTCATCTTTCACTGCATATGAGAGTTCACTGCATACACACGCACACACACACACACATATATATATATATATACATATATATATATATATATATATATATATATATATATTGTATATATATACACATATACATTGTTTTTGTTCACAGTAACAGGTCAATAAATGAAATGTGCTAATTGAAGCTGATGTATAGTAGTCGCCCCCCTGAAAATTTTACTATTACATCACCTTCATTTTATTAATTGATATTCCATTTTCAGTGTAATATTTTTATTTTAAATATAAAGGGTGATTTCTGACATTCTCTTGAGTTTTTCAGGTTGGTATTTGAATACTTTTGTTTGTTATGGATACTTTACTATTTCTCTTCAATAATTCTATTTTAATTCATCTTTATTACACACACACACATACACGCATATATATATATATATATATATATATATATCCTGTATTACACATTTCTAAAAGAGGTAATTCAATTACATAGTAATCTCAATTATAAGTATGTGATTAGCGATTTAAAAATTTTATCTCTGTTCTTACCCAATTCCATGTGTGCAGATATCCGTCCGGGTTGACGACGGGCAGCACGTACCAGTCGTGAGAGTCGATCAGCTCGGTGATGGTGCGGTCGGTTCCGTAGCCGGTCAGGAGTCGGTCGATCATGAACAGGGCCGATGCTGGGGCCACCCACTCTCGGCTGTGTATCCCGGCGTCTATCCACACCGCCGGACGGGTATCGTTGCCGCCCGAACTTATCTAACAAACAAATCATTGTCATTATAAACTAGTGTTCTCTGGAAGCGGAAAAGTACAAAACAGGGATTTTCTGCTCGCGAACCCCCTTTTTAACACTTTACAAAAGAGTTGGAAAGCGTTTATGGCTTTGTTCATTCTGTTTGTTTGTCTGTCCGTTCGCACGATCACTGCCGTGAAAATGACTTTATCAAAATGAAATGTTAGCATGTCGTTGAGACGGTTTGTAGGACATATGGGAATGTAAATGAATAATATCACCCAATTTGTTTTGGGTGTAACCAGGGTTGAAAAAATGAAATACACCCTATGGGAGTCTATTGGACGTCATATTTTAAACCATACGTACCTTTTCCCATAGGGTATCTTTTAGGTCCCATAGGGTACCTATTAGGTACCCCATGGGACCCAATTTTTCAAACATTTTTTAAGCAAAGTTAAAATTCACAAAGTGTTTCGAAAATTAAAAAAAAAATATTCACATTATCCCATAAAATATATAAAAAAAATTGAGCAAAATAGGTTCGGTAGCTTTTTAAATAAAAATTAAAATAACAATGACACCCATATAATATGTACAGATCGCGTAACCCTCTTCAAAATAAAATAGGGCATCCATCTTTTATTCCTAATGTAAAAATCGTGATTTTTAAAGTTCTTTTAAATTTATATTGAATGTTGCATCCGTCTCTCAAAACCGCTTTATTTTTGCTTATTTTCTGTGCATATATTCTGTGCCAATGCAATTAAAATATTTTTGAGTTTAAATGATCATCCAACTTTGATTATTTCTACAATGAAGCCTCATTTTAATGGATGCAGAATGTAAACAAGTGGTTGTAAGATGAGTTGTATAAGAATTGCTGAATTTTTTTTTCACGCAAAATTATTTAACGCTGAAGTCTGGAATAAAAGTGTATGAATGAAATATTCACAGCTTTTACATAGAGAACCAGACGATTTATATTTCGATGACGTCATTTGAATAAGATTCATTTTTTTTCAATGAAGTTTTAAGTTTTCAAATATAATAAATAACTGTAGTACTGCGATCCTTTAAAGTATAACAGAGCTGAATGGATCGCATTGAGATGTTTAAATGAAATTACATTTCAACTGGAAAGTGTTTCATAATCAATACCTTATGCATGATTGATCTTTCTTGTTGTTCTTTAAATAGAATATTTATATAAATCATTTTTTCTAACATATTTTGTCTTTCAATTATTTTTCGATTGAAAAATGCTTTTAAAATATTTGGTAAATTTCTAAATACTCGATCTTAATCAAAATCAATAGGACAAATTGGTCAATCCGCTTTGGGTCTCGTCCAAAATCACCCATGCAAATTACGAGGGCCTCTTACAAACATTTTTCTTGCCTTTGAAGTATCTCTACTTTAACTTCCGGGCAACACCGGAAACATTTTATACTTGAATATGAGTTTTCAACTTATATTTCAGCGCCTGAATTTAGTATTGTAAATATCTCAATGAATAGTTAACTCTAATATTGCACTGACCCACCCGAAGGTATACGGTTATTAATTTGTTATATAGTTCTCACCTCTTAGGGAACTTTTCATGTCTTCTCCAGTCTCAGAACAAAACTCCTTCACTCGAGTGGTATCCATCCCCCTATAAGCGGCCCTGTTCCCCAGATTCAAGCAAACATACACGCCTACACATACATGCTACTCACAGGGCCAGACAGAGGCCGGAGGGGAGTAGGCCCCCCAAGAAGTATACTCACCTATTAAGGTTTATAATTGCCAAGGGAACTGCTAAGGAGTCCACGCGTCATTCTTTCCGATCACCCATTCACTTTCCACGTTCCCAGCTGCTTGAATTCAGTGTTTATATTAAAAACCCGAGCGTTCTTCTTAGCTAGTTAAATTTTTGCTTGAACGCGGTTCGTTTTATTTTCCCTTTTCTTCAAAGAAATATTTCAAATGTAAAATATTCTTCTGTTAAACCTTTTCACATCAGAGTGATCGCATTGTCGAAAACAATAAATGCAAATATTTTCTCCTTACAAATTATTTCAGCTTTTCTTCCTTAGTAATCTTAAGTTCACAGTTATATTTTCTTCCAAAGGCTTAGATAAAATTAAATAAAAGCTGATGTGGACACATGACTTTCCTTATATAATAAATTTTATTCTTTTATAGTTACAAAAAAAAAAAGGGTTATTACTAAAGTAGATACTTATATTCTCTCAATATATTGAATTTTCGTCCATGAGTCGCCATTTTCATTGATTTAGCGTCAGCTTTATCCATTCGGCGAGGTTTTTGTTAATTTGGCAACATTTACAAAAGTCGCCAAGGCGATAATATAAGTAGGTGATATTCCGCCAAATTCGTCTCCAAAATCTCGCCAAACGTTATGGACGGAGAAATAAGTTATTCTTATAGCAGATAAATGACTATTGGCGTTCAAATACAAAAGTAGTACTCAAAGTATCTTTTCTCATGAATGGAACGAGCGAGATCCACGAGAATGATGTCACTCAATATATCGCCTGATATTACATAAGAAAAGTGAACATGTTTCTCAACAGTTAATATTTTTTTTTTAATTTATGCGATTTTATGATAAATTTATTTGAAAAATATGCAATATCTCGAGAACGGTTCATGCTAGCGTTCTAAAGTTTATGTCAATCGATTTCTAAGGAAAAATAACATAAATGTCTACTTGCGTAACTTTATTAAAGGTTTTGATTTTTTTGATGATTTTTTCAAAATTTCACTCGAAAATTTAAGGGGGTTCTGAACATTCGATTACGTTTAAAAATAATAGGCTTTTAGTATTCACGGATTGTAATTTTCGTACCCAATTTCATTCGAATCGCTCCGTTCGTTCTTGAGATAACGTCTCTACAGACTCACTGACACACACGCACAAACACACACACACAGATATCCCCTCAAAAATGTTTGATTCGTGATCAAGGATGCTTGAAACGTGCTCTCCCGTCGAAAACTCGAATTAGAATTTTCGACCCCGTCACAATACTTTTCCTTATGTACATTATACTATATAGGGAAGTATATATAAGGAAAGTAATAACTTATTTCTTTTGAAACGGACGCCGCACGGGAGTCAGGGTTATATTCTAGTGTGTTATATGCTGTAATTTTTTTTTTTTTTACCTTATCGTTATTTTTGCAGCAATTCAATTTAAATCCCATTTTAATGCTTTCCCAATATATTCTGTATGGTAAGAACCAGTAAAAAGACAAATCATCGACATGTATATATTTATATAATTCCAAAAAGCATTAAGAATCCTGAATGTTAAACTCACTTTGAGCATGGAGATGACATTTCCTTCGTACGTGTCCCCAAGGTTAACGAGTTTCGTGAGATTACGATGTTTTCGGCTCACGTCCTGCATATAGGCCACGATCTGGAATAATAATAATAATAATAATAATAATAATAATAATAAACTATTATTATAGTTGTGCACACAGTAAAATCTCGTTCACGTGATTTAAATGGAGCTGGAAGTAGAATCTGATTAATCGAAAAAAGGGAAGAAAATCCGATGAGACCAACTTACCAACAAATTTAAATTCGAATTTATTTCTATATTTTTATTGCAACTTTTTATTAACACTTTCCAACATAATTGTTTGTGACTTTGTTCATTCTGTCTGTCCGTTCGCACGATAGCTACCGTAAAAATGATTTTATCAAAATGAAATTTTAATATGTTGTTGAAACGGTCTGTGGGACATATGGGAATGTAAATGAATATTAGTTTTGGATTGAACCCGGGTTGAAAAGATGAAATACATTGAACCCTATGAGATCTAAATGTTCAAACATTTTTTAAGCGAAGTTAAAATTCACAAATGGCTTCGAAAATTTAAGAAAATATTCAAATGATCCCATAAAATATATAAAAAAATTTCAACAAAATATATTCGGTAGTTTTTACATAAAAATTACAATAATGACACCCATATTATATGAAGAGTTCACGTGACCCACTTCAAAATAAAATAGGGCATCCATCTTTTTTTTCCCAGTGTCAAAATCGTGATTTCTAAATTCCTTTAAAATGTATATTGAGTGTTGCATCCGTCCTAAAACCACTTTATTTTTAAGTATTTTTTGTGCATCTATACATTCTGAGTCAATTACAATATTTTTAAGTTTAAATGCTCATCCGATTTTAATTATTTCTACAACGAAGCCTCATTTTAATGGATGCAAAATGTAAACAAGTGATTGTAAGATGAATTGTATAAAAATTTCTGAAATTTTTGCACACTAAATTATTTAGCTCTGGAGTTTGGAATAAAAGTGACATAAATTAAACATTCATTGCTTTTACATAGAGAGCCAGATGATTTATAGTTCGATGACGTCATTTGAATAAAGTTCATTTGTTTTTCGACGAAGTTTTAAGTTTTCAAATGTAATAAATTATTGTAGTACTCTGATAATTTAAAATATATCAGCGCTGAATAGTTCGCATTTTAGAGATGTTTACATAAAATTGCATTTGAGTTGGAAAGTGTTTCATAATCAATGCTTTATGCATGATTGATCGTTCTTGTTTAACTTGATCTGGCGTTTTTTTATGTGTCAGTGTCATTCAAATCTTTGTGGCACTAACAAATCAGGTTCTATTCATCATAATTTATATGAATTTAGGTACGCCGTTGTCTTTTGTGGTACATTTTAATCCTTTTGATTTTGAACCTTATCGGGCTGGCCTCTCATGAATCTCTGGAAAATAATTATTTATTTTCATATAGTACTCATGATATTAGACGAAAAATATTTCCTAAATTACATAGAAAATTAATGCGTACTACGAAAAGTTGTCACTTAACAAGAAATTATTTTTTAATATAAAAATAATTTAATACGCTTGGTGAAATAATGTTAAAAAATAAAAGATCTTAAACTTTATTTTTTAATCAAATGGCCAGGCACTTGACTCATCATCATTCGCCTTTATTTCAGCGGCCAGAACCTGAACCATTTAGCCGTCCTAGGACGTTGACCCAGGCGCACCAGAGAGGGCGGAACACACTGCGCCCGCAACACAAACATCCATGCCTTACGTGGGACTCGAACCCACAACGCGGCGGTCGAGCGATTGCTGAGGAAACGCTCGCCTTGACCACTCGACAACCACGTCGGCTCTTAAACTTTATCTCATTCGGGAAAATCGTACGAATTACAAAAGAAAATTGGCAAAGAAACTGAAGTAACACAATTCCACAGGTACCTCGTCCAGGGGGTGGTATACATCGAACGCGAATCCAACAGTCCTTCCTGTCAGGTGGCCATCGGGGTGGTTCTCCTCTCTTTCGCGGTCGATCCACCTGAAATCGAAATATAGAAATAATCGAAAGAAAAAAAATTAGAGAGTAAATCATCATCTATATAAGTTCTTCATCATCAGTAAATTATCAATGATAGAGATACATTGTCTAATGAGTAGAAATCAACACCAGGAACGTACGAAACGCGTATTGGGAAGGCAAATTCTGTTACGAGCCTTGCTGCTCCAACCGGGAATCAAACCATGGATTTTCGTACTGGCCAGCCGACGCTCTAATCGTTGAAGTATTCTGGGACGTCATTACAGGCTCTTACCGAAGTGGACTTGATGCAATTGATGTAAAACATCCCATTTTTCGCCTATTTCGAATTAAAATGGTTGATGTATTGTGTGTGACGATAGATACAAGTTACCTAGGGAAAGGTTTCGATATTTTTAAACTAATTTTGCTTTTTTTTTTTACACTTTATTACTAGAATTATTTTATAATGCAGTCTAAAAAGTATACGAAATCCAAAGATAGAACACATATTGGATTCTGTATTGAGGTCGGCAGATACTTTGATTCATTATTCATATCACGTCAACAACCCAACGGGACGATGACGAACTTATATACCCTCTGTGGAAAGTTCTGGAATAAAGCACGTAACTCGCGAATTTATGAACTCATCGACAAAAATCGAAAAGTTTTCGGGTTTCGCTAAGTTGGCGATATTTCGTTAAATTCGTAACCAAGTTCACTGATTTTATAGCTAAGGTCAAGTGATTCAGACCTTCAAAGGACAACAATCGCTTTGACGGACCACGGGACACCAGAACTAAGAATCTCATCGTAATGAAAGTGCTCGATTATTTTGATACGCTATCGGATAAGTCAGTCAGTCCAGTACATATTATATAGATCTCTAACACTGTGGGCATTGATTTTACAATGAATAATATTTTCTCTTCATTTTAAATATATTAGTTGCCATTCCGGAAAAAGAAATTTTAGCGATTTAAAAAAATTAAGAAAAAATATCGATAGAAAAAAAAATCTCCCTATTTGATTATTTCAATTTCTAGTTCATAGGATTATTGATTATTTCAATTTCTAGGTACATCTTGAGAAAAAAAAAAAGTGATGTGGGTAGCACATGACTTTCGCTACAGACTTAAAGTCATTTTCTTATATTTTTTAATTTCATAATGCATTATATTGTGCTTAATTGAAGAATGTAGCACGGTTACTTTTCTGATATCACATTCAATATGCATTTTTAATTCTTTTTCGTTTCGTTTGGCAACTTAAGGTTAAAAACGTCTGCAGCTCCTTAAAATTCCAAAATTTAAAATATCTCGAGAACGGGACGTCCTAAAGTCACGGGGTTAGTCTAATTCGCTTCGTTGTCAAATATTACATGAAGAACAAGTATGTAATTAAAATATTTCGGCAATTTTTTACGTTTCATTTTACTTTACGTTTCATTTTCGATCCGGTAAGCTATGACAAAAAATGTTTGGTTTGGTGTATACTATCACCTCGTAGCGTTTGGCCCATCTTTTTTGAATCACCCTGTATAGTATAGAGAAAATATTGTTTCCCCTAAAATAATCGAATTCGAGATTTGGATGTCCATATATGTTTTAGGACCTCCTGAAAACGTTTTGACTATTTTTAAAGTGATGCCTGTCTTTCTGTCTGTCGTCGATTACTTTCGTATACGATTGCTGCCACAAAAATGAATGGGCTGAAGTTCGTTCAAATGCAGATGGTCCAATGCGATGACTGAATGTGTTCAGTTAAAAAAATAAAAAATTGAAAGGCTTATGAAATCGAAAAAAGAAAATCTGATGTGGGCAATACATGACTTTCCTTATATAATGCAATGAATTGACTACTTTTATAGTAAAAAAAAAAAAAATAGGTTATTCGTATAGATACTTATATTCTTCCCAAGATATTGAATTTTCGTCAATGAGTCGTCATTTTATTGATTTAGCGTCATTTTCATCCATTTGAGGAGATTTTCGTTAATTTGGCAACATTTTAAAAAGTCACCAAGTTGGCGACATTCCGCCAAATTCGTCGCCAAAATCTCGCCAAGCGTTATGGACGGAGAAATAAGTTATTCTTATAGCGGGTAAATGAATATTGACGTTCAAATACAAAAGTATTACTTAAAGTACCTTTTCTCATGAATGGAACGAGCTAGATCCACGAGAATGATGTCACCCAATTGATCGCATGATATTACATATAAAAAGTGAACATGTTTCTCAACAATTAATATTTTTTTTTAATTTATGGTATTTTTTTAAATAAATTTATTTGAAAAATATGCAATATCTCGAGAACGGTTCATGCTAGTGTTCTAAAATTTATGTCAATCGTTTTCTAAGGAAAAATTACATAAGAAATGTCTATTTGAGTAACTTTATTAAAGGTTTTAATTTTTTGATGATGTTTTCAAAATTTCATTCGAAAATTTAGGAGGGTTCTGAACATTCAATTGCGTTTAAAAACAATAGACTTCCAGTATTTAGGGATGGTAATTTTTGAACCAAATTTCATTCGAACCGCTCCATTCGTTCGTGAGATATCATCTCCACAGATATCATCTCTCTCACTGACATACACACACACACACAGACATCACTTCAAAAACGTTTGATTCGTATTCAGGGATGCTTGAAACGTACTCTCCCGCCGAAACTCGAATTCGAATTTTCGACCCCGTCACAATACTTTCTTTATAATAATATGTACATAAGGAAAGTAAAAAGTAATGCCGATTTGGGTATTAAAGTACCTGTGTACCAAATTGCACGGTTGTACGACGCTTGCGTATACCGCTACAGAATACACACATACACACACACACACACACACACATCGTCCTTTATTAAGTAAGATTTTTTTAATTAAATCTGTTCACATCCTCCACTGGAGTCAATTTCATGAGTGATTAAAATGTATTTTCTACTTTCCTATGCTCCACTGCTGTGGTGACATTGAAAATGTTATTTTCTTTTCATAATTTTTTTTTCGCTTTTTAGTTTTAAATTTTTTGGCGTAATTTGCGTTCCAACCTACACTATATGATCAAAAGTAACCGGACCCTTTGGATGATAGAATGTTTTTCGAATCTCTAAACAAATACTTGGCGAAGTGTTCTGTAACTTTGGCGATGTAAAGAGCATGCTTGAACGCACACTTTCCAGTAAAGTTTCGGTGACTTGTGCATTTAGGACATTACCAAGATATTGAAGAAGGGAAAAATATATTTGATCACCCTGTATCATAAAAAGCTGGAAATGATTTGCAACTTTCCCAAAATAGTTAATTAGCTTTGTTCAATGTGTATAAACATTTTCGTAAAACAAAAACATATATTCATGAAAATATAAACGTTTCTTTAAAGAAAACCAAATTTTGTTACATGTTTTTTGCTTACAATATCCATAGGTTTCAATCAAATTTCGCGAAACTTACAGAACATTTGTCAACGTCCAAGAAAAACATTATACTTGAATTGAAAATTAAAGCATTGACTATACGATGAGATATAAGCATTTGAAGAAACTAAGTTTTTACTGCGAAGGCGCGAAACATAGCAATTGTTTTCTTTCATGATTTTGTAGTGAATACTGTAGGGCAACTTCTATAAAAAAAATCCACTGGAATATCGTAAAAATTCACAAAGATATCGACGATATAGTGATCAGTTTTTCTCTGACTCTCTGAAAGTACCTGAATGATAAAGGGGTTTTCTACAGATTGACATTTTACAAATTCATCGGAGACTCCTGTTCTGAAAATGAACTAGTCCAATTTTATGCAAATATTGATCACCACGTACAGGGGTGTCCGGAGACTTTTGATCATATAGTGTATATACATGGATTGAGGCTGTAGAGACAGGAATACATTTCATCTCAAGACACTAAACCGTCATTCGCAAAAGAAATGAATTGCAAAATAAAACATAGTTATAACGTGCGTAAATGACGTAACACTGGAACGCAATGACATGGACATGGGATGGATGAAACTGTGTGCCGAGTTTTAGCTCTCTGCGTTCTGTGAGAGCCGAGAACGAGCCCGTTAAAACTGTTGAACGGAAGTATAAAGAGAGTCCATGTGAAAATGATAAAAATAGTGTAAGGAGAAAGGACTTACTCCTGCAGGTTGTCAGTAATTGTATAAAACTTCATTCCCATGTGTCGCAAGGTGCCTTCGAGTTTCTCCGCAGAGTCCGGTGGTACGTGGACCGTCACGTTCTGTAGTTCTCTGGTCGGTTCCATCCAAAAGTCCATCTGGGTTCGAAAATAAATAATGCATGTTAAGTTCATTTTACAACAAGCACAGGGTGGCCCAAAAGTCTCGCGCATACAATGTTTAAATTATATAATGTACCGAGGAGACATTGAGAAAGTAACATTTTTTTTTTCAGTTAGATGGCACTCTTATATCTCCGAAAATATGCCAGATATGTTCGCTGCCGTTTTTGACAAGTCAGTCGCCCCTTACAGTCTTAAGACCCGAATTCGGTTCTCGGCTCTGCCTAAACTATTCCCGTGTTCGGGCGCATTAAATATGTAGGTCTGAAAGTCCTTTCGAGAGGTTAGAGGTAGAGAAAGGAGACTGCGGTCCCTGTGGATGTCGCTTCCACTGGGCTCTAGTCTCAATTAGATGGCACTGCCCTGGCCATCTAAACAAATATTTTACACCTTTGTGTAGATTGGATGGTCTGGACCGAAAAAAGAAAGATCCAGCGTATCCTCGAAAAGCTACATTTTTTTTTAATTTGTGCTTGAATACTTTGCTTAAGTTTTCATTAACCAGCATGGTTGAACCGATTTTGTTCTTGTAAGATTTTGCTTCCAGCCACTTGTGTTTATTGCAGTGGCGGCAAGAAAACTTTTTTAAATTCTACACTATTGTATTTTCTCTCTGCAAACTGTTCAGCTCCGAATCGGCAATCATCGCACGTGTGGCGAGACATTTTGAGCCGCGGATTTGCGATCCTCTGCGAGTGCTGAGGTATTCATTATTTGCTGCATTAATGCCATCAATGGGGTTCACACAATTGTGGTTCAAGTTCATTCGCTGCTAAAGGAGTTTTCCACGATTTGGTGCCGAAGAGTGGCAACAGGAGTAAAACAGGGTTTACTGTAGCGGGAGTAAAAGTCCTTAATTGATTTTGCAATTTGGGAGAAAGATAGGAGGTAGTATACCGTGCTGTGACTGTGACATAGATATATACATAAATAAAATAATATCTTTGCCTCGCTTGGCGTCCCATTTGGCACACTTGCCAAATCTGTAACTTTGGGGTCATGTAGTCAAGTTCGGTAAATCTGAAAATTTTGATTTTTCCGATAATCCCTGTCGTCTTTGCAGGAACTAATAATTCGGTATTGATTCCAAACATAAAATAACAAAGATAAAAAATAACAAAGGGTTATAAACCATAGCAAACCGTTACCTCAGGATCTTCCATAAAATGTCTGAGCGTTTCCACTTCATCCGGGTTCCTCGGCATCATTCCGATTAGTTTGTGTCTGAAAAAAAAGAATGGAAGAATGAAATCCCCCTTTGCAGGCATTGACGTCCATGGACGTCAATGTCTGCAAAAGAGGATAGAACTGCTTGAGATAGGATATGTCAAATAGCTGTCTTTCTGAGAGGTCCTTCGTTTGGGATGGACGCTGTCCCACCCGTAAGAAAAAGGTTAAACATAGATGATTCAGCAATTATACCTCATTCTTCAGAGCTAGCATTGTTCATGTTCTCTTTCAACAGGCCACATATTTTGTTCCCATTGAAAGAGAACAAAAACACTGTTTCAACAGGAACAAAATATTTGGCAGACAAGATATGTACTCTATAACTCGACTGAAATTCGGTACTAAAATTTTTTGTTCCCTTATATTCTTTAATATTTGAATCGTCATAGGGGTTTTTTTTCCCATTATTTTCCTGTGTGTCACAGTTCGAAGACTAAAATTTCTCAGCTATCACCCCTACAGACAATTCATTTACATTCATAGCAACATTTTCAAGTGTTGCATTCATTTTTTTTCCTGCAGCAGTTTCAATTGCAATTCATTAGAATTGTTCTTTCCCACCAAAACTTTATTCCAAATTTCAAACCGGGACAAAATGACAAATCGTCCGGGACTTCGGGGCGTACCTTTTAAATCGAGGCAATTCCTGTCAAACGGGACGTGTGGTAAGTCTACCTAATAGTAACTCTTGGTACATTCAATACATAAGGTAATTGAATTTATTTCACGACACTGTTTGTAAAAAGTGCTTATGACTCACCCGGTGAAATTCTGGAATGCCAGGGAGACGGAGCAAAGGGAAATGACTGAGACAATTATCCATCCTTTCTTCATCTTCTTTCAGTCCTTCCTGTGAATTATGAAAAACAGTTAAAAAACAATTTGAATGTTACCTAAAATTTTCGAAGCAATTTGTGAATTTTAAATCCGCTTAAAAAATGTTTGAAAAATTAGGTCCCATAAGGCTCAATGTATGTCATTTTTTCAACCCGGGTTTAATCCAAAACTAATTGGGTGATATTATTCATTTATATTCCCATAGGTCCTACAGACCGTCTGAACAACATACTAAAATTTCATTTTGATTAAGTCATTTTTACGGCAGTTATCGTGCTAACGGACAGACAGACAAACAGACAGACAAACAGACAGACAGAATGAACAAAGTCATAAGCACTTTTCAACTTTGTTGTAAAGTGTTAAAAATCATTATAGCCACTTTACACATTATATACTTGCATGCATCTTTATCGAAAAATAGTATATCTTTATATCATGGGCAAATGCTATCCTCGAATACTTGAAAGTATTCTTCTTCGACTCAGACCGTCCGACCTACCCGAAGGTGGAAGGTATCTGTTTGGACGACCGGAAAGTGCCACCCAATTTAGATCGGAACCCAGTGGAGCCGGTATTCACAGAGAACGTACCCTTCTACACCTACCACCAACCTCTCGGAAGGACTTGCGGATCCACACATTTAACGTGACTGTACTCCGCGTGAATACGGGGACAGTTTGGGCAGATCCGGGAATCGAACTGGAGTCGTCCGAGTGCAATCCCCGAGCCCGAACCACTGGGCTGTTCCACCCCTTTGGAAAGTATTCGAAATATCGAATATAACGTTACTCGTTATATTCGAACTCGTATACCTCGAATATGACGTTATGATTAACAGCGGGTTCTGAAAAAAAAAGTATACTCCAGAAGAAATACGAAAGTACTTAGGAGAACGTTTGCTTCCATCGAATGAAACGATTTTTGACTACCGGAAAAAAAAAAACAGTTTGTAATTATCGCTTAAAGGAATTATTTTAAAGTATTTAATCATGTCGCAATCAGCAGTTTTTTAAGAGCGACTTTTTGACATCTCTGGTTTAATTTGCAGCAAAAAAGAAGCAGATTAGATCGTAAACGTATTAGCATGTTTGTTTTCTTAAATAAAAATCTGCAATAAGTAAGAAACTTCTGCAATTATTCAATTATCGTAGTTCTATCGTAGTTCTATCGTAGTTCTGTCGTAGTAGAATACAACTACTGTAAAATAATTAGTATTTAAAATAGAAAGTTAATATTGAACGTTAATCTAAATTAATGTTATTTCATGACACTTTTTACTTTATTAATTTATTTAAGTATCATTAATAATCTTGCATATTAAATGAATATGTCTGTTTGTGTGTACTTGTATCGTCTGTAGAGGAACATTTATGCTACAAACAATCACGAAATATGGAACTGGGTTAGCTGAGCTCCCGATACAACATACCTCGGAGAGATTTTTTTTATTTTGAATTAGTTATTCAGCTATTAATTATTCAGTTATATTATGTTGAAGCACGATTTCGATACTCACACAAATCGGTTCCTTAGCGATCGAAAATATTATCACAAAATTCCCATCTCGGCATCATCGAAAATATCCTTTGAACTGAATTCGCATAATAATTCCTTCATATTTATTTATTTTTCAATATATCGAAATAGGCATTTTTAAGTTTTCTGATTTCTATTGCGTCACATTCGAAAATATAAGATTGGCACAAACCTATACTTTTGCAAAAATAGGGGCGTATATCTTCGCATTCTAACAAGGGGGGGAAAAAATCTGATGTGGGCAGCACATGACTTTCCCTGCAGACTCCTATCCACGTGATCTTTATTTCTTCAATAATTTATTAAATTGAGTTCAATGGCACAAAATAACACCCATAATTATTTAAAATGAAACTGAATTGGCACTTTTAATTCAATTTTCGTTCTTCTTGGGTAACTGGACTTATTTTAAAAGGTGGCGTAGCGAAAATACGAAAAAACTAAAATGTCTCGAGAACGGCTAATTCTAGTCTAATGAAATTATAATCTAGTCATCGAAAATATAAATCGTCTAACTCTCCGTGTAAAATTCTCTGTGTAAAAGTAGCGAATATTTCATTTATAGACTTTTATTCCAGACTCCATAGTTAAATAATTCTTTTGTGAAAAAAGTGAGCCATTCTTATACAACTTAAAATCGTTTGTTTACATTCTGCGTTCGTTAAAATGAGGTTTCGCTGTAATAATAATAAAAGTTGGATGATCATTTAAACTCAAAAATATTGTAATTGTTTGGCACAGAATATAGATGCACAGAAAACATGCAAAAATAAAGCGGTTTTAGGACGAATGCAACACTGAATATAAATTTAAAAGAATTTTAAAATTCTTAATTTTGACTCTGGGAAAAAAGATAGATGTCCTATTTTATTTTGAAGTAGGTCATGTGATCTCTTCATATTATATGGGTGTCATTATTATTTTAATTTTTAATTAAAAAATTACCGAACCTATTTTGCTGTTTTTGTATATTTTATGGGATAATTTGAATATTTCCTAAAATTTTCAAAGTAATTTGTGAATTTTATCTTCGCTTAAAAATGTTTGAAAAATGAGGTCCCATAGGGTTCAATGTATTTCATTTTTTCAATCCGGGTTCAATCCAAAACTAATTGGGTGAGATCATTTATTTATATTCCCATAGGTTCCACAGACCGTCTGAACAGAATACTAAAATTTCATTTTGATAAAGGCACTTACACAGCAGTTATCGTGCGAACGGACAGACAGACAGAATGAACAAAGTCATAACCACTTTTCAAATATGGATAAAAAATAGTTCGAACGTTAAAAAATAGTTCGTCAAAAACAGTTGACTTATATACACAGATAGACTTTCAATTTTATATATAGAGAAAAAGTATCACCATTTTGTTTTGGGGTAAGTTGCAAAATGAAAAAAGAATAATAATTAAAAAAAATACTCACAAATAATTAAAAATAGTTGATCAAGAGAACCTCCGGATTATCTTCTGTATAAGCCGCGAGAGCAGACGATTTTCTTAACCGTTCTGCGAGATAGCTGAAAGTAATCTGTAAAATAAGATATCTCGTTCCAATTCTATGCCCATATATATTTTTTTAGTTCTACCCGGACCTTTTCGATTTCCCCCGGAGCCCCGCCGTGACCTTAAGAATAACCGGAAATGCGACCTGATGCGACCGGTGAGATGGCGACATCCTGACGTACAAAATTAAGCAAACAAAACCGTAGTCTCCAACTCTGCAATCTGTGAAAGAAAGTAAACGCGAAATAATAATGAAAGTAAATTTTAAATTTAAAACACTTTACTTTAAAAAGTAAATACCTGATGTGGGCTGCACATGACTTTTCCTACATACTCAAATTCCTTTTCTCTTTATTTCTTCAATAATTCATTAAATTGAGTTTAATGTCATAAAGTAACACCCATAATTATTTTAAATGACACCGAATTCGCACTTTTAATTCCATTTCCGTTTTCATCGGGTAACGGGGCGTATTTTCAAAGGCGGCCTCCTGCGACTACTATTTTTACCCAGGTTAGTATCCTGTGTGGTCGTTATCCTCTCCATTTGAAATTGACGCGCCATCTTCCAGAGTCCACTGAATCCGTACTAGTCGTAGTAGGGTCACTTTCAGACTACAGAGTTGATTTGTGCGAACGCCATTGTAAGGAGCCTTGCTGCCCCAGCCGGGAATCGAACCCTGGATCTCCGGACTGGTCAGCCGACGCTCTACCGTTGAGCTACTGGGGCGGAATTACAAGCTCTTATTGTCGAAGTGCAATGGTAAGTAAAGTAAAAGTAGCTTCATGGGATTCGAATTGACGATAAAGAATATTCAAACAGAAGCTTAATAACAGACACAGAGACCGAATCTTCAGATTCATCTACCTTCTCTACAATGTTTAGTATATTAACTGACACACAAAAACGTATAGCAACACACTTGTTGTTGTTGAGACCCAGACCGTCCGACCTACCAGAAAGGTGTAAGGTAACTGTATGGACGGCCGGGAAGTGCCACCCAATTTAGACCGGAACCCAGTGGGGGTGGCATCCACAGGGACCGTACCCTCCTTCCCCTACCACCAACCTCTCGGAAGGACTTACGAACCCACATGTTTAACGTGATCGTACTCCGCATGAACACGGCGGCATTTGTGGTAGCGTGCAAATCTAGCGCGCAAACCACGGGGATACCGCACCCGAGATGGCCAACAGCACGCGGTGTTCCGAGGTGGTCACCCACCAAGTACTAACCGCGCCCGATGCTGCTTGACTTCGGTGATCTAACGAGAACCGGTGTTTTCAGCACGGTACGGCCGTTGGCCCACACACTTGTTGTGGATTACTACACATAATGTACAGTACGACTAACGAGATCCGGTGTTTTCAGCACGGTACGGCCGTTGGTATACTGTTACTACACATAATGTACAGTATGCCTCCCCCACTGGGTTCCGGTCTAAATTGGGTAGCACTTCCCGACCGTCCAAACTGTTACCTTACACCTTTCTGGTAGGTCGGACGGTCTGGGTTTCAACAACAACATAATGTACAGTACGACTAACGAGATCCGGTGTTTTCAGCACGGTACGGCCGTTGGCATACTGTTACTACACATAATGTACAGTATGCCTCCCCCACTGGGTTCCGGTCTAAATTGGGTAGCACTTCCCGACCGTCCAAACTGTTACCTTACACCTTTCTGGTAGGTCGGACGGTCTGGGTTTCAACAACAACATAATGTACAGTACGACTAACCAGATCCGGTGTTTTCAGCACGGTACGGCCGTTGGCATACTGTTACTACACATAATGTACAGTATGCCAACGGCCGTACAGTGCTGAAAACACCGGTTCTCGTTAGATTACCAGATAGTCAGGCAGCATCGGGCGCGGTTAGTACTTGGGTGGGTGACTACCTGGGAACACCGCGTGCTGTTGGCACTTTTCGGGCGCGGTAGCCCGGTGGTTTGCGCGCTGGATTTGCACGCTGCCACAACTGCCGCCGTGTTCATGCGGAGAACGATCACGTTAAACATGTGGGTCCGTAAGTCCTTCCGAGATGTTGGTGGTAGAGGAAGGAGGGTACGGTCCCTGTGGATGCCTCCCCCACTGGGTTCCGGTCTAAATTGGGTGGCACTTCCCGGCCGTCCAAACAGTTACCTTACACCTTTCTGGTAGGTCGGATGGTCTGGGTCTCAACAACAACATAATGTACAGTAGCACACACAGAGACTCTATTTTGAAGTGAATATATATATGATTTGAGTATCCAAATTGGAGCGTTACGAAAAATCTAAACACTTTGAACGTTCATATCCCCAAAAATGATAAATATAAACAATTTTTAACTATGTTTAACTCGAGTTTTCGGCGGATCTACTCATTTGGGAACCACCTCTGGAACACGAGAAAACTGTTTTTAGCGTGACGTCTGTGTATGTGTCTGTCTCTGTCTGTGTAATGTATGTTATCTACTCTAATACAAAAACTTATTGCAGTCACTTGTGGGTTATTTTGACTCTGATTAGATTTTGGTATGATTCGAGATAAAAACAACCTGACTTTTTTTTTTTTTTTTGTTACAATCTGAAATAAAGTATACGTCATATTTTACGATGAAAAGAATAAGACTCACCCCATTACTCTTGAACTTACCGTACTCGAGATATTTTAGTTTCTTCGTTTTTTGCTACGCTGCCTTTGAAAATGCGTCTAGTTACAAAATGAAAACGAAAATTGAATTAATTAAAAATGTGAATTCAATATTCATTCGCACTTTTAATTCAATTTTTTCGCCATTTTTTAATTCGCAAATCGAGTTTGAAATAATTATGTGTCCAATATTTTTGTACCATTCAACTCGATTTAATAAATGGTTGAAGAAATAAAGAGAAAATGAATTGTAGTTCGTGGGGAAAGTCGTGTGCTGAACACATCTGATTTTTACATGATATTTCTAGACATAAAATTCCAAAGTGGTAAGTGTTCGAGTTATTAAAAATAAAAATATACGCAATAGACATTTTTCCATCAGAAAACATCAGTGTTCGGAGCCATTTAAAACGTCATCCGCCAGTATATCTGTGAGAAAGAAATATAAATTCCACAGTTGTATTCCACAGTACGAATTCCGAAACTTCCTATATAACTGTATGAGAAGGAAATATTGAATTCCACAGCAGTATTTCACATATCACATAGTTCTCGCGTTCTATTTTGTTGTTACGTGGAATAAGTAATATTTATATTGCACTACTGATAACCTCTTTCTTGGGGGGCCCCAAACGGCCTAACGGTCACGACACCCGTTTTAGGCCCCCCCAAGAATCGTTCCTCTTCCTCCGCAGTTTGGATCCGAATGACCTTTACAGTAGAAGATTTCTTAGAAATTCCGCAGACATGACTTCAGGATCCCCTTAAAGCGGGCCCATTTAAAAGGAAAAAGGAGGGGGGGGGGGGACTGAAGCCTTGAGCCCCGAGTAACTGGTTAAGGGGTTCGTTAAAATATTTAAAAAACGAGTTCACTTTTTTAAAGTACTGATATTCACTTTTTAATGTTTACTTTTTAAAAGTAGTAATGCTAAATTTTTTAAAAGTACTAATGTTCTCTTTTTAAAAGTATTAATGTTCACTTTCATATTCACTTTTTAAAAGTACTGATGTTCGTATGTGGTTTTCAAACACGGTATGCAGGGAGTTTCAAAACGAAGCAAGACAATGATCGTTGCACGATGGATCAAGTTTTAAGAATCAGTTTTAAGAATATTTCCTGTAGTTCGATAAATCAAATAAAAAAAAGTTCTATTTTTTATCATCAAAATAACCCAAAAGATCATCGATTAGATTATTGGGAATGGTATATAACTTTTTCTAAAGATAGATGCGCATATAAGCTTTCGAATGGAAATTTTATTTATCTCACGAAATTCAATATGTGTACGACCCCTTACTTTTGCAGGGAAGGGGGAGGGGATCTTTATTTGGGTCAAAGTAGTTTAGGTTAGTGAGTTTTTTTGTTGTTGTTTTTGTTTAATACATTTTATAAATTTGGCAATTTTATCGCAATTTGACATATTAAAGATCTCGACTTAAAAAAAAAAAAAAAAATTAATGAATAAAGAAAAATTTATTCATAGCAACTTTCTTTGTAGGGGGCCCGTATACAATCTTTAATTTTGGATATTTTATTTTAGTGCGCCTCGGCATTATTTTTTTGCTTTTTTTTTTTATTTCGAATTAGTTTTTTAGTTATTTCATATTTTAGCCCGATTTACAACGATTTTGGACGATATTCAAAAGAATCGGTTCCTTAGCGAGCGAAGATAGTATCACAGAGCTTCCAGCATCGAGCTAAAAATCCTCTTTCAAACAAACTTTAAATAGAATTTACACAGACGAATATTTATTAAATTTAAAATTTATATATACTTTTCGTGTGCTCATATCGTTCTCGGTGGTATTCACGATTGTCTACACCTTTTTGATTTTATGGAATTTGTTTGTAAATTTATTTTAAAAACAAGCAGTACCTCGAGATCGGTTGTTGTTCGCAAGTTTATGTCATCCGTTTCCTAATGAAAAATTGCATAAGAAACGATTATTTATGATAGAAAATTGTGAAATTTTAAGGATTTTTTTTAAATTTTACTCGAAAATTGGGGAATCTTCCGAACTTTCGATCGCATTTAAAATCAATACGGTTAAAGTTATCAATGATTGTAATAATCGTAACAATTCTGTTTCAAAACGTTCCTTTTGTTCCCGCATCCACAAACTCACGGACACGCATACTAACATACACACACACTAATATGTACAGTGACATATATAAACACATACACACACAGACACACACACATACTGAAAACTCGAATTCGTATTTTCGACGTCGTCATACTACTTTCCCTATACATTATACTATGTATGTAGTGAAACTAAAAGAGGAAAATTGCGCTGGTTTTGTTTGGGTCGTTTCATAGTAACGTAACAAAAAATAATAGGGTGATTTAAAATATTATTTCGGAATATGTAAATAAAATACTCTAAAAATAAAGACAACCAAAAATATTGGCCACAATTAAAAGCATTTTATTAAAATCTCCTTTTACGACATACTAAAAATTACACGGCCATAGCGCTTTCGGGCATGACTATGCCCTTCATCAGTGGCGAAGTGAAAATAAGTGGCGAATATGTGCTTAAATACAGCCAATAACCGCCAGACAAAATTTACATATTAATCATTTTACATTTTTAAATACGAGGCATTTAAAATATAATTTAATTATAAAATACTAAATACAATTTATGAACCTTTTTCCATTTATTGTATTTTGTATTTTATAATTAAATTATATTTTAAATGCTTCGTATTTAAAAATGTAAAATGATTAATATATAAATTTTGACTGGCGGTTTTGGCCTGTACTTAAGCACATGTTCACCACTTATTTTCACTTCGCCACTGATGAAGGGCATAGTCATGTCCGAAAGCGCTATGGCCGTGTAATTTTTAGCATGTCGTAAAAGGAGATTTTAATAAAATACTTTTAATTATGGCCAATTTTTAGATTGTCTTTATTTTTAAAGTATTAATTATTTTGACATTTTTCAATACTATTTTATGTGAATAAAAGTCTGGAAAACTCGCATTTTATAATTCGGTTACCATGTTAAAGGGAAAAATGTATTTAATCTTATTTCATTTCGTGACAAAATGATTCAATTATTTAATTTTTTTTTTTCCGATTGGCAGCGAAAAAATATTTAATTGCATTCTTAAGACTTCGAAGAGGCAAAATGGTGTATTTTTGATGGGAATAACACCTACGGTTGAGGTTTCTCTGGGGGGGAAAAAAAGGAGCATTACGAAAAATGCAAACACTTTGGACGCTTATACCACGAAAATAATAGATAAAAATGTAAAAAAAAAAATTTTGTTTGGTCGGAAACAGAGCCTAGATTATGCATATATAAAAATAATTTCAATATTTTATTATTTTAAACTTTTCTTTCAAAATAACGGTAAAAACTAACTAACTCTTCGAGCGAGTGTTTTTTTCTTTCATTTTTCCAACTTTCACTCGAAATATAGAGTAAACTATAAAAGATGGATATAAATAGTAAATGACAAAAATGTGTATCAAAAAATTTAGTATCCAAATCTATATTCATTATTTAAAAGAGCTCTTCTAGTATTCGAGTCATCGTCTTGTCAAGTAGAAGAAGATTGAAAATATTCCGTTTTTCAAGTTTGAAAATGTTTATCTCAAAAATTAAAAGAGCTAGCTTTGAACAATAAGCAAGAATTTGTAACTCTTGGAAAACCTTACAAGCGTATATAATTGGATTTTGGATCGAATTCTTCTTTCTTCGATATTACAAAAGTTAGGCTTTATATTCTACAAAACGTTATTCACGCAAAACCATTTCGGCTCCACCAGACTCGAGCCACCGCCGAATTTTTTTTTTTTTTTCCAAATCTCTTTGTATCGTCAACTCTAATTGGAATTTTCGAAATTTTCCATTTTTTTCCCTAGTGATTTGGAAGCTGAGACAGATCGAATGAGGCCAAAACCGAATACTCGATCATTTTGAAACATTGTTTTGACTCTTTTGGTTATCTCTTCGCACCGTTACCTATAATTAGAATTTTTGAAACTTTAGATTTTTCCATTGGTCTTGAAGCTGAGACAGATTCTGGCTAGTGGAAGTGCACGATCATTTTCATATGTCACCCAATCAGTCGGTCAGTACAGTGATTTCTATGATGCGTTTAATATTTGGTCAAACAGTTTTGACATAGAACTGTAATTTTTGTTAATATTCAGTTAATAATTATATTATTTCAATGATTGCAGGGCAAAAACGAAACAAAATATTTCGGAAAATAAATGATTGTTGAAAAAAGAAAATAAACTTAAAATCCTCGTGTAAAATCTCTCTAATATTACTTTCCTTATACATAGTATAAGACAAGTATTGTGACGGTATCGGAAATTCGAATTCGAGGTTTCGACGGCAGAGCGCGTGTTAAGCATCCCTGAACACGAATCGGATGTTTTTCAGATAATGTCTGTGTGTGTGTGTGGATATCTCACGAACGAATGAAGCGTTTCAAACAAAATTTGGTACAAAAATTACATTCGGTGAATACTGGAAGCCTATTGTTTTTTCGGCTTCCATTATTCATCGATTCTATAAAAAAAAAAAAAAAAAAAAAAAAATTAAATGGAATTTTGAAAAAATCCCCAAAAAAGCAAACCCTTCAATAAAGTTACATAAATAATAATTTGATACGTAATGTTTTATTAGAAAACGATTGACACAAACTTTAGAACGCTAGCATGAACCGTTCTCGAGATATTGCACATATTTCAAATATCAAATATTATAAAATATTTATGTATCAAAGAATTACGTAAAATTAAAAAAAAAAGTATTAACTATTGTGAAATAGGTTCACTTTTCATATGTAATATAAGCGACAAATGTGTTAACATCATTCTGGTGGATCTAGTTTGTTCCGTTCAAGAGAAG
Source organism: Amaurobius ferox (assembly GCA_951213105.1). Lineage (NCBI taxonomy): Eukaryota > Metazoa > Arthropoda > Arachnida > Araneae > Amaurobiidae > Amaurobius > Amaurobius ferox. The sequence continues at coordinate 122,787,582 of OX578152.1, forward strand.
ATACTTTAGGTAATAATTTTGTATTTTGACGCCTAACAATCCACCCATAATCATTTATCTACTGTAAGAATAACATATTTCTCTGTCCGTATCTCTTAGCGAAATTTTGGCACTCATTTTACGAAATATCGCTAACTTTGCGACTTTTTTTTAATGTTACCAAATTGACTAGAATGTCGCCAAATTGATAAAAATGACGCTAAATCAGTGAAAATGACAACTAATTGCTGAAAATTCAATATCTTGGAAAGAATATATATGAGTCTTACAATAAGAATAATCCGTTTCTCCGTCCGTAACGCTTGGCGAAATTTCGGCGAAGAACTTTGGGGAATATCGCCAACTTGGCGAGTTTTAAATGTTGCGAAATTGACAAAAATGTCGCCAAATTGTCGTTATATCGATAAAAATGATGCTAAATGAATGAAAATGACGACTAATTGATGAAAATTCACTATTGGAAAAAATATAAGAATCTACTATATGAAAAGTTACTTTGGGTAATAATTTTGCATTTGGACGCCATTAGTTGTTTATCTACTATAAGAATAACCTATTTCTCCGTCTATAACGCTTGGCGAAATTTTGGCGTCGAATTTGGCAGAATATCGCCAACTTGGCTAGTTGTTTAAATGTTGCCAAAATTAACTCCACTGTATTGATAGAAATTGAATCCACTATAAGAATAACCCATAACTGTCATAAATATTAGATTTTCGCGAAACTATATATCCAGCTTTGTTATAAAAAAATATAGAACTAAATAGAATTTTTAATTTGAGCGAAAACTTATTCTTTTAGTTTATTCGAACTTTTATATTTTTTTAACATGGCAGCATAGGACAAAATTTAACATAATCATGTATAAAAAGGGTTATTTATAATCACGAGCTCAATAATCACGAGACTTAATTTCCATATAGTGAAAAATAGCCACGTTACCATTTTTGTGTTCATAGCGTCATTGCTCTTCCTCGGAGGGTATATTTTCAAGTATGATATCAATCGAAAGATTTTTTCAAGTCGTCTAAAGAATGCCTTACACCTTCGGGTAAGTCGGACGGTGTGGGTCGAAGAAGAAGTCCTCTAAAATGAAGGGTAACACGCTATTATTGTAATCATTTGGATCCACGATACTTCAAATTACTTAATTCTTCAAGATTTTTCAAATTTCTTCTTGTAAAATGTAAACAAAAGAAAAAAATACCCACAAGCTACTTAAAAATGGATTACAACATTCAAGTTCCAGTTATTTTAATTATGGAAAACTCTTTATTGTTAAATATTTAATAAAATAAGAATCTCACATATTTATATATATTATTGAATATTTAATAAAATAAGAATGCCACTTATTTTTTTTTATTATTTCGGAATATTTCACACATGACATCCCTCAATAAATAATGTTTGTGCAGTACGTCCTATATCTTCCTCGTCAATGTATCCCCCCCCCCCCCATCCCTATTTTAAAACACTTTAAATATCGCTTTGAATGGGCCGCTGTCCCTTTTCTCCGACAAAGTCATGAAAGTATGGGGGTGATGCACCATTCGCTAGATTAACCTTGAAAAAGATAGAAGGAAACGTAATTTAAAACCAAAATGACCTTTGAATGAATAGGTAAAAAAAAAATACCGTTATTCAGAAAATAGCCTACAGTATTCTTTCGTCGGCGCCATTTAATGAGTAGGCGGCGTTTAAATTGAAGGATTGGAAACAAAAACCCTCAAAATGTCTCTTCGACGGATCAGCGCTCTCACAAAAACAGCCTTTCAAATTTGAAAAAGACGGTTGGTTGGTTCTCCGATTATGGAATAAAGTCCAGATGAGATGGGCACATAAGTTTTTTTTTTTTTTAATTTTATGTAACCTTTTAACACATAAATGTAGATCCGCCGGAAATTCGAATTCGAATTTTCGATCCAATAATAAAAAATCTGATGTGGGCAGCACATGACTTTCCCTGTAGACTTATATCCACGTTCTCTTTATTTTAATTCAATTTAATTCACTTTTAATTCAATTTTTGTTCTCATTTGATAACTGGACTTATTTTCAAAGGTGGCGTAGAGAAATACGAAAAAACTAAAATATCTCTAGAACGGCTAATCCTAGTGTAATGGGGTTGATCTTATTCTTTTTACCGTTAAAAATTACGTGTTAAACAAGCATTTAGTGAATATATTTGAGTATACGTAGTTTTTATTTTAGATTTTGGTGATTTTTGACAGGGCATTTTGCAAAAAAAGGGAGATTATTTTTTCCGAATCGTACCAAAATCTAATTAGTACCAGGGTGACCCACAAGTGACTTATCTACCGAATTTTGTGAAATTTGCTCCATTAGTTTTCAGCTAGAGTGTATACAAGCTTTTGCGGGCCATGTTGCAAAAAAAAGGCGGGTTTTTTTATCCCGAATCGTACCAAAAACTAATCAGCACCAGATTCGCCTACAAGTGACTTGCCTACTAAATTTTGTGAAATTCGGTTCATTAGTTTTTTAGTTAGAGTGGATACAAAATCTGAACAGACAGACAGACACACACACACAGACGTCACGCTAAAAATAGTTTTTCGTATTCTAGAGGTCTCGAAACATGTAGACCGAAAACTCGAGTTGCGATTTTCGGCATGATTCCAATACTTTCCTCTATACATTACCATGTATTGCAGGGAAAGTAAAAATGTATGTTTGTGTGTCCAGTTGGATGTATACTTTCGCATTTTAGCGAAAAAAGAAATTTAATATCTCCCTCCATTTTTTTTATTTTCTGGGTGTTAACAAAAGCATAAAAATTGAAATTTTCGATTTCGTTGGGGAAAGGCTTCACCCTCCGGTTCGCTGGTTGCTATGCACTAGGTGTTGCAACTGACGTCAAAACCTGTATCCGTTGCTATAGAAAGCAATGACGTATTTATCGTAAAAGTAAGGCTCCTGAAAATACAGGCTGGCGCCACAGCGGCCATCTTGACTCCCAGTTGAAACGATGGCTGCACGTGGCGAAAAAAGGGTTACATTCTCGGGATCTCCAAAAAATCAAAACATTCTAGAATGATTGTTACAATTTAATGGTAGCAGAAGCACCCATTTTACAGCTAAAGTGCGCAACAAATATGAGCGCGCGCCATTGAAATAGCACAGGCAGACGATAACTGTCAGGACCGGTTAGAGTCAAAATGGTTGTTGCGTCAGCCTGTATATTTAAGGGCCTTGCGGAAATGTGTTGTTGAGTTTTAGAGAATTCGTTATATGTTCCGGTGCTGTTTTAATCGGAGGTTTGCATTTTAAATCCCGGGAAACGATTATCTAGTACATTATATTGTGCAAGGAAAGCAGAAAATAATAATAATAATAATAATAAAATAAATAAATAAATAAATAATAATAATAAATAAATAAATAATCTCGTGTTTAATGAAACTACACTTTTTTTCTCCGCTGTTATTATATATCAGTCAATTTCATCTCAAAGGGATGTTTTTGGTCGGTAAATTGCGTCGGCAGCGAACCCCCTCCCCCCCCCCCCCCCCTTTTCGCGCGAGATACATTTACCACGGTCTGAAAAACATCCATCTATATTTGAATATAAAACATCAAAAAAGAACCCAAAAAACCATTTTTAGTGAAATGGATTAAAACAAAATTGGCTATTCGTGGAAATAGCCTTTAATCTGTTCCGCTGGCGCCATTAAATGAGCAGGCGGCGAACGAATAAAAGGTTTTGAGAATAAATTCATTAAGTTTCTTTTCAGCCGAGAATAAATTCATTAAATTTCTCTTCATTCGTCTAAATCTGAATGATAATAATATTCTACAATCAGAAGCGTTTAAGCATTTCTTTCCTATCTATACTTTCTCAAACTAACGTAAAGAGAGAAATAATTGTTTTTTCGAAAATTTCTGAATTCGAGATGATTACAAAAAATCCCATTTTGAAACCGTTGGAACTTTGGGAAACACTTGAGGGAAATCTACAGGGTTCCTAGGAAAGTCCTTTAGCACCCTCAATGACTTTGTAAGGAAAGGTTCATGAGTGTAAATGTGTTAGGTCCATCTATAGTAAATTGACACTGTTCGAGCGAATAAGGGATTTTTTCATCTCCCTTAGCGAGAAATTTAAAAAGTTAGGATCACGAACTCGGCAACCAAGCGAGATGGACGAAAAAAAGAATCCCCATTACAAAGTTGTAGGGCATTTTTCTCTCTCATACTATGCAATATACAGTGAACTCTCGTTAAGACGGCACCCGTTTAAGATTAATTTCTCGTTATTACGTACAAATAGGGATTCCCCGGTTAAGATCTATGGACGTTGCTTGTTATAAACATCGCTTAATACGTTCGTTCATTCTTTAAGATAGACACAATTTGTTTAATTTTTTAATCGGTAGAAGACGTTCCAGAACATACTTTTGAACCATTGAGTAAAATTGAGAACGACATAAAAAGAAGATTGTTTGCCCAGAAGAAGCACATAAATATTACTTCATTTTAAAAATAGTAATACGTACAACTACATTTTGTTTATGTTTTGAATGTTAATATTTTTCAAATTTACCTCATTATACATATTAAAAATTTTTAATTAACATTTTCTGCCTTTCTTGTTTTAAAATTGTTTTTTCCAATGTACGTAGTATGTCATATAAAAGTGAGGATAAAAAACTTTCATTATCATTTTACTATCACATGACTATTTTACGTCAGATGGATGGGGGGACTCCTGCTATAATGGCCTCTCGCTAATACCTACGTACAATAAATGCTGGCCCTTGACTGTCCATCTGAACGAAAGACCACTGTAGTATGATATTGTAGTCACTGTCAAAAATATTGTTTCGAATATGTACTCGAGTTGCGATTTTCGATATGATTCCAGTACTTCCCCTATACATTACTATGTATTGCAGGGAAAGTAATAAACTAAGTGCAAGTTTTGATGTAAGTTTGAATGAGTTTTTCGGATCTTACAATAATCTTAACGACTGATCTGAAGGAAGATGGATACACTATTCTCTTACATAAGCTAAAAGAAAAATTTAATGGAAGTTCGACAGTTTCAGAGAAAGTAAAAATATTAAGTTTAGTGCCAGAGTCCTGGTCAGTAGCAAACACATGTCATGAATTTGGTGCAAATCAGTAAGAAACATACAGGCATTAGTTAAGAGCTATGGCATTCTTACTAATATAGAACAAAAGAAGTTCAGAAATTTTCCAGACGCAGTGATTGATAAAGTTATAGATTTTTATGAAAGTAATGAAAACAGTAGGATGTGCCCTGGTGCAAAAGACTGTGTTTCTATTACGAATACAGATGGTCAAAAGGAAACAAAACAAAAAAGACTCACTTCACAAGACTATCCAATTCACAAGATTTTGAAGAAAAAAACATCACCAAAGTTTCAATTCAAGAGATCTTGAACTTAAAGAAAGGGATTATACTGCATGCATTTATGATTCTCATTGGTGGCTTGCACAAGTTATTGAGGGGCAGCAATCAGAGGAGGACTGCAATGTCCATTTCTTCCATCCAGTCAGACCATCAACATCATTTCAGAAATCTAAAGCAGCTACTGTTTGGATGCCTTATGACAATGTCTTAATCCTTACGAATTGTCAACTGCTACTGGACGAACATGGAATATTGAACCCAAGTTGAGCAGTGAGCGTATGGAACTTTTACAACAAAAGATACAAAGAAACAAGCTAAAAAAACTTGCTAAGTGATATAATTTTTGTTTGTTTGTTCAATTGTTTACAGCATGTAGGCCTAAGCAACAAGTAAATGCATTTTTTGTAACTATAATGGTAATTTTTTGTATATACATATAAATTTTGTTTGTTCAATTGTTTATATAACATGTAACATTTAATGCATTTCTTGTAAGTATAATGATAATTTTCTTGTATATATACATAAAAATTACCGTCAAAGCAAATGGAAATACACTGACTTTATTCACAACTTTGAACTCCAATACTTTTTGTTACTATGCAAAACAAAGTGATCAAATTTTATTATGGTGTTGTGTTGGGTTATACTTTTAGATATTTAATAATTTTAGAAATTTTGTATTTTGTTTAAATGTGTTCAGGGGTCTTATTTACATAGTCATTCTCTTTTAGTTATTCATCTTCCAATTGTTTAGGTTTTGATATTCTTCTGTTCAAATATATTGTATTCCATAGGTTTTGTTTTAAAAACGGCAAAAGTTCGTTCTTTTTAGGTTTTAGCAATTTAAATTTATTTAAATTGGCTAATTTGTGATTCCATTTATTGCCCTTTTTATTCCCTTTAATTTGATTCCAAATTTATTGCTCTCGGTTAAAAATTGGTTAATTCATCGCAATTTTACAGTTTTATTCTATTTTCAGCTTTTTAAATATTTCAGAATCGTCCATATTTAAATTATTGCCGAATTCGTATTTTCCAAATCGTTTCACTTCATTTCTTTTTAATTTTCGTCTGCTTTGAAATTCCATTTCTCTTCTTTAAAGTTTCGAGTTTTTAATTGGTTGATCGTAATATTAAAATCGTCTGTCATTAATTATTTTATCGTTCATTGATAATTTTGTTTACAATCTGTGGCAGCGATGTTTCGCAGTATATAAGCAAATCGCGCACTTTTTCGCTCTCTTTTCTCTCTTTGCTCTTTGCTTTTTTGCAATTGATTAGAACCAGAGATGTAATCTGTTAAAGTTGTTGTTTTCAGCGCTTCGGCGCGAGCCGTAGTTCGGATTCGGCTTGAAATGTCTCATTCCCGGTTGTGATGTGTGTTTTGTTTTTCAAGATGTAATTTGATTTGTTTAGTTTATAATCAATCAGCAGTCCTTTGCCGCTGTGCTCTCTGATGTTGTTTATGTCTGGAAGCTGCGACGGAATGAAGAGTCATGCTAATTAGTTTCATATCATTTAAATAATGATCCAAGATGTTTCACGATTTATGTGATGTCGGCCGAGGAAGTCTTACCGGCCAATTAGAAATATGTTTATCTTGACAAGCTGCCAGTTCTATTTTATGATGAATGGAGTTCGCATTTCCAAGCCCAATTGACGGACACATGTTAAGTTCTCCATTTTGATGTCAGTAGTCCGGTGCGGCTGTTGAGAGAAATGATTTTTTTATTATTCGACGTCCAGCTGGTGTGGAGAATCTCTTTGGAGTTGAATCCCGTGGAACGGCCTTTTCCGGATTTTCTGCTGGACATATTGTGACCCTGTGCCATGGATTTTCCTCTTCTGGTGTTCTCTGGATCTGCTGCACGTTTGGTGATTCTGCCTCCCGCCGATTTCCGCCGTTTTTCTTGGAGCCTTGGTGATATTATTCCTTTTCCTCCAAATTCTAATATTTCTCAATAGTTAAAATATGTCTTTATTCCAATTGTTTTGAGTTAGCACAGAAATAAGACCCCTTTAGACTTATATATTTTAAGTTGCGAATCCTGTGGTTATCTTTTAAATTATGTTCTAAATTCCCTTTTGGCTTACTGATGTTCTTTTATCCCAAATTTTAGTTTAGATAAATAATTGAATAAGTTTAATATTGTTAACTTTAAAATTTAATATTCTAACGTTTTTTCCTACCACTATACGACCGGCCATTCTATTTATTTATTTAAGTTGTTTATTGGATTTGTTAGTTAATGAGATGTAAAATATTTTGAAAATTATTTTTAAAATGAAGTTTAAAATTTTAATAAACGTTAGATTTTGAAAACCTAAATTCTGTGCTCTCTTTCTTTTACTTTTAATGCATTTTTATATTTTTAGGAAAGTTCCATAAAATTACATATTTAGTTACATATTTGTAAATTTAGGGAGAAACTGGTCAAATGGTGCATTTTCATATGTAATTTTGATGATGTTTAGGTTTAAAAACTTTGAGAATTTGGAATATTTAGAAATGCTTTTAGTGTATCATAAATGCACTTTTCCTACCCAACAATTAAATACAACTTTTTCCCACCGAACAATTGGCGCCGTTTGACCAGTCTAGGGGCTTATTCATGCTAACTGTAATATATGTTCTTAATAATTTTTGTTCTTAAAAATGAAATTTCCGTAAACTGATTCCATACTTGTTTATTCTAAAAGTAATTGAGATTTTGATAAGATTTTAAACTAAGGCTGGATATTTTAGAATGTTCTTAAACTAAATTAGAGTAATTTACTTTAATATTTTGATTAAAATTGAAATTTTAGGATTAATTTAAATATTTTCATTTAGAATTTTTTTGAGGAAACTTAAGAATTTTTGAGTTTGACTTTTTTATTTAGAATTTTTATTTAAGCATTCCTTAATGTAAGTTAATTTGATTTGAATTTTATTATTTGAAGTAGTGTAAAATTGCATTTAATTCATAAATTTAAGAGATTATAGGCATGCGAGAACGCACTTTGTAGAATTTACATTTTTTGTTCTAATCCCATCTCATTAACAAATTTTTTTTATTTTGTTGTTCTTGTAACCCACGCTCCCAGCAACACTTAAAATTGTTTTGATAAAATAGAGAAAAATTAATTGAGTAAATTTAACATGAGAATATTTTTTTATTAAGTTAAATTATATAGAATTAAAGCAGTAGTTTTTCGACTTAGAATTTTTTATGTTCTGATTTGGAATTGAGATTTAAATGCTCACTGATATGTGAATGTAGTTGATGAAATACTGGTGATTAATTGAAAAATTGGGTAATGCAGGTGTTTTTTACACTCCAATATGAGTGTGACATAAATGTCATCTTGAGTTATCTTGTTCTTCATATTGATCATTTGTTTGGTTTTCACACTCAAATAGAGTGGTGATAAAATCAGTGTGTTTGTTCTTAATTTTGAATCTGATGTTTTTAACACTGTCTTTAAAATTTTTTTGGTCATTAAAGTGGAAAAATTCATTTTATTATAGGAGAAATAAAATTTTTTTTTAAGTGGAATATTTAAAATTGTGCAATGCAATTTGAGTTCTTTTGGTTTTAAAAATTTAAATGGGGATTTGTAATTTGATTTTTCTTTGGTATTTTGTTTAAAGTAATGTGATACACTTGGCAGTTAGTGAATTTAAATGTACTACTTATACTTGATGGATATTTTTGTGCTATTTTTTTGGGGTTCAAAAAAGATTCACAACCTTTGAGAGGACTCACAACCCTCGGCCCCTTGTCTTAATTTTTTTTTGATTTTTATGAGAATTTTTTGAGATTACCAGAGAGATACAGATATGATATTTGAGTTTATTGTTGTTGAGAGTGCAAGATGTTGCACAATAATTAGTAGAATCGCGTTTATTGATATTGGTGTAAAATGATGCATAAGGTCATTTTTGTGTATATTTGTCGTTTAAACGACCTAATTTGCCAAGTAATCAGTTTATAGTATAATTTGTAAACAAATCGGTTAAATTTGAGTTCAGTTCCAAATTGTTAGGGAATTGAATTTATTATTTTGGGGTAAATATTCCACAATTTTTTTTTGTTTGTAACTTGAGCCAACTTTGATATTATTATTTAAATTGAAAATTATGCTTCGAATAATTGTTTTCTTTGTAGAGGAGGAGATTCATGATGAATTTGTTGATTTGTATTTATTGGTTGTTATGTTGAAGGTACCTTTTCAAAATTTATTGTTTAGATTATTGGAATTCTTTGGCTGGTCCAAAGTTTTCGTTAAAATTTATGTTTATTCATGACAGCTAATGATATAGAGATCTGTTTATTATTTTTCTACTGTTTCTCTTTGATGACGTATTTGTTGGAGCATCTTAAAATGAATTGATGAATTTTCATAGTATAGAGTTATAATGAAGTTGAAGGATTTAATGGTGAATCTACATGTTTATTTTAGAGTTGAAAAATTTATGATCTGATATTATGAGAGTGTTTAGTGAAGTTATTGTTTGATTTTTGATTTATTTATAAGGAATTTGATTTTTTTTATGTGATTTTATGGCTCATGTTACAGCTGTAGTTGAGATTTTGATTTTTTTTTTCTCTCCTTCGCTTCGCGAAATTTTGTCATGTGTTAGCTAAAATTTTTCATTTTTCAAATGAAAAATTTTTTTGGGACGTTCGAAGGAGTTGTTGGGTTATACTTTTAGATATTTAATAATTTTAGAAATTTTGTATTTTGTTTAAATGTGTTCAGGGGTCTTATTTACATAGTCATTCTCTTTTAGTTATTCATCTTCCAATTGTTTAGGTTTTGATATTCTTCTGTTCAAATATATTGTATTCCATAGGTTTTGTTTTAAAAACGGCAAAAGTTCGTTCTTTTTAGGTTTTAGCAATTTAAATTTATTTAAATTGGCTAATTTGTGATTCCATTTATTGCCCTTTTTATTCCCTTTAATTTGATTCCAAATTTATTGCTCTCGGTTAAAAATTGGTTAATTCATCGCAATTTTACAGTTTTATTCTATTTTCAGCTTTTTAAATATTTCAGAATCGTCCATATTTAAATTATTGCCGAATTCGTATTTTCCAAATCGTTTCACTTCATTTCTTTTTAATTTTCGTCTGCTTTGAAATTCCATTTCTCTTCTTTAAAGTTTCGAGTTTTTAATTGGTTGATCGTAATATTAAAATCGTCTGTCATTAATTATTTTATCGTTCATTGATAATTTTGTTTACAATCTGTGGCAGCGATGTTTCGCAGTATATAAGCAAATCGCGCACTTTTTCGCTCTCTTTTCTCTCTTTGCTCTTTGCTTTTTTGCAATTGATTAGAACCAGAGATGTAATCTGTTAAAGTTGTTGTTTTCAGCGCTTCGGCGCGAGCCGTAGTTCGGATTCGGCTTGAAATGTCTCATTCCCGGTTGTGATGTGTGTTTTGTTTTTCAAGATGTAATTTGATTTGTTTAGTTTATAATCAATCAGCAGTCCTTTGCCGCTGTGCTCTCTGATGTTGTTTATGTCTGGAAGCTGCGACGGAATGAAGAGTCATGCTAATTAGTTTCATATCATTTAAATAATGATCCAAGATGTTTCACGATTTATGTGATGTCGGCCGAGGAAGTCTTACCGGCCAATTAGAAATATGTTTATCTTGACAAGCTGCCAGTTCTATTTTATGATGAATGGAGTTCGCATTTCCGAGCCCAATTGACGGACACATGTTAAGTTCTCCATTTTGATGTCAGTAGTCCGGTGCGGCTGTTGAGAGAAATGATTTTTTTATTATTCGACGTCCAGCTGGTGTGGAGAATCTCTTTGGAGTTGAATCCCGTGGAACGGCCTTTTCCGGATTTTCTGCTGGACATATTGTGACCCTGTGCCATGGATTTTCCTCTTCTGGTGTTCTCTGGATCTGCTGCACGTTTGGTGATTCTGCCTCCCGCCGATTTCCGCCGTTTTTCTTGGAGCCTTGGTGATATTATTCCTTTTCCTCCAAATTCTAATATTTCTCAATAGTTAAAATATGTCTTTATTCCAATTGTTTTGAGTTAGCACAGAAATAAGACCCCTTTAGACTTATATATTTTAAGTTGCGAATCCTGTGGTTATCTTTTAAATTATGTTCTAAATTCCCTTTTGGCTTACTGATGTTCTTTTATCCCAAATTTTAGTTTAGATAAATAATTGAATAAGTTTAATATTGTTAACTTTAAAATTTAATATTCTAACGTTTTTACTACCACTATACGACCGGCCATTCCATTCTATTTATTTATTTAAGTTGTTTATTGGATTTGTTAGTTAATGAGATGTAAAATATTTTGAAAATTATTTTAAAAGTGAAGTTTAAAATTTTAATAAACGTTAGATTTTGAAAACCTAAAATCTGTGTTCTCTTTCTTTTACTTTTAATGTTTTTATTTTTAGGAAAGTTCCATTTAATTACATATAGAGTTACATATTTGTAAATTTAGGGAGAAACTGGTTAAATGGTGCATTTTCATATATAATTTTGATGATGTTTAGGTTTAAAAACTTTGAGAATTTGGAATATTTAGAAATGCTTTTAGTGTGTCATAAAATACAACTTTTTCCCACCGAACAGTTGCTACCTAATAGAAGCCTCAGTAATATAAATTTCAGATTTTTACTGTGAACTCCACTGGAGATACAGCTTTTGAAAAATCTGAATTTTTTGAAAACGCCCACTTTCACCAGTGAAAAAATTTTGGAAGGGTTCAAAACACTCCAGTTTTCCCCCTCGGGTAAAATCTACTGTTACTATGGTACTTGCAAAATAAATTTAGTTTGAGTGTATTGTCCCCTTCCTAGTGAAAAACAGGCTCGGAAAATGAGAAAATGCAAATTTTAATGGAAATTTTGACTACCATTAAATTTTCAAAAATATATCAAATGATGAAACAAATTTGAACCAAAATTATCAGCACTTTAATCTGAGGAAAAAGTTCTTTAAAATGTTTAATTTGCTTAATTAGGTTAATTAGAAGGAAAGTTATAGCATTTTGCGCAAATGCTTGTAATTACAAAAATGTGCATGTTTAAAGCGCCATCTGGGGCCCTCTCTGCCACACGGTAAACCATTTCATACGTAACTTTTCAATAGAAAACGAATGACACATTTTAGAACACTAACACGAATCGTTCTTGATTAGCTCGTATTAGTTTTCCAAATATATTTAAAAAAATTCATGAAATTAAAAAAAAATAGTATGTATCATTCAATCGGTTCACTTTTCAAGCGTAATATTTCCCGAGAAATCTGTTAATGCCATTCTCGTGGATCTTGTTCGTTCCATTCACAAAAAAAAAGATACTTTTTACAACAAACTAACTGACCAAACAAACGTACGCTTCAATATGACTTACGACAATTTTATTTATCAGCTTTTCCCGCAAAAAAGCGTTTTCCAAAATATTTTTCATCGCAGAACATTTTGCAAATTTGAAAAACTTCCATAATGGGCTTTTATTAACACTTCACAACATAGTTGAAAAGTGTTTATGACTTTGGTCTGGGTTTACACATTCGAAAGTAATAAAAGTGAGAGTGAATAAGAATTTCAATTTCTGGAAACGTGTTTTACACCGGAATTTTCTCTAATCACGGCGGTGACTTCTGTCGAGATGGAGCTGTAAAGGTTTAGCCTGCGCAAACGCCGCGTAAAGCAAAACTCCGACAAAATTCAAGCAGTTTATTTGTTGTTTACACTCTCATTTGTTAACACTTTAAAACATAATTAAAAACTGTTTATGACTTGGGTCATTCTGTCTGTCTGTCCGTTCGCCCGATAACTGCCGTAAAAATGACTTTATCAAAATGAAATTTTAGTATGTTGTTCAGACGGTCTGTGGGACCTATGGGAATATAAATGAATAATATCACCCAATTAGTTTTGGATTGAACCTGGGTTGAAAAAATGAAATATATTGAACCCTATGGGACCTAATTTTACAAACATTTTTTATGCGAATTTAAAATTCATAAATTGCTTCGAAAGTTTTAGGAAATATTCAAATTATCACATAAAATATAAAAAAAAAAAATTCAGAAAAATATATTCAGTAGTTTGTTAAATAAAAATTAAAATAATAATTATGACCATTATATGAAGAGATCACGTGACCATTATATGACGAAATCACGTGACCTACTTCAAAATAAAATATGGCATCCATCTTGTGTCAAAATCGTGACTTTTAAAGCTCTTTTTAATTTATATTTGATGTTGTATCCGTCCTGAAACCGCTCTATTTTTGCTTAATTTCTGTGCATCAATGTTCTGAAACAACGCAATTACAATATATTTGAGTTTAAATGATCATCAAACTGATTATTTCTACAACGAAGCCTAATTTTCACTTATGGAGATTGTAAACACAACAAGCTACAAGATTAGTTGTATAAGAATTTCTGAATTTCTTTAACGCAAAATTATTTAGCACTGGAGTCTGCAATATAGTTGATATGAATGAAACAGTCATCGATTTTATATAAAGAACAGACGATTTTATAGCAGATTTCTACGGTGAAGTTTTAAGCACAGAGTTAAATTACTTTTATCTCCATTGTTTTAATTAAGTAAAATAAATTATTGTAATATAGGAATAGAATAATTGTTTATGAATGAAATATTTACTGCTGTTTCATAGAGAGCCAGGCAATTTATCTTTCAATGACGTACGTCATTTGAATAAAGTTCATTTTTTTTCGATGAAGTTTTCAAATATAATAAATTACTGTAGTATTGTGATAATTTTAAAAAGTATTACCGCTGAATGTATCGCATTTTAGAGATATTTAAATAAAATTGCATTATAGTTGGAAAGTGTTTCATAATCAATGCTTTATGCATGATTGATCTTTCTTGTTTAAACTCATTTGGAATTTGAAACTTGAAATATTATTAATTCAAATAAACTTTTATTAAACAGAGGATACTGTAAATACTAGATTATACATAAATGATGAATAATTAAACTACAAAAATCTATACGGATAAATACCCAAAAAAACAGACGGAAGATATCCAACTAACAAACAAAATCTGCTTAAGAGATAAAAATACAACTTTCATTTCAATGGAAATTACATTTCAAAACCTACACTTTGGCTGCATGTTAGGAAATATTAAAAAAAAATTCTCTTATCCGATACAGCATAAAGACTATTATGTTTTTTTAGCAGCTCTTTGTGCAGTATTTAATTTCAATTTTCAAACGTTATTACTGGACCCGTGTTGGGAATCCAATTTTATTTTTCTTTAAACACCAATATAGATAATGCTTTACCTCTCTTTAAACATTTTTTTATCATTCTATTGATATTGCAAGGTTAACAATGTGCAATGGAGTTAAAGAGGAGGAGCTGAAACTGTTAAAGTTGAAAATGCAAGAATGCTCCGAGAATTACATCCGGGTGTTGTTGGTATTTATTAATCCAGTTCTATCTGTTCTCATCTGAGACAATGGAAAAGCGTATTATATACTGTGTAAAATACCTTGGACGCTCTTTTAAGAAGCAAAAGGAGAAAATAAAAAAAATCGGTGGGATTTGTCAAACGCCAGCGCCACTTGCGTGATTGTCTGCAGCGATTTCGGAATGTTCCGAACATGCCATTTTAACTCTTTCCCTTTGCCTCCATGGGTCTGAATTTATGAATAGAGCATCAGACAATATTTTGATTGGCTGCGACAAAAAAAAAAAAAAAAAAAAAAAAAAGGGAATAATACATTAAAATTTTCTTTAGTACATTTTTTCAAACGATAAGCTTTAATGAAATATGAAACACAGTAATGATGATAAACTACGACATATAAAGTTACGGCTCCCGAAAATTTGATGATCTGACACTTGAGACAAAGTTAACTTGACAGTACTATTAAAGCTGTGACTGTCTAATTACACAGTTTTATCTTTATCCGCATATTGCGCATACACTACTAAATGTTAAACCGCCTCCTCACGAAATACAATATTTTTACGACCCCCTCAGTAACAAAGCCTACCCGTCCGTCATCTGGTGTCTGTCCATTTCTTGTATACACAATAGCGGCCATAAATATCAATGGATTTTCACGAAACTTTACATCCGGCTTTGTTATCAAACAACATAGAACTAAATATAATTTTTTGAGATTCGAACGAAAACTTCGAAATTTTATATGTTCTTAATATGGCAGCATAACACAAAATCTGGCATAATTATGAATAAAAAAGGGTTTATTTATGGCTCAATGATCACGAAACTCAACAGTTTCAATCATTGTAATCAGTCAAAAATTAATGGATAGAAAAATTAATGGAGCCGCGTTGTCTGTGTGACGTCATTAGCCGTAGGGTACATTTGTCAAGTATAGCATCAATCGAAATATTTTTCAAGGCCTTTAAAGTGAGGGGTAACATGCTATAAGTGTAAAATATGGATCATTTAGGCCCACGATACAGGTTTTTCAAATTAAACAAGTTACTTAAAAATGTATTTTGGTATGTTTATTTTTTTAGTCGAGTTGAGTTGTTCCGGGACACTCTGTATACAGCTCAGCGGTGGCTCACACTTTTTCTTATACCGCTGTACCAGTAGTATCTCTGTACCGAGGTTTTTTGAGTCCCCAAGAGAACTTTCATAAAATGGTCTCATCTGAACAATAAATGCCTCAACACTTCACACATCCGAAAACTGTTAATCCGAAAAATCGATTATTCGACAATTTATTTGTTTTACTTTTTATAAATTTAAATATATATATGGATTTGTTAATTATTAAAAGACTAACATATACATTAGTCTTTTCATGTTAGATGCTGGAATAGAATGTTGGGCCTACAAATCGACACTATTTTGGGGGCCTTTGTACGACACAAAATGTTCGAAACTACCTCGTCCCAGTGGATAATCCGCCTTGGTTTTATAATAACAAAGCGCACCGTGGGAATTATAGTATCATGATCTCAATATGCTCAACTACAATTTGATATACAGGTTGTAGCCAAAAACGCTGTGAAGAACACTATAAACTGATATACAAATACTTAATAATAAAATATAGAATTATGTAAAATAAGAAGGAAACGTTGGATTAGGTATAATACGTTAATGAGTCTTTCAAAAATTTCCAAATCCCATAAAAATAATGTATAAAATGCTGAGGCTTCTGCAAACATGAAACCCCAAGCGGTGCTGGACTTGAACTGCCGTCAAATCAGCTCTGCCAAAGCGCCTGTATTCCTTCACTCCTGAAAATTGTTCAGCAGCAAAAAGAGTTTATTAACGAGCAGGGGCGATTCCGAAATGAGGGCCGCCCATTCGGCCGTCTCCACGATCAAGTTGAGATTCGACATGAAGAAGATCAGGATTTCCCTCTCCAAATCCTGGTCGCTGTGCAGCTGCGACAGCAACAAGAGCTCGCAGAAGGTCTCCACCGACAAGTACGTCTTCAGCAGCAGGGCGCAGTTGTCTATCAGATCTTTGGCGTCGTACTTGGAGGAGATGCTGTACAGCTCCTTGATGTCGCTGAAGGTGCAGTTCTCAATGTGTCCGGAGTAGAGGTAGGTGAGGAATATCTCGAATACGTCCGGTTCGCAGTCCGTGATGTCGATGAAGCCGCTGATGCTCTCGCTCATGTTGTGGTCAAACATGGCGGCAAAAACTGGGGAGCGGCTCGCTAGGATCGATTTGTGGGCCTTGAATTCTCTGTCCACGACTTTGATCGTGACGTCGCTGCCGTCACCGCTCCGAAGTAAATCTTTCAGGTTACGAGATACGAAAGTGAAACCTGCGAATAAATAAATAAAAATTATACAAATTGATTTAAATACATTGTACGAAGCCGTGATTGCCTATTGACTAAGAAGACATAATAATGTTGCGAACGTGTGATATTCTTTCACTGGCGTTCCCTCTCTTGTCTTTCGCCTCTATCGCAGACCAGACGGTGCCATCGGAGTGTTTTCTCCAGAAGACAGCAGTACGAGCATTCTTTCTTTGACGTCACTCTAGGTTGCTAGAATTTCGAGTTAGAAGAAGGGTTGCCAGATTTGGCAACTTATCGCTATTTTCGAAATGTTCCAGAGAACTTCACGAAATAACGATTAGTCTAGAAGATATTAGATAATTCTGGAAATTTCTACAGAGAGATTTACAGAAGTTTTTATAGGGACTATAAAAAGGGCTCATCACTCCGTTGGAGTTGAGTTAATGAGTTAAAAATATACGAACTACAGTGAACTGTGTGTGACTTTTGTCAGTGTTTCGAGAATAGTAACCGTTGCTTTTTGACATTATTTTTGCCAGTATTTTGAGAATAATATAGTTTATTCTGTGAAATGAGGGGAGCATTTAAGTGCTCTTTAATTGCATACCGTTCCTGTTTACTTTGTGCTTGTGAATCCAGAAACTTCGACTCCTTCTTGTATCCTGCGTATACGCCCGCTATTCTAAAGGATACGTTTCGTAACAATAACATGAAATACACACAGAAATATCCAATACTTAGACATTTTTCTTAAGGAGATTAAGAGGAAATTGTCAAGCAAATAAATCATTGCCGATGCAATGCTATGAATTGGTAAAAATCAAAGAGATTGTGTGTATCGCCTTCATCGCCTACGCGGCAAAACATTCGTTCTATTTTAATCCCTGTTGCTCCGATTAGCAATTTTCGCGCTTACTTGTATTGTGTAAATGGACAAAACAGCCTGTGCGCTGACTAAGTGACAGCTTATTAACAGAGGCCGCATAGTGGCCAAAAACGACTTACCCAAGAATGTAGAGTAGTTAATTGTACGGCCGGCAGAGGGCTAAAGATACTTATCTAGAATTATCACGCCCGCTGCACGAACGCACCCGAATCGCAAAAGTGGACTGAGCAGCCTAAGCTCCAGCTCATTAACAAAGGCCATGTAGTGGCTAAAATGAGCTGCACACGCGTGGTGGACCAAAAGTAGGTCAAACGTGCTTATTTAAGGAATAGTTACTTAGCGGCATATACTCTGCGTAACAAACGCATTTATATTTTTTCCATAAAAAAGATTGTTAAAAAAAGCTGCGGGACTAGTAGCAAATAAAAACGTGTTCTTTCATCTCTGTTGGATGTTCCCGTTCCTCTTTGGTATTTTTCCGTTCTTTCATTGTGTCCTACCTCTAGTTCCTTCCTCCTTGGTTTTTCACCTCTTTTTCATTTCTTGTTGTTGGCAACCCCCCTTTCCCCGATGTTGCCACTTCCATTCTTACATCCATCTCTTATCTAGCTCGCACTGCGATTTTTGTGTGCCCCGACGAAGAAGGCTGTTCCTTGCCCTCGAAACTATTCGACGCTGTTATTTCTATGCTGTATGCCGCTTTTACCGAAGCCAGTTTAGTTTTAATTACCCTAACAGCAGTTCGACCTTACATAACTAAAAGAAAGTTTGTTTCCACCAAATGAAAGCATTTTCAAGTACTGGAACTAAAAGAACAGTCGACTAAAAAAGAAATATATACCCTCGCTTGAAAGAAGTATTTTTAACATATTTAATCTGCCGCCGTCCGCAGTTTTTTTTTTTTTTTTTAAAGAGCGCCGCTCGTCAGCACACCTGGTTTAATTTCAGACAAAAAAAAAAAGAAAAGCTAGATGCTAAACGTGTTGTTTTCTTAAATAAGAATCTGCAGTCGATGAGAAACATTTAATTATTATAATTAAGAGTATCTAAAAAAAACCTGCTGTAAATAAAATTTAACATAAAAAGTTTCATTTCTAAATGAAAGTGGTTTTATGACACTTTTCGCATTTACTTTATTGGTTTATTTCCTAACAATTTATAATATTTAATAAATGTAAATATTACTTACTAACAATTTAAAATAACTATTCGGTGAAGGAATACACCACTATTGCTTATAACAGTGCCCATGGACCGGTTTCATGTTTATTATGCACTCATCAGCATGGAATAACTGCGAACTGCAATGGCAGCAAAAAAACTTGTTATTGCGCAATTACGCGAACTTCAGTGGGAACTGACAATGGCAGTCCTTCCACGTAGCCGGCATAAAAAGACTACATACATGGAAAGACTGACATTGTCAGTTCTCACTGAAGTTCGCATTATTGCGTCAAATAGCAAGTTTTCTTGCTGTCATAGCAGATAACGGTTATTCCATGCTGATGAGCCTATATATAATAAGCGCGAAACCAGTCCATGGATATTGTTATCTGCAATAGAGCTTTCCAACATGGCGTCACACGTTCGTTCTTTATCGTCTGCTTTAAAAGCGTTTGTAGGACACCACGTGATCATTCTTTGTCTCGATCCATTTGATTTTGTAGTAAGAAAAACGTGAGTTTTGAAGGAAAAGTTTACAAGTATGTTGAACTTTTGTGCTGCTTGGGATGAATTGTAGAAAAATGAATAAATATCTTTAAATGAAACATAGAGGTGATAGAGATTATGTTTCATTTTAAGAATCCCCTGTATTCCCCAAACAGGAAAACACGGTAATATTAAATTAAAATCGAAAGGACATGAGAAAAGGATTTCAGGAAAGTTTTGATAATATTGACAACTTCAAAATTGAAGTTCTCATATCCTTGAAAACTCAATGTGTGATAAACATCTTATAACGGGTAAGATTATTCTTTTCTATTAATATAAAATAACTTATTTATTCATAAAGTATTAAGTTTGAAATATTTCTAAACTATATTGAGCGCAAGTATGGTTGTAATCGGCAGTAATATAGTTCGAGAAGATGGTAATTCATTTTTGCAATCTAAAATATATGGAACAATACCATTTATGACGGAAATTTTATTTTGATAACGCTTTGCCACTGCAAAATGCATGTTAACACAAAGATTAAGTCTTAACTGTCTATCCTACATTCCCGGTTGCTATACTGTTGTCATGTCCGAGGCCACGTGATGTGAAATACTCTATGGGAGTGTCTTCATTATTTTGGGGAAACACGCCCATTTCTGACGGGTTCTTGTGATTTTGAACTATTCGGGGTATTCGAAGTCGAGAAAAGTTTGACTCACCCATCTTTAGTAGAAATAGCTGTTATATTTGATTTGATTTCGCATTATGAATAAGTTCCCCCATGTATCCAAGTAAACCTTGTAGGTATACTTCCAAAAATTGTATAAATTCGCTACAACAAAAGACTTACCTTCCAGCGAGTGCTTCGCAAGAGTTTCCTCCTTATCAACAACATTTACAACGCAGAAGACGGTCAACGCACCATTCGGAAGCAACGCCCCCTTGTTTCTCAGGAGTTCTCTCCTCTGCAGGAACCTGGCACAACCAAAGACGGGGCAACTCTTCGAAAACACTCTATTCGCCTTGTAGCACTTGTACTCCTTGCCATCGCCATCTAGAACGCCCAGTTCGAAGGCGACGGAATAGCTTGAGAAAATAATGGCACCATCCCGATTGCTGCACAGGAACAACCCAAGCCACAGAGGTCCGTCCTTTACAGGTTGGTGTTTAGGGTGGGCTTTCAAGCACCACTCTATGCCGCACGCGATAAAAGTTGGGCTCATGAGGGCGGTTACATTTTCATCTTGTCCGATATAGTTCGGGATTTTCCACGTCATAGACAATCGGCGACACGTTTCGGTTAGCCAGCCCGACTGGTTGCTGGTGGTTTCCAGAACAGGTAACGACAGTCCTGACAGGGGGGATGCCCTTCCTGGCAGAGATGATACCATTCTTAACAGAGCGGATGGCCTTCCTGTGGAAGGAGATGCCGTTGCTGTTGACATATGAAACACTGTAGACGTTTTCAGAGTTCTAGAAGAGTAAGTTTTTTCTTTAAAGCAGATACAGGAGATCCGCTAATCCCTCTTCGATGCCTGCCTTAGAAAATGAACAAATACATGTGACGGGTGACTCCTCTAACAGTTACTCGTTCCGAAATACTGACTGACGAAATCAATCCATCTCGTCATTCTTTCAATATTTCAGTCTTTATCATATAAGAAACCTGAAAGTATAAAATCAATAACATATTGAGTCTAGAATCATGTATCATACTGAGCCTGAAGTCATATATCAGGGTTTATTCTAAGATTTCAAAAAGACAGGGCGCTAATTTCCAGAAAAAAAGGGCATACTGTAATAAAAACAGGGCAATTGTGTATAAAAGAGACATCTATTTTCAAAAGGGCACCACTATAAATTTCAGCTAAAGAATGCATTACCACATGTAAAATGTAAAATAGATACATATATTTTACATATTCATTAAAAAATAATTAGTGATGCAAATAAAAGTATAAAAGATTAAAAACCAAAGAGTACATTGTAAGGTTTGATACTGTTAAAAATATAAAACAGGGTAATACCGGGTGGTCAGAATAAAAACACCCCTACTCTGAGCTCTCTATACATCGAACTACTCAGTGTAAAGGCTCCAAAATTGTTGAACCTACTATTCAAGACATGGGGAAAGGGATTACGCGAAAAAAAAATTAGTTCCAGAAACACCGATAGGTGGCGCTGTAAAACAGAAAAGGTACAAAAACATGCTCGAAAATTTTGTTGTACCCCAAATGCAACAGCACCAATGTCTTGATTCAATTACCTTTATGCAAGATGGAATGCCTCCACACATTGGACTCTGTGTACAGCAGTTTCTTCGGCAACATTTTACTAATGGTAGAGTAATTAGACGTGCGTTTCCGACAACTTGGCCATCTCGTTCTCCAGATCTTAATCCCTGTGATTTTTGGCTGTGGGGATACTTAAAAAGTCTTGTTTATCGAGGACGTCTGGTAACCTTGGCAGATTTGAAAGACAGTGTCACTCTGCATGTGAGAAGCATCTGAATCGACCCATTACGATCCGCAGTTGAACAAGCTGTCCACAGACTGCAGATTTTACATTTTGAAGAAGGGAACCATATTGAGCAGCATTCCCTGCATCAATAAGGTCCTTGTGATATGAATGTGTGGTACGTTCGAATAAAATGTGTTACAAATGTGTATTTTGTGTTTTTTCAGCATATTTTCTGTTGTACAGCGCCACCTATCGGTGTTTCTGGAACTAATTTTTTTTTCGCGTAATCCCTTTCCCCATGTCTTGTATAGTAGGTTCAACAATTTTGGAGCCTTTACACTGAGTAGTTCGATCTATAGAGAGCTCAGAGTAGGGGTGTTTTAATTCTGACCACCCGGTATATGTAAAACATATAGTAATGTATGTATATCTATTTTACATGTAAAATAGATACATATATTTTACATATTTATTAAAAAATAATTAGTGATATAAATAAAAGTGTAAAAGATTAAAAACTAAAGGGTACATTGTACAGTTTGATACTGTTAAAAAAAACAAGAAAGATCAATCATGCTTAAAGCATTGACTATGAAACACTTTCCAACTTCAATGCAATTTTAATTAAAAAAGTCGAAAATGCAATGCATTCCTCGGTAATATTTTAAAACTTATCACGATACTACATTGATTTATTATATTTGAAAACTTAAACCTTCATTGAAAAATATGAACTTCATTCAAAAGACGGCATTGAAATATAAATTGCGTGGTTTAAATATCTCTAAAATGCAATACATTCCACGGTAATATCTTTAAATCTATCATAATACTACGATAATTTATTATATTTGAAAACTTCATCGAAAACAACTGAAATTAATTCAAATGACGTCATAGAAAAAATAACACGCCTGGATCTCTCTATAAAAGCAGGATTTCATTCATAACTTTCTCCATTTCATTCATCACAATACTATAATAATTTATTTTATTTAAAAATTAAGACCATGGAGCTACAATTCATAAACTTTATGTTTAAAACTTCATCGAAAAATATCGTCCTTCTGTTTATAAAATCAATTAATATTTCATTCATATCAGCCATGCAGACTCCATGGACTGAATTATTTTGTGTTAAAGAAATACAGTAATTCTAATACAACTCATTCTACATATTTTGCTGTTTACATTTTACATAGGTGAAAAATAGGCTTAATTGCAGAAATAATCAAATTTGAATGAGAATTTAAACTCAAATATATTGTCATTGTGTTGTTTTAGTATGTAGATGCACAGAATTTAAGCAGAAATAAAGTAGTTTTAGGATGGATACAACACTCAATATGAATTAAAAAGAACTTTAAAAAATCACGAATTTGAAACAAGATGGATGCCATATCTCATTTTGAAGTGGGTCATGTGATCGTTTCATATCATGGTCACGTGATCGTTTCATATAAGATGTGTAATTATTATTTTAATTTTTATTTAAAAAACTACTGAATATATTTAGCTCAATTTTTTTTTATATATTTTATGGAACAATTTGACTATTACCTAAAATTTTCGAAGCAATTTGAGAATTTTAAATCCGCTTAAAAAATGTTAGAAAAATTAGGTCCCATAGGGCTCAATGTATTTCATTTTTTCAACCCGGGTTCAATCCAAAACTAATTGTGTGATATTATTCATTTATATTCCCATAGGTCCTACAGACCGTCTGAACAACATACTAAAATTTCATTTTGATTAAGTCATTTTTACGGCAGTTATCGTGCTAACGGACAGACAGACAGACAGACAGACAGACAGAATGAACAAAGTCATAAACACTTTTCAACTTTGTTGTAAAGTGTTAATAAAACATACAATTATGGGCAAAAGTTTATTTTACTTTAATTAATTATTTAAGGTGTAACAAATTGGTTACAACAGTTTGGCCAAATAGTTTTTAATACTTTACAACAAAGTTGAAAAGTGTTTATGACTTTGTTCATTCTGTCTGTCTGTCTGTCCGTTAGCACGATAACTGCCGTAAAAATGATTTAATCAAAATGAAATTTTAGTATGTTGTTCAGACGGTCTGTAGAACCTATGGGAATATAAATGAATAATATTACCCAATTAGTTTTGAATTGAACCCGGGTCGAAAAAATGAAATACATTGAGCCCTACGGGACCTAATTTTTCAAACATTTTTTAAGCGGATTTAAAATTCACAAATTGCTTCGAAAATTTTAGGTAATATTCAAATTGTTCCATAAAGTATATAAAAAAAAAATTCAGCGAAATATATTCAGTAGTTTTTTAAATAAAAATTAAAATAATAATTACACCTCTTATATGAAACGATCACATGACCCACTTCAAAATGATATATGGCATCCATCTTGTTTCAAAATCGTGATTTTTTTAAGTTCTTTTTAATTCACATTGAGTGTTGTGTCCGTCCTAAAACTACTTTATTTTTGCTTAAATTCTGTGCATCTACATACTGAAACAACGCAATGACAATATATGTGAGTTTAAATGCTCATCTAAATTTGATTATTTCTACAACTAAGCCTATTTTTCACCTATGTAAAATGTAAACAGCAAAATATATAGAATGAGTTGTATTAGAATTCCTGTATTATTTTAACGCAAAATAATTTAGTCCATGGAGTCTGCATGGCTGATATGAATGAGATATTAATTGATTTCATAAAGAGAAGGACGATTTTTTTCGATGAAGTTTCAAGCATAGAGTTTAATTTTTTGTAGCTCCAGGGTCTTAAACAAAATGTTTAAATAAAATAAATTATTATAGTGTTGTGATGAATGAAATGAATGGGAGAAAGTTATGAATGAAATCCTGTTTTTATAGAGAGATCCAGGCGTGTTATTTTTTCTATGACGTCATTTGAATTAATTTCAGTTGTTTTCGATGAAGTTTTCAAATATAATAAATTATCGTAGTATTATGATAATTCTAAAACTATTACCGAGGAATGTATAACATTTTAGAGATGTTTAAACCAGGCAATTTATATTTCAATGCCGTCATTTGAAGTTCATTTTTTTCGATGAAGGTTTAAGTTTTCAAATATAATAAATTAATGCAGTATTGGGATAAGTTTCAAAATATTACCGAGGAATGTATTGCATTTTAGACTTGTTTAAGTAAAATTGCATTGAAGTTGGGAAGTGTTTCATAATCAATGCTTTAAGCATGATTGATTTTTGTTTGTTTTTTTACTTTTCAAACATTAATATATTGGGCGATTCATTTCAAGATTCAAATAAAAAAAAATCTGATGTGGGCAGTACATAACTTTCCTTATAAGCCCATCATATGGCTGAATTAAAAATTTGCAACACATTGCATCCCTTTTGGAGTCATTTTTATTAATTTGGCGACATTTTTATCAATTTGGCACCAGTTTCGCTAATTTAGCAGCATTTGAAAATTCCGCCAAGCGTTACAGACGGAGAAATAGTTTATTTTTTTGTTCTTTCCAAAATATTGAATTTTCATCAATTAGTTGTCATTTTCAATGATTTAGAGTCATTCTTATCAATCTGGCGACATTTTTATCCATTTGGCGACATTTAAAAAACTCCCAAAGTCGGCGATATTACGCTAAATTCGTCAAGCATTATGGTCGAAGAAAAAGGTTATTCTTAAAGTAGGTAAAAGACTAATGGCGCCCAAATACAAAACTATTACCCAAAGTATCTTCTTTTATTTCTCTTATAGTAGATTCTTATATTCTTTCCAAGACATTGAATGTTCATCAATTAGTTTTCATTTTCATTGATTTAGCGTCATTTTTATCAATTTGGTGACATTTTTATCAATTTGGCGATATTTTCGTCAGTTTGGTAACATTTAAAAATTCGCTCGAAGATTTAGAATTGCTTCCTTCGTTCTTTTTAAAAGGCTCAGAAACTGCATTTTTAGCGAAATAGATGCTGACTTTCAACGCCGAATTTCAGCCAGTCAGGTAGTAGTGAGACAAATTTTAATGACATGAAATGTAGACTCATTTAGGATCCATAAAATAGTTTTTATCCCAAGTATCTAGCTCTTCAAGTGTCTTGAGTAATCTAGCAATCTCAAATATCTTGGGTTCCAAAATATGTACGTTTACGGGAACATCAAAATTCTTCAAATTTGGAGTTCACAATGTTGAGAAAATAGCTGCACCGGAAGAACAAGCTAGTGAACTATGTAAGAACATTTGTGCAAAATATAAATTTTTTTAAAAATGGCCATGCAATCAAATATTCTCTTTTTGGCGTGATTTCATATGGAATTACCCATAAACATAGTTTATCATTTCAGTTACCGTTTCAAGTATACTTTTATTAACACTTTACAACATAGTTGAAAAGTGTTTATGACTTTGTTCATTCATTCTGTCTGTCTGTCTGTCTGTCCCTTAGCATGATGACTGCCGTAAAAATGACTTTATGAAAATTAAATTTTAGTATGCTTTTCAGACTGTCTGCGGGACCTATGGTAATATAAATAAATAATATCACCCAATTAGTTTTTTATTGAACTCAGGTTGAAAAAATGAAATACATTGAACCCTATGGGATCTAATTTTTCAAACATTTTTTAAGCACATTTAAAATTCACAAATTGCTTCGAAATTTTTAGAAAATATTCATATTATCTCATAAAATATATAAAAAAAATTTCAGTAAAATATGTTAGGTAGTTTTTTAATTAAAAATTATTTAATATAGGGAGAAAAACGAATTCAATTAAATTCTGACTTTTGCGATATCCTCCAGAAAGAAAAAATATGTATATTATATAATAAATATCTTTCTAAGAGTTTAATTATTTTGTATATGAGAGAGGCTTCACATTTTAAAATAAATTTGGTAGATAACAATTTTTCACATTTTTTTAAAATTTTATATAACTTTTCATGATATACTTATTTAATGACGTTTTTAATGCACTTTCCTACGTCCTAGAGAATTAAAATTTGGTACACAGATTAAATTTGTAGAACATGTTATTCTACAACAATTTGGTGGATCTTTAAATATAGATCCTACATTTTTTTCGAAATGGCCTGCAAATAATCCCCGTTCACTTCTATAAATCATTGTTGTAATATTGTTAAAAATTCTGATGTGGACAGCACATGTCTTTCCCTGCAGACTCATATTCACGTTCTCTTTATTTCTTCAATAATAATTTGAGTTTATCTGCACAAAATAACATCTATAAGTATTTTAAATGACATTGAATTTGCACGTTAAACTTAAATTTGGTTCTCATTTGATAGATGGACTTATTGTCAAAAGTGGCGTAGCGAAAACGCAAAAAAAAAAAAAAAAAAAAACTAAAATATCTCAAGAACGGCCAGTCCTAGAATAATGGGGTTAGTCTTATTCTTTTTGTTGTCAAAAATCACGTATAAAATAAGAATTTAATTGATATAATTGAGCACACGTAGTCTTTTATTTTTATATTTAACGATTTTTGCAGGCCATTTTGAAAAAACAGCCCGTTCGTTTTTCCCGAATCGCACTAGAATAACCTATAAGTGATTTATATAACAAATTTTGTTAAATTTGGTATATAAATCACTTGTAGGTTATTGAAATATTATACGCCAAATTGTGTTAAATTTGGTCCATTAGTTTTTAGCTAGAGTGGATAAAGGCAATTTCTGCCGGCCATTTCGCAAAGAAAACAGATTCTTTTATTACGAATCGTACTATAATCTAATGAACATCAGGGTTTCCCACAAAAAACTTACCTACCAAATTTTATTAAATTCGGTCCATTAGTTTTTCAATTAGAGTGGATGCAATATCCTCATAGACACACAGAGATACACCCTTACACACACAGATACATCCTTACACACACAGACGTCTTCCTAAAAATAGTTTTTCGTGTTCTGGAAGTCCCAAAATGTGTAAATACTTCGAAAATTCGAGTTCCGATCTTCGGCACGATTCCAATACTTTGAACACATACATACGCACACACATATAATCTGTATTATCTGTGTATCTAAATTCCGGGCCTACGCAATTACAGTAGTTGTGATTTTAAATGATGCCTAAACTTTTATTATTTCTTCAACGAAGCCTAATTT
Source organism: Amaurobius ferox (assembly GCA_951213105.1). Taxonomy (NCBI): domain Eukaryota; kingdom Metazoa; phylum Arthropoda; class Arachnida; order Araneae; family Amaurobiidae; genus Amaurobius; species Amaurobius ferox. The sequence goes on from OX578152.1 coordinate 122,815,869, forward strand.
TAATTTATGCAGAATTCAAATATCTCAAGCGATTGTAAGGTGAGTTACATAAGAATTGCTGATTTTTTTTCACACAAAATTATTTAGCTCTGAAGTCTGGAATGCAAGTTATATGAATGAAATATTCATTGATTTTGCATAGAGATCAGATGATTTATATTTCGATACAGTTTTAAATATTTAAGCATAATGAATTACTGTAGTACTGTGATAATGTAAAAGATATCACCACTGAATGTATCACATTTTAAAGATTTTTAAATGAAATTGCATTTCAGTTGGAAAGTGTTTCATAATCCATGCTTATGCATTATTGATCTTTCTTGTTTTTTATAAAGTTACATAATGTACTATACCAGTTCAACCTAATAATCATTAATATAATTCGTAAGGTCTACAGTAAAATAGAATGTTTTCTTAATTAACTTACCCCTCTTCTTTTCTATCCATGTTAGTACTATGAAAATAAATTGCACGCCCTATGCAAATGCCAGGTCTTCATAAAACATTTTAAAACTAGATTATTATATAGAACTTTTCCTTCAAACTTTAATAAATATTTGATTTATAAATTTAAATGGAAAGTAACACCATAAAACTTTTTAAACATTCAGCACATTACAAAGAGCAAACAACGCCACAATCCATCCACAAAGACAAACAACCACACAAAGAAAAGTTTCCAGAAAAGAGAACACAATTCAAAATCCCAACGTTCAGCATAACGGCCAGTAGACAACCCACGGCCAATTAGAAAGACCCCCATATCTCCAGTCGGCCATAGAACATTTAGGGTCAGGCCTCATTTAGGGTCAGGCCCAAGGAAAGAAGTTTGCTGTGACTTCAACTTCAGGTTGCAATGAGTAATTGCATTTTCTTCCTTCCTTTTTCATGTTTAATTCCAAAAAAGCCTAAATTACTTTTGATCTTTAATTTCATGCGATGCAGCTGCTGAAATTTTTTAGTCTTTCTACCTTAAAGTCAATTACTACGATCTACGGCTCAACAATAGCACCATATAAGACAGATAAGAGAAAGCGATTAAGACCCTTTTAGAATAAAGCTCTGCAATTGTTTTGATGATTCACCTCTTTCTTTCTGCATTTTTTAAAGCATTTTAAAAAAAATTAAAAAAATTCCATGTCTCCCTTTTTGTTTCTGATGAAGGCAAAAGAAATAAATAATTTAAAATTGGCCAATTCATACATTTTCTGAAACTGGTTTCTATCAAATGCTAGCATTATAATTTTTTTTTTTTTTAAACTTGGGTTTTTACGAAAATTTATGGATGGAATAATAATGGTCAGATACAAATTTCGTCATAAAATTTGCGCACTGGATGATAAAGGAGGAAAAAGTGTGGATGCTATTTTCTTCTTTTTCGGAATTTTCAACTTTCAACTGCATGCCTTTCATAGTGTTCCGCTTCTTCTGTATTTTAGGGGCGGGTTAAGGTTTAAATGTGCATATCCTTTGTAGGGGCATGAGGGGCAACTGCCCCGAACCCTCGTATCAGAGTATCCCCAAATTAAGCAATTCCATTGAAAAATTAACGGTTGCTTCATGAAGAAAAAATATGTCATCGGAATGGGTTTATCCAGCGAAAAGATTTATTTTTAGAATATACAGGGTGATTCAAAGAAGATGGGCCAAACTTTACGAGATGGTAGTATACACCAAACCAAGTATTTTCCGTCATACAGTAGTTTACCGGGTCGAAAATGAAAGGTAAAGGCGTCACAGGGCTCTTACTCGTTGGGGAGCGGTTGCTCCGCAAAATTAAAAGCGTCATTCTGGTTGTTATTTTTTGGCTGAAGAAGAAAACAACGTATGCAGATTTCATCTGGGAAAGAAGAAATTTTCGTAACTGGACGAGAGGTAAGGAACTATCTGGACATCACTTTTCAGGGCTGATAGATTGGGCGAGGGGGTCCCATAGCTTGGCCCCCATGATCGCCCGATCTGTCGTGTTTTGACTTCTTTTTGTGGAGATATCGCAAGAGTCTCGTCTTGACACCCCCCTCGAATCTGAAGAGGAACTCGTAGCCAGAATTTTGACCGCTGCTGCCGAAGTGCGCGACATGCCTGGTCTGTTCGAGAGAGTTCGCTAATCCCTCCATCTACGCTGTGAGACGTGCATTAAGGTTGGCGGTCGCTCTTTTGACCTATTACTGTAATTATTGTTTATTAAATGTCGTTTTATAACTTCCAAATCATTCTTGTGTTTTCGCCTCACCTCATTGGTTTCGCCATTAAGCGCCCACTGGCGCCTTTACGTTTCATTTCCGATCCGGTAAACTATGACGAAAAATGCTTGGTTTGGTGTGTACTACCACCTCGTAAAGTTTGGCCCATCTTTTTTTAATCACCCTGTATAGAGATTACAGCACTCATTTAGCATGCTGGCTTCTTGGCTATGTTGAGAAAGTAGCCAACAGTTTAAATTCCGTTAAAATATGGGAAAACTTCATCTCGTATACTTTTCTATAGAATGCAATTATATTTTGGAAAAAAATATACTTGTTCAGTACATATATGTTGAAAGGTGAAGGAGGGGGGGGGGGGGGGGGGGAGGAATAGGCCCTAGTTAGATTAAGTCGGGCCCTGATCTTTTATATCTTCTTAACATTCACAGGATTCTAAAATTATCATATTATATCAGGGTCGTAGACAGGCAGGGGCCACAGGGGACTAAGCCCCCCACCCAAGAAGTACACTCAGCCCGATAAAAATAATAAATATTTAGTAGTGATATGAAATTTCATCCAAATTTTGCATAAAAAATGTCATATTTTTTTTTATAAGGTACTTTGTTTTAAGGTTTATTTAATTTATCTGAATGTGTGGTTATACTGATGATCCATTTATTTACATATTTAATTTAAATATATTTACAAATTAAGACAAAAATATTTGGATACTTTCGTATTATTGCGGGGTTCACTGTCATACATTATGGAGTCAAAATCAACTGATAAATAGTTAAAAGTTAATATTAAGCGTTAACTTGTACTCGTATTAACTTTCAGAAATTTTCTTTGATTCATTAACAGCTTTGCTACTAGTTAATGCTTATATTGTAATTATTATATATTAATATTGATGTAAAGTAGCTATATGGATTTCCTAATCAGCTCTTAGTTTACAAATATAAATATGCAATTATTTGTTAATAATTTATATGAATTGAAATATATAATAGTAACTATTATGGTTAATAAATGCTAATGATTAACTGTGTTTTGAGTGAGCCCCCCCCCCCCCCCCCCCCCTGAATTCCACTCTAGCGCCTCTTGAATTTTGTCTCTGGCAACGGCGCTGGATTTTATTCAAACGGAGTGTTACATTGCATTAAGAAGATCATACCACCATTATAGTATCAAGATTTATTGGCAGTAAATAATCTTAAATGTCGTTTAATTAATTTAATTTCATCAAGATATATTTTATTAATATGTACAAGGTTCACAGGCTATAAAAATTTCTTCGCGGGCATATCCAACCGGTCTGAAAGCTGGACAGCCATATTCTAGGGTTCGATGTGGAGTGGCCATAATTGGAAATATGCTCTTGATATCACTAGAAGAGTAAGCTGTCGTAAGATGGGGTAAAACTGCAAGACTGCCTCCCATCTGCTCTCCTGCAATCAATAATTATTAATAATTATTTATTACACGACTCCCTATTGAAACATATACATATTATATGCCATACCCTAACAAAACGTACGTTTCCATGAACAGTTATATTTTCAACAAAGAATATTAAATCAATAATTTCCCCCAAAGCGACAAGGATTGTCAAAAAAGTTATATTTAACGAATGGTGTAGATATTCTCCGAGTTATTGAATTTTCAAGAATTTGGCAACATTTTCATCCATTTAACGATGTTTTGGCAGTTTTGCGATATTTTCTAAAAGTAGACATGGTCGCCCAATGTATCGCCAAGGGGGATGGAGAGAGAAACAGACCCAACGAAACACACTTAATATACCAAAAACCTGTCAGCTAGCTGCTTCACTTCGAATGTCCTGCGACTGATGTTTTACAGCCACATCTGACAGAAAAACGTGTAGACTTCGTAGCTCTTCTAGCAAATGCCCTGGGACTCCACTATGGAGAATAATTTGAAAGAGACGAAGAAGAAAACACGTGGCCCTCTTCAGTATTACAATGTCGCCTGTCAGAGCTCCTTTCAAAAGAATTGCACTGCACTCGATATTTTGGGGGCACTACCACGGACTTTGGACAATAACAATATTATACAAAATGGTCAGAAGCTTACGCAAACCCTGGCCAAAAGTCTACCACAATCAGTGAAGTTCCCTCGCTCATCCATGCTGATCAAGGAACGAACTTAACTCTAGCATATTCACGAGATTGTGGAAACGACTCGGAATGAGCAAAACTCGAACTCCATCCCCAATCAGACGGCACGGCAGAGAGATTGAACAGAGTGATACTTAAATCTTCTCATTATATTCGTAACCCAAAACCAGCACGATTAGGATCGTCACCTACCTTTGTTCCTGGTGGCTTACAGAAGTGTCGTCCACGAATAACTGATTTTTTTTTTTTTTTTTTTTGAAGTTATAAGACATTTTTTTCCTAGGATGCCTGCATAAAAAGTCAAATTTTGTACTTTTTATTGAAAGGTGTCACATGATCCAAATTTGCATATGATTATAGTCTACCTTAATTAAAACATTTTTTAAATTGGCACCATAGACCTACCATCAATCGTTCTCAAGATATTGAGTTATGCAATTTTGTTATAAACACTCTGTATATTTTTATTGGGGGTTCTTTTAATGCAAATGCAATTTGTAGAATGTTTTCTTTACCAAATTCAAAAATCTGATGTGGGCAGCACATGACTTTCCCTGTAGACTCATATTCATGTTCTCTTTATTTCTTCAATAATTCATTAAATTGAGTTTAACTGCACAAAATAACATCCATAATTATTTAAAATGACACTGAATTTGCACTTTTGATTCAATTTTAATTCTCATTTAAAAATTACGTATTAAACAAACAAATAATTGTTATATTTGGGCATAGTTTTTTATTTTAGATTTTGACGATTTTTGCGGGCCATTTCTCAACATCGGCAAGTTATTTTTTCCGAATCGTACCAAAATCTAATCAGCACCAGAGTAACCCACAAGTGACTTATTTACCCAATTTTGTAAAATTTGATTCATTAGTTTTGCAGCTAAAGTAGATACATGCAATTATTGCGGGTTCTTTTTTATCCTGAATCGTACCAAAAAATAATCAGCACCAGGGTCACACACAAGTGACTTATCTACCAAATTTAATGAAATTGGGTCCATTAGTTTTAGAGTTAAGAGTGAATACATATATTGCACAGACAGACACAAACACACAGAAGTCACGCTAAAAATAGTTTTTTCGTATTCTAGAGGTCCCAAAACGTGTAGATCCGTCGAAAACTCGAGTTGCTATTTTCGGTTTGATTCCAATACTTTCCTTATACATTATCCTGTATTGCAGGGAAAATAAAAACAATGATGTATAATGTTATTTATTTTTTTATTTAGTATTAAAGAAATAACATATTTATATACGTATATTAAAAAAACATACATTACACCCACAGAGAAACCAAAATCAAATAACATTTAATAACACATAAAATAACATTTAAACAAAAAATGTGCACACTTAATAGAAAAAAGAAGTTTTATACATACTTCTTAAAACCATATGTATAAAACCAAAGTTTAATACATATAATATCACTTAAACATTATTAAGACTATTTAACTTGCATTGTCAGGATGCCTGCCAAGTTTGACAAATAAAATTTCTTAACAGTAGTACATAAATACAGAATGTGGTTTTTGTGCCCCGATCATAACTGGATCACAATGTAAAATGCTGCACAAATAAAATGTAATAAGCAGGTATACATTTCGGAAACACTTGGATCACCTTCTTCTCTTTCAGATAAATGTACAGCTGAATGCCAAATGAGAGATTGATAATAATGCGGTGCAAACTGCAAAATGGTTAAACTACATGACAGCATCACTTTGCGTGACAAAAGAAAAACAAAACGAGGAAAAATAAATAAATAAAATGCAGGAAATATAAATGTGAATAATGAAAATAAGGGGAGACAAAATAATAATAATAATAATAATAATTAAATGTGATCATACTATAATTCTGAAAAACGTGTCACTGACAAATCATTAGCCAAATTGCTGGAAGATTGATATCAGAAAAAAAAAAAAAAAAAAAAAAAAATGCAGGAAATATGAATGTGAATAGTGGTGCAAAAAAAAGTGAGACAAAGAAAAAATAATTAAATGCGATCATGCTATAACTCTAAAAAACAATGTGTCCCTGACAAATCATTCCGCCAAATTGCTGAAAGATTGATATCAAAAGTTAAAAAAAAAATCTAAATTGTAAATTGAAGAACTCCTTTAAATAATAAATGCAGAAGAAAAATCAAAAGAATGACTAACAATATAGAGTAATTAGTGATTGGAGAGTAAATCTTTTCTTAATTTTTGACACAATTTTGATGTTCTTTCAAACTTCATGTTTAGTTTGACCAATATATATATATATAACATAGTTGCATTAACAAGAAACTTGATAAATGCTGGAATTATTCATTTCCATTCTGTTTTTTTAAGCATACCAATTTTGTTCTAAATCTGACAAATACTTCAATTTTGTTGCACATTGTATATACATTCACAACATTGTATATACATTCACATTGTAAACATGCACAATTGTATATACATTCATGTGACACAAAATCTAACTCCATTTTCTATGGAGAAATAAGATGATCATTCAAATTTTACAAAGTTGTCATTTTACACAGATGAAAAACTTTTTTAACATTAATCATCAATGCTTAAAATTTCTTTTGAAGCCAGCAACAGTGTCTTTTGGTGATCAGCTATGTCAAGGTATATATCAGATTCAGATCATAAAAGTAAAAATGGAAACTCATACTCTAATGGCTTTATGATTGTAACCCAGGGTAAGCACACTTTTCTTAAAAAATTTCAAGCACTTTTCAAGGACTTTCCAAGAACCAAGCAATTATTTTCAAGGACATCATCTCTTCCATATTATGAAGTTAAAGACCCAGACCACATGACCAACCCTGAGGCTAATGGTAGCTTAATGTGTGGTCGGCGTTGCTGGGAGGAAAAATCATAGAAAACTAACATTATTGTTTAATGTTGAAGCTGTTGAGGAAATTTTTGGGGAACAACAATGTTGTTTAGGAAAATTTCAGCAACAGTGTAACTGCTAGGGAAATTTCCTGAGAAAACAGAACTTTTCAGAAAAAACACAATGCTGTGAATCTGCAGAACACTTTTAACCCTGCCCTTTTCAAGCACTTTCAAGGACTTAACCAAGAAAATGGGAATTCTCAAGTACTTTCAAGGCCTTAAAAATGTTAATCTAAAATTTAAGTATTTTTCCTATTTTCAAGCACCTGTATGCACCCTGGTAACCTGTCTAGCAAAATGAAGTTATAAAAATAATTATAGCCTAATCAACAAAGCTGGGTTCAACGATCAGATTAGGTGCCATGGTGAATTGATGCCCAGTGTTTGTGTAGTCCAGGTGTATTATATTTAAGAAAATAACAAATTACAGAATCAATCAGTTTTAACAACTTCATCTTAATTTTATTTTAGAACAGAATTTTTGTAAGAGGTAACATCTGGTTGCTAAACATTTTGTTAAAGCAATTTTATCTAATCATTCAATTTTAGAACAGAATTTTTGTTAGAGCTAGAAAAATTCATGAGGTTTTCTTGACTTTCATGACATTTTTAAAAAATGTTTGTGTACTTTTAATACCAGTAGACACCATGATTCTTTATTTCTAAAAGATAGTTATCTACTGTCTGTTCTTTATAGCTTTACAATTTATTATTTTAACATAAATCCAGACAACAGCGAATCAATATCTGCTCCATAACTTGACAATGTTAGAAAATGCTTACTCACTCATTGTTTCACGATCATTGGACTGGTTTCACGGATTTTGACATGTTTCAATAAGGAGTAGGTAAGAGTATTAAACAGATACATACACAAAAAAAAAAATCCTTAGGATTCTAATATTTTTCCAGAGCAAAGAATTTCCATAACCACTTGCTTAAAAGAGGTTTGTGCATGGTGGCAGAACTTATACTGGGTACCTATACAGAATTCTGACTTGGGTCTTCATTGGGTATTTATATTTGCTTTAGATGAGTTATCTGCCTCTACCACTTACAATGTTTAAATGTTCATTTTCAACAATATTCAAAACTGAGAGGGTCAGAATTTACATGAAAGGAAGAATGAAATAGAAAAAGGGTATATAAAATAAATTCGCATTTAAAAATGTCTAAAATCATTATTTTTTTAAGAATGCTAAATGCATTTTAAATTAATTTTTATTTTTACAAATCTTAATTAATTCTCAATATTCCCTGTATTTTTAAAATGGTCATGTTCTTAATACTTTTGTAAGGGAAAAATCAAACTTGTTACATTTAGCCCTAATTTTTAATTACTGCTTAATCCCTATAGGGTTGAATATCCAATAATGATCAATTTTGTGTCCCTTGAGCTGTAAAAATAAAATGTAGTTTTGACTTCATAAAAATGCAAATTTGTTATCTCTCTCACCATCCTCCAGTGATAATGAATTCAGTTTTCTTCTAGAAATAATAGAAATAAATAGGTGGAAGCTTAAGAAATTAAGATTTTAACTTCTAAAAAAACTTATAAAAAAATTTTAATGATATTATTTTGAAAAATTGCTTATACACGTTTCTCCCAAAGAATCCGTGATATTACGTTGCTGTTCGAAAAATCATCCTTTTCATCCACCAGATGACACCAACCAAGATTTTAAGTCAGTTAAAGTACACTATTTAGAGTTTTATTCCACATTTGCTTGAAGTTTGGAATGTTTGCTATTAGCAGGCATGTGAAAACCCAAATTTTATTACCTGTTTTTGAGTACATTTATTATTGTCATTTCTGGCATGCATTTAGTTATTAATAATATGAATGAAAATTTAAATATACTGTGTCTCCTGTTAGTGCATAAAAGTGAATTATACATAGTGCTATTGCCAATTTTTTACAGAAGAGTGGCAAAAAATACAATACCAAACTAAGGATGGTAAAGAGATGAGCAAGTGAATAATTTTTTGCTTGTGAGCAACAATATAATTAAAAAAAAAAATAATAATAATGCTAGTAAAATACATAAATCAATTTTACACGCCAAAAAAACTTTTGACCTTCAAGCTGCAAAGACAACTTTTTAACCTTCTAGATTAAATTATTAAGGTTAAAATGAGTAGGGGTATTTTTTTTTTTTTTTTGTATCTGTTTGAGATTTTAGAATGAGTATAAATTTTAAGTGGTTCTGCTTTGTTTTTTAGAAGTGCCCATAAAAAATTTGAATGGATTATAAAGATAAAATAATTTTGAAGAATTATACATTTCTTTAGCATTTTTTTTTTTATTAGTTTAGTACTCTGATTTTATAAACAAGTAGAAAATAATGCATTTCGTAGGTAAACACCGTTAATAAAAGTCTTATAAACCAGCTGTTCAAAATACTTTAGCACTTATTATCATAACATGAATAGCGAGCAATATAAAATACAAACAAAGTACAGGTTTAAAGAACCATTTCACAACTCCCTGTAATATAAATGATGCTCCTTGACAATTTAAAATGCACAGCAAAGCGAAATATAAAGTTAATTGTAATCATAGGCACAACAAGGTTCTTAAAAAGGAAGAGGGTTGACGATTGATTGAGATTTATACTAAGGTTTCGCAAAATGCAAGAAGTACGGAGGCAAAATCAACTAGCTAATGAGAAGGTATTGTGCATACGAGTGTTCATCCAAAGTTGAAAAAAATCTTTTTTTACACATGCTTTGTTTCTATTGGATGGTCAATTATAATTGCAATTACTGCATTTTGTGAAAAGTTAGTGTCACAGTGCTGAATTTTGTTTTCCAATATGCACTATTATAAAGAACTAATGTAATTGTTCAGTTGATGTGGAATTTTGATCCTCTCTCATCCCCCTTCCTTAAAAAATCCTGCCTACACCACTGGTTATCTATATAAAGTTTTAGAATATATATATATAATGAGAATGAATGTACATAAATTTAGATGTAATAATTTTTAACATCTAGTTAGTAAAACTAATTTACTATTTCAATTTTTCAGAAACAGCTTAATATAATTTTTTATATAAAACTGGAAACTTTTTAATATAAATGTTTCAAAATATATTCTTTTGTAAACCACAAGCCAACAATAGAAATTTATATTCATATATAAATAGCAGAACTCTGGAGCTTTACATAGCATATGATATCAGGTACTAAAAGTGTAACCATGATATGGGGAGGTCCATTCCCTACATAATAATGCAATGGCTATACTTTTTTCACTGTGAAATTGTGATGTAACCATAGAGCTTTATGTAGCGTATGACATCATATACTGAATTTGAAACCATGATAAAATTTTATTTCTTATGATTTTATAAATTTTTATTTGAGATATCACACAACTCAGAGTGTCATGCTCATTTTGTTAGCATGTTTAATATTCAAAATATTTTAAGCTTCTTCCAACAAAATAGGAAAATTTCTTGAGTGTTTTCTAGTTTATTATTTATAGGGCAGAATGGCACACAGATCTCACTAGTAAATATAAAGCATTTCAATTTCGCAGACAAAGCTTTTTTCTTTCAACAACATCTTGAATGAGTCTTCTTTTCAGCCCCAACTGAGAGGGCCTCATTTCGGTGAAAAGCTCATTCACCAGCAATGGGTTATGTGGGACAAAAGATGCCCATGTATCAGATGAAATGATTTCTTTCAGATTCTTTTTGAAAAAATGTTTAGCCTGTTCTTTCAGCTCATCTTCCGTATGAGAATGAGCTAGACTGTAAATCTCGCAAAATGTCTTGGCGGATAAATTGTCTTGCATTATGGGAACACAGGATTTTTTCATACTGTTCAGCTCAAATTCGCATGATAATAGATATAACTGATAAGCAATGGTTGGCGATTTACTTTCCACCTGACCAGAATAAAGATAGTTGAGTAAAACTTCAACTACCTCAGAATCCCAGTCTGTAATTTCAATGGTATTATCCACAATTGGATCCTTTATAATGCTTTCATACTTGGCAAGAAACTGGGGGCAGCCAGCAGAGATAATTGCTTTGTGAACATTAAATACTGTATTCTTCACTTTAAGTTTTAAATCACTGTGTTTTCCATTCCATAGCAAATCTCTCATATCAGCCAGAAGAACTTGAGGACCTAGAATAAAAAAAAAATATCATTAAATTCATATATAGGGTGTCCTGAAAGTTATAACTGTTATATAAGGTGTACTAAAAGCCAATGCTAGTCGATGAAAATGATAGCAGAGTCTTAAAACAAAAGGAACTTTAAAATTATTTTCTTTTATTTTCATTTTAGGTCATTATAGGCAATTACAAAATTGTTACCCCTATAAAAAATCATGCTGAAAGAAGTCAACTGCATACTGCCCCTTCAAAATTGAAGGATATTGGTTTTTAAATTGAAATTTTCCTATTATTCCCTACACTGCAAAGAAATTCCCACTTTTGTTTAAGACAGGGATGCCCAACTAGTTCATCGCGGCATTATTTTGAGATCTTTACTTTTTCCTCCATTCCATGCACTTACATTTTATTAATTGATTCCAATAAGAAAATCAATTTTAGATGGAATTAAAAAAATTTGGTACGATTAAAAATATCGCATTATTATTATTTTTTATGTAAATAACATTTATGCTTGAGGTATTGGAAATCAGAGTATTACAAAAATGTAAACACTTTGGATGCTAATATCTTTGAACCTAATGCATAATAATGTACATATTTTTGTTTTGTTTTGTTCTATTGGAAATGGGGTCCAAGATTAGGAATATATCATTTTAATATTTTGAAGTTTTTCCTTAAAAAAAAAAAAAAAAAAAAAAAAAAAAAAAAAAAACTCTAAAAAGTATTTGTCCGAGTAAGTATTTTACCATTTTTCTTACTTTCACTCGAAATACTTTTAAAATACAAAAGATAAGATATAAATAATAAGCAACAAAAATATGTATTAGAAAATTTAGTTTCTAAATCTACATACATACATATTTGTTTTCAAAAGATCTTATAGTTTTTGAGTAATCATCTTGTCAAGTTGAAGATTGAAAATTTTTCAGTTTTGGAAGTTTATAATGCTTACATCTCAAAAACTAAAAGTGTTAGCTATGAATAATACACAAGAATTTGTAGCTCTTTGAAAGCTCCACAAGTGTATACAATTGGATTTTGAGCAAGCTTTTAGTTTTCAAAATATAGTGGGTATAATTTGGGTATTTTAGTATTTTATCTTGGGTTTTCCAATAGGTGGAAAAGTTGTAACATTAAATAATTTCTAATGGATTTTTTTTTCTGCATTTTCTAAGTTTCTAAGATAAGAAAGAGTGCTAACTTCAAAGTTTTGCTACTAGAAAAGTTCCCATCAGTTTCATCTGGTAGTATATGGTCATATATTTTATAGCTCTAGCTAACATCATTCAAAACTTATTTAACTTGCTTATAACTTTATCTGTGATATATGTTTTTCCCAGACATTAAAATGTTTTTCTTATACTGAATGGTAGGGGGAAAACTGGCACTGTTTACCAACATTTGTTTTTTTTTTTTCAATAATTTGCTTAAACGGCTGTCAAAAAATACCTGTGAATATAAAATCTTTGTTTATATAAAACAGCATTAAACAAAAATGTAAACGTATCAACTGATTTTTGAGGCATTAATAGCTATTTCAGTCAAAGGTGTTGTTTTTCTGTTTTCACAGAGGTGTGGCAATTCTGTCTCTTATCCTGAGCCTGTGGAGGGGTCCTGTGGTAATTTGTTTTACAAGCAAATTCACAGACATTTTTCGATGTATTATAGGGGGTTTCATTAAATCAGAATTATACTAGAAATTAATTATATCAAACTACAGTACAATGCTAGATAGCTGGTTATTTTGTAAACTAAGCTGGATTAATATAAAATATAAATGCCACTTACTTTCTAGAAATGAGGCATGAAAAATTTTCTTTGCAGGAGCTTGTAGAACAGCTTGACAGAAAAGGGTCAGATCATTATGAGGAACATATCGGTCTTTATTTTGCATAAAATGTTCTCTTGGCATAGCATAATGAATATTTTTATAGACATCTGTATCATCTCGTAAATACTCAGAACTGTTGAAAGGCTTAAAATGTTCTCCATTTATACCAATGATACAAATTCTATAGTTCCAAGAATATTTTGAATAAACCAGATCTCGGCTGAACAAGCCTATTGTAATCCAAGGTGGGTTCTCCAAAAGTCGCATGTTAGGATCAATATATAGATTCCAGTTAGCTCCAAATGCTGTAAATGGTGGACTCTTTATAACCTTAAGTTTCATATCCCATTCTACGGTAAAGTATTCACGAATCGTCCATGTAAAAGAAGTTGTGATGCAGGATTCTGTGAGTCTGCCTATATCTCCTAAAACTGAAACTTTCTTAGGTGCCATCAGTCCGAGGTCAAAGAAGATGAGGAATTAAAGAATATAGTTTTGCTCCTTCAAAATTTTATCAACAACAATCTCAAGTCATACACTTGTGCATGTTTTGTTAAAATCAATCTTCATTTATAACAGTTTGTGTAATCAATCTGAAATATATATCATATATATATGAAAATGATGAAAGAAATATAAATTATACTAAAGAAAATTGTCACTGCCCCTCCACCTTTAAAATATGTAATTGCTTACAAATTTATTTTACTTCTTTGATAGAAGCAGGCAGATATAAAAAAATTAGGTGACTACAATTATTTTAATGGCATTAGGAACCCCCTTCATCAGGTTAAAAAAGCAATAATATATTAACTGACAGAATAAGCACAACTGTGGGATAATATAAATAGGAAAAGCATAAACATTTAAACAATCAGAACAAAAACAACAAAGCAATAATGCAGTGACCTGTGAAATTAAAACCAAAGCCACCATCAAATATTCCAAAATATTTATCATTCACTTTGGTTTCAACTTCCCGGGCTGATGTGCCATTCTTTATTGTTTCCGCTACAATATTTGATGGCCATTTTAAAAGATCAAAATAATCAGGTTAACATTTTATGGTCTCAGTCCAAACTTTTTCATCATTGCAAAAGCTTCATAAACTACAGTTATATTTGATGTATTAATTACTAGATGCTGAACTTTAATGGAGGCATTTTTCCATCTTTGTACCATTTTTTCTTAAGACATTTAACTTTCTCTGTAATACATAGTAATGTATAAGGAATCGAATATTGGAATGTCAAAAACTGCAGAGTTTTCACTGAATCTACAAGTTTCGAGCACTCTAAAACTCAAAATAACTATTTTCAGCATGATGTCTTTACGTGTTGAAGGCCCAAACCACACGACCAACCGATGTCTATATGTGTGTGTCTGTATCTACTCTAGTTGAAAAAACTAATTGACAAAATTTCACAAAATTTGGATCAAGTCACCTGTGGGAAACCAACTTGTGGTACTGATTATATTTTGGTATGATTTAGAATAAAGAACATGCCTTTCTTTTTTTTTTTTTGAAAAATGACCTGCAAAAAAATATGTATCCACTCTAGCTGAAAAATTAATTAATCAAATTTCACAAAATTTGGTAAATAAGTCACACGTAGATTTTCTCATGCTGATTAGATTTTGGTATGATTCGAAAAGAAAAAAAAAACCTCCCCTTTGCTTCAAAATGGCCTGCAAAAATTGCTAAAATCTAAAACTTCTCATGCTCAAATATATCAATTAAATGCTTGTTTTATACATAACTTTTGATGATGAAAATAATAAGATCACCCCCATAACACTAGGACTCTTGAGATATTTTGTTATTTTGCCATGTCGCCTTTGATAATACGGTCAGTCTCCAAATGAAAACTAATATTGAAGTAAAACTGCAAATTCAGTGTCATTTTAAATAATTGTCCATGTTATGGTACTTATCGGTTATTATAGGGCATAGGGACCATGGGTTAGCGACTGCTTTTCCAAGTTGTTGTCAACACGAATATTGGCAATCTAATTCGATACAAGAAATTCACTACAAATACAATGATTAAAATTTAATATATAATGGGGTTTGATCAACTTTACTTAACAAAAAAATATTGTGTTACATTGAAATTTGTGGTAGCCAAAACTCAACTATTGCCGAAAAAATTTCCATTAAACTTATCACTACCAGTAACACTTCGCCACATAAATGAGATATGTACAACATCTGGTTTCCGCACTTCATTTGAGCTGATTTTTCCGTTAACCCCCAACACAGTTGTTGTTAGATACTCTCTTCAATAAACAAAACAAAAAAACACTTTCAATTTAAAATGCTGCAATATAGTTTTAAACAATCAGTGTTACAGAATTATTTCTGAAAAGAGCCATTTTTTGTTAAAAATGATCGGCCGTAATCCGAGAAGAGAGAGATAAACATCGAATGGAAATGTATGCATATTTTTTGATGATGTGAGACACTGGTAGTCGGGAGGGCAGTGACTCATACGAGAATTTTGAAGTGCACGATTGCGCAATTACTACTGCATCGCTTTAAGAGGGATTGCCTCGCGGGAAAAAGAACTTTTAGACATACGTTTTTTTTTCTACTCCATGTATAAGTCGACCCCCCACCCCCACTTTGAGGGGGGGTTTTCGTCACAAATTTCTCAACTTATACGCGAGTATATATGGTATATCGCCAATGTTCGTGTTGGTGACAACTCAGAAAAGCAATCGCTAACCCATGGTCCCTATAAACGATAAGTACCCATGTTATTTTGTTCAATTGAACTTCATTTAATGAATTATAGAAAAAAGAAAGAGAAAATGAATTTCAGTCTATAAAGAGAGGGTCAGTTTTGGGTCATATACATTTCTTTTATAATGTAAAATGGAATGACAAAATTCCCACTTTTTTTTTAAACTTTCAAAATTCTCTTCCCAATAAACCTGGGTTGTTCAGAATAAATGGTGCTCTTCTCCTCTAACAAAATGCACATAATTTACAACATTCTAGACACTAACAAAACATACCTATAAAACAAACAATGACACTTGCTATATTTTGAATCAAAAATATTAAATTAATAATTCTTCAAAAGCGACAGGGATTATTGAAGAAATTAAACTTAATCAATAGTGTAAATATTGTCAGATATTGAATTTTCGTCAATTTGGAGATATTTTCTAAAAGTCACCAAGTTGTATAGACAAACGGATCTTATTAAATCATAATTTATTACTAAACTATTTCCCGAGTAAGCACAATTAATTTAGGACCCTCTAACAAAACATACATGTGAAATAAATAGTTAAACTCACTATATTTTGAATAAAGTAGTATATTAAATTAATCATTCCTTCAAAGCAATAGGGTATAAAAGAAATTAAACTGCATAATGCTGCTTTCCTGAGATACAGTGACCGCCGGTTATAAGATTCAGTGGTTATAAGAAACAGCTGTTTATAAGACCCAAAACGACAGAAACAAATACAAACTTCGTTTTAACATTAAAATTGCGTCGCTTATAAGAAACACGATTCCGCTTATAAGAAACAGTTTTCTACAGAAAATTTGTTGATTTCCTTGCGACGCGGGTGTAAAAAAAAATCGATTTGTTTAAGGTTAACTGAAGGACGAGTTGTTATCTCTTGTCTCTGGGCGTACGGGAAGGGGGTGGGAGTTTGCTATGTAACAAAGGATAACAAAGAATTTCTCCATAGAAAGGCTTGGGGGGAACAACCCCAAACCAGTAAGAAACGAGTTTTAATCTTCTGGCAGTTAAGGAAACGTACTGATATGGAAAGGCATCTTTGCTTATCCACTCAAATAAGATTCGTACTGCTTTAGTTAGTCATTTTATGTTTTGCTAGTGGAAGCATGTCGCAAAAGAGAAAAACCCTTACTTTGCTTGAAAAGCAAAGTTTACTTGAAAAGTATGATTCTCTACTTCCGTGTAATCAATAAGCAAGAAAATTACCTTGCTTGATGCTATCCATATGATCGCAGGCGCATGGAAGAAGGTTTCTGACATATGCATTTCTAATTGCTTCCGTAAAGCAGGATTTTTAAAAAATAATGTCGACATACCAGCAGAAGATGAAGACGAATTAGAAGCACCTTTCGAAGAATGGATTCACATCGACGAAAATTTACAAACATCTGAAGAAAAGAGTGATGATGACATAGTGCGGAAATTCAGAATGTTTGCAATGAAGAAGAAAATGAAGACGAAGTTCCACAAGAAGAAAATTTTCCTACAGCCAAACAGTCGCCAGAAGCCCTAACTATAATTAGAAAAACTCTTGAACACAGAGGGGCATCAGAAAAAGTTTATGGACTATTTTATGATTTAGAAATGGATGTACGTAAACTAATCACAGACTCGTTAGCACAAACAACACTGGATACTTTTTTTGCTATTCCTCAGTAATAGATTACGATATGTATGAAAATGTTCTATGCTCTTATACATAAATGAACGACCTATGAGTTTTACTTTTTATTCTTATTTAACTGCATACTATATGCATATAGATAATATTTTAAGTTGTAAGGCTTAATTTGTAAAATTAGAAATATTTTTGAATGCAAAACTTAATTTACAAATGTATTATGTACGTACTAATATTTTACTTATATACATTTATCTTTTAAATTCTGTAAAACTGTGTTCAATAGTTAGTATTTACAATGGAAGAACGATATTTAAAAAATTTCCGGATTTAAGAAACAACTGCTTATAAGAAACAAAACGAGCGAAACGAACGTGTTTCTTATAAGCGGCGGTCACTGTACTGAATTTGCATCAATTTGGCTACTTTCCAAAAGAGGCCAATATTGCCAAATATATTATCAAGTGAGACAGATAACCCTTATCGAAACATAATTCTAGTTCTAGTGTCCACAACTAGTGATCATCATTTTAAAGCAAACAAGTATAAAAATGCACTTGCTAAACAACTACTCTATAAATAAGCATTTTTGACCAATCTTTGGCCACCATGTGGCCTTTGTTAATTAATGAATGGTCATCTAGGATACATAGTTCACTCTTGCAATTGAGGTGCATCTGCTCAATGGGCATGATGCACCCTAAATAAGCACCTTCTCCCTATACAACTTTTGTTAATAAGAGCATGCTTAATGAGTTCACAGACCGCTCAGTCCACTTAATGCAATCCAGTTGTATACATACAACGGAAGTGATACCTCTTAAACAAGAGGGTAAGTTGCATATTAATCAGGGCACAGGGACTAAGATAAATGAAAATAAAAAAGGGAGGGTATTATAATTGGAATTATGACTTCATGACCCCCCAAAATCAAATCTCACACTCATCGAAGGGAACAATTTAGATTTCAACAATCGGTCGATGACAGTTTTGCAAATTGAATATAGTTTTTTATCTTTTTTGTCCATTTCCTTTTAATGTGTAATCCTTTTCTTTTATTTAAATTTTTACATTTATTCTTTTTTTTTTTTAAATGAGTTGGACTCAAGATAAGACCAATCAAATTATAAAAGCTTATAGAGACAAGACGGAGTATTACAATAAAATTTTAAGAAACAGGTGAATACCAAAATAATGGAAATTGTTGATTTGTCTTCTAAGGAGATCAAAAATAAAAAAAATTATACTATGAGGATGCAATTTAATTATGAAAATTAAAAAGTTATGGATTCGCTGAGGATTGAAAACAGAAACTTGGGCAAAAAAGTTGCCAATTAATTTAACAAATATCATTTAATATATCATTTTATATTTAGCAATTTATGTTTTTCTATTAGTACATAAAAATGTTCTGTAGGAAATTCAGGTAAATATGAATACAGATATTTTTGTACCAGATTTTTTTTTCCTTTTGTACATGTCTTAATATTTTAATTGATAGACTTTTTGCTTTTCTACTTCTTAAAAAATATATCCATCTAAAAATATCTAATTCAAATTATTTGTACATGATTTATTGTCAAAAGTGCATTCCACACATACAATAAATAGAATGTTTTAAGAAATAAAAATTTAAATAATTAATGTTTGAGCCTTTTGTGTCTTTAAAGCTAAATCATCAACATTATTTATAGGTTCCCTTTATCAAATATTTTTATTTTGTGTCTTTAAAGCTAAATCATCAACATTATTTATATTGTGGAAGAGTAATTTTTACTTTTAATTTATATTTATTAAAATCCACTGTCACATTGAATTACAGGGAAAAAAATTCAAATTATTAAAAACGTTTAATTCTGATGTATGCTTTTAGTCTTGTTATTATAAATTGTTACGTTTTGGGCCACTTCTTATTTTTTTTTAATTTTTTGATTTGGAAACGTAAACATGACAAACAATATTTCCAGCGAATTTAGGGGGAAAAGTGCAACAGCGCCATCTACTAGAGATGAAAAGAAACTATTTCGTTATCATAAAATGTCAAATATTAGTATATAATGTCAAACATTCACTGATCGTTTGTAGACACTTTTACAACAATTACTATATTTGTGAAACAATTTAAAAACGTAATAGAAGATATGGCAGAAACTTACCAAATAATTAGACGCTTTTGGCAGTTACCTCTCTGCGACACTCTATAAAATGCAGCGTTTATCACAGGACATAAGAAATGTAACTTCTCTAGAAGCAAAACTGAACTTTAACTCTATAAACTTTAAGCCCTAGATATTGGTACTCAAGCAAACGAGAACATTCAGACGCGACTAAAAGCAAGGAACTTGTATCTAATAACTTAACTCTGAACAGCGAATGCGACAATGAAAGATTGTTTATTTTTAATCTGGAGGTATTTGAAGCTTTGAATCATTCAATTTGAACGGTTCACTTCCCAGACGAATTATCTAGAACGGTTCTGTCCAAAACACATCTGATATTCTGAAAATAATAATAACATGTAGAAACAAGTAATTATTAATAACGTATTTTTATTTCCAGAGTATTTTAGACAGCATTTTGAGCCAAAGAAGTTTTATACAAAAATCAGTGTACGAAATCCTCATGCGTTTCATGTATATGCAAGACTTGCAAGTTACGATCGATGTAGCCGTATATTTATGCAAAGTCAAAAACATTGTTGGATTGCTGGCTCACGCGCAGTTATTGCAGATTGTAACATTTACTTTATAAAAAAGTAATGTTTGTGTCGCTGTCAAATCAAAAATTTTAATGAAAAGGATTACCGTAACGTACATCCCAAAGCCTTTTCTCAGTCAGTGTAATGGAAAGAGCAATCTTTAATTTAATAATGTGTAAAATCCAAAATAGTAAAATCTTCTAAACAGAAACCAATATTTCATTTAACTGGAATGTAAATTTCTAAATAAAAGATAAATGTTCACATTCCTGATAGTTGCTATAATATTGGCTTATTTAACTTATATATTTATTTCTTCACACAAATCATATTATTTTAACAATTCGAAAGATATCGCTTTGTTTGTAACTGCTCATCCTGATGATGAATGTATGTTCTTTGCTCCAACAATTTTAAATTTACGTAAACAAGGCTTTACTATCTATCTTTTGTGCCTTTCATCTGGTAATTAATAATAATTTTACTTTTTAGCATATCATGTATATACTTTCAGTACAAATGTAGTATAATTCCTTTTTCATTCTTGGCGATTTTCGGTGAGATCATGGCAATCCCTGCCAAAATATCACCTAAAATCGCCTAGAATAAAAAAGGGGTTATACTACATTTGTTCCATAATTTATTACTGTTATGTTATCGGGGAATGGGGACAGTGTTTATATGAAACGGAAGCACATTTGCATTAGATGTGTAATAGCATCTTAAATATAACAGTTAATTATATTATAAATTACTTTAAAACATGCTTCCATACTGACGAGCATATAATAAAAGCAAAACCGTTCCATGGGTACTAGTATCTACAATAAAGGTGTTTTTCAATTTTGGGAGTGCCCCTTACTGGTGTGTTTTGTGATTATACCCCTCATTAATTTTAGAATGAGAAAATTTGCTAACATAATAGTTTTATATATATTTGTGGTTTTCTTATTTATTAATTTTCTTAAAATGCTTGAAACTTATTTCTGGAATATACTATTAAAAAGTTATTCATTTAAATTCACAAAATTGCAACAGCCAGTATCAGTTGAACGGTGTTTTCAACTTTTTAGCAGTCTTAAACATTGAATAGCTGAGTACTGCACTAGAAGCAAGAAAACTTGTTATGTGCTATATTTTTATGTGCTGATATATTTCAGGAACATTTTCTTGAAAAAAATGTGATGATTTACATTATGCTTGAGAGTAAATCCAGCCCATAGATTAAAGATGATGTATCGAACATAAATTGTAGCAAACAGGGATTTCCAACCTTTTTGAGTTCACAGTGCTCTTGACCAATGGCATTCTTTTTATGATCCCTTGTGGATGTAATGACCATCACAAAATTTTCTGTAGTCATAAACATTCGGATACTTAATATTTTTTGGAACAAAAAGTAATCATGTCCACCCATCACACTCTAAAGCTACGGATTAGAAATTTTGGTTACTGGCAAGTCTGAAAATGTTACCTGCCAAAAAATATTTTCACTGGCTAGATATTTTTACCATTAATGTATCCTTTTCTATTTCTTATTGGGATGCATAAATGTCTTGTTTAACTTACAAAATATAAACCTGGAAACAAATAAAACAAGGTATAGTGGCAGTCCACGGACTTGACAAATTAGTCTGTGGACAAAATTTAAACATTAAATAAAATATTTTTGTCTCAATTTGCAATGGTTATGTTATGTATGCATTGAATTATATTGAAGTCATTTCATTTACTTAAAATTCTTTTAAAAAACCTTACTCTATATAATAAACACCAGAGACACAAAATCCGGATTTTTCTGAGAATGACCCATATATGTTATACCACTCACTAAAACATTAAAAATTATTTACTGCAGAGATATATGTAATTATCTGTGTATTATATGTAATTATTTTTTATCTACATATAATATGACTTCTGCTCTTGCATTCCAATTATGAGTTTCCTACAAACTGTGTTTAATTTTCGTTAAAACATTTTAAAATTGCACTTTGAAATACGCTAATTTCAAATTCAAGATTATATGTATTAGACTTCTATTTTTAAACTTACATTTGTTTGTTCACTTATTGTTAGTTTTATAATTTGTCACATTTTATAATCGTTCATTAATATAATTTGAAGGGGGTGGCTATTTCTTATTCTGCTAGCATCAAAAGTTGCAGAATACCAAAAAAGTTATTGCAGAGTACCAGTCTTGTCAAGTGTTGCGAATTTTCTTACAGGCTATTTTTTAAATGCTACTATCCAATTTGCTAGTAGCAAGTGCTAATCTACAGGTCTATGATGCATCTGACTGTCATTCAAGGCACGCCTAGTGTGCACCATCTGAAAATCACAGATGTAGGAGATTAAATATGTTCCATATGTAAAATTCATTTTTTCAAATGTATATAAAAAAATCTGATGTTGGCAGTACATGACTTTCCTTATATAATGCAATGAATTTACAACTTTTACAGTTAAAAAAAAATGGAATATTCTTATAGTAGATACTTTATTCTTTCTAAGATATTGAATTTTCATCAGTTGTCATCATTTTAATGATTTAGCGTCATTTTTATCTATTTGGCGAGATTTTCATTAATTTGGCAACACACACACACACACATTTAAAAAAGTCACCAAATTGGCGATATTCCGCTAAAATCTCGCAAAGCGTTATGGATGGAGATATAAGTTATCCTTATAGCAGATAAATGACTATTGGCATTTAAATACAAAAGTATTACTCAAAGTATCTTTTCTCATGAATGGAACAAGCTAGATCCACGAGAATAATGTTACCAATTTATCGCGTGATATTACATATAAAAAGTGAACATGTTTCTCAACAGTTAATATTTTTGAATTTATGGGAGTTTTTGATAAATTTATTTGAAAAATGTGCAATATCTCGAGAACGGTTCATGCTAGCATTCTAAAGTTTGTGTCAATTGTTTTCTAAGCGAAGAATTACATAAGAAATGTCTATTTACATAACTTTATTAAAGGTTTAGATTTTTTGATGATTTTTTCCAAATTTCATTCGAATCGCCCCATTCGTTCATGAGATATCGTCTCCACAGACATCACCTCAAAAATGTTCGATTCATGATCAGGGATGCTTGAAATGTGCTCTCCCATCAAAAATTCCAATTCGAATTTTTGACACCGTCGCAATACTTTCCTTATACATTATACTATGTAGGATAAGGAAAGTAAAAACATTTTCAAGTGCATTTTCATTTTTAACAGTGAATTTTTTTTTTTTTTCTTTAAGGTGGATTTTATAGTCAAAGTTTTATAAGAAAAGAAGAATTAAGAGAAAGTTGCAAAATTCTTGGAATCCCTTCGGAAAATGTTATTGTCATTGAACATAGGTAAAAGCACTTCATCTGTAATTTATTCTGTATCTGAAAGATTTAATTCTCTTATTCTGTATTTAATGGATATATAGGCTAGTGTTACTTGCCCTATATTTACTATGATTTTTAAATTATGGACATTATTTATCTTTGTCCTATATTTGAATCTGCAGTTTCTACTTTTTAAAGAAGGAGAACTTATAAAATGCCATGCCTTTGTTAGCGGGGCTAAAATAATGCCTAATTTGTAATTGCTGGTTTGTGTTAAGTATTTTAAAACTTCTATTAGAAAAAATTCTAAAATACTTGCTTTAAAAGAGTTTTAAAGATTGATCTCATCACTTGCCTCTTCCTGATGAGTAACAAAAATGTCAGAACCATGATTTAAGGGTGGTCAAGGAATGACCAGTGGAACATTATTTTGCTTGTATGCAAGGTGGCTACAGAACCTGGAAATCAGTGAATATCAAAAAGTATTCCTACTAAGTTTAGTTGAATTTTAGCTGCTTGATATGTCTGAAGAAAAAGTCTTAAGTGATCATAATCAAAGTATACTTTAATTAGTTAGTTAAAGGCTATTAGTTATTTAAATACTTTATTTAGTTATATTTTAATTAGTTTAATTAAAGTAGTTTAAGCTACTTGATATGTTGGAAGAAAATGCCTTCAAAGTGATCATAATTAAAGTTTACTTTGATTAGTTTAATTAAGTTAATGTAATTAAAGTTATTTCAGTTAATTAATATGGAATAAAATGTCTTAAGTTATAATTAAAGTATTCCCTGTAATTAGTTTAATTAAAGTAGTTTCAGCTGCTCGATATGTTTGAATAAAATGTCTTAAAATGTGATCGTCTAAAGTATTTTATACTCTAATTAGAAGAACACCTTTTAAACCAGAATTTAATATATGGATTTCTATAATGAAATGTTTATTATTTTATTTCTTTTAATTCATTTTCATTATATTATTATTATTACAGTACACTACCAGATAATCCAAAATTGGATTGGAATCGGAGAAGAGTGGCCCTTCTCATCAGAAAATATTTTAATCAACTATCTGCAAAAATGGTGAGTTGCCTAGATATAATGTTTTTGTACATGTATATGAAAGGTGTAAGAGAGGCTGTATGTATATTAGTTGTATGTAAGAAGAATTTTGCATTCAGTGGCAGATTAATAATTCCAAAGTCCTTACCTGAGCCATCCATGGGAGAGCAGATAGGACAATGGGGGTCCATAAAAGAAGTCTGATGATTGATGATAATTATCAGACAAGGAAAGGAAGAGGCATAACTTGAAAATATGTTGGCATCCTCATAATTTTTATGGTTGGCTTTATCCCAACTCTAAATAATTGGAAGTTCTATGACATCATGACATTGCTTTTTCTAACATCACAAAGAATAGAAGAAAAACAATCAGTGGAGACATCACATAGTTCAGTGTTATGATTAATTGATTAACAGTAGATTAAGGGATTTTTTATTTTAAAACCGAAAGAGCCCTCAGGCTTCAAGAATCATTGTTTGCCCTGAGGATTTTGCTTTCCATGTCAGTTTATAACAAATATTTATTGAAACTTTACAACTCTGATCTAAAATCTTATTGGACCCTAGTAGATATTAGACTTGAAATTGGATATAAGTTGTGCTCACAGCTGTGGTGGAGTTGACTCTGTCCTCTTGTCAACTCTGAAAAGTCCTTTACTCTTGTGCTTTCTTAGTCTAAATATTCTTGTGCTTTCTTAGTCTAGATATATTAAAATGTGATCATAACATCACACACACAATCTATAATAATAAAAGATGTCTGTTTGTTTAGTCATTTATTTGTTCGTTTGTTGACAGCATAGCAGAAAATCTAAAGTATAGTGATATTGACATGAAAATTCAAATGTTCACTTGATAGCAAGTGGCCAGTAGGCAGTTTTAGTTTAATAGCCACTTTATCACAGATTTTTTTTTAAATCGATGAGTATGGTTATATGTACTTAATATGTAGTATACAGGGTGATTCAAAAACGGGCCAAACTTTACGAGGTGGTAGTACACACCAAACCAAGCATTTTTTGTCATAGTTTATCAGGTCGGAAATGAAACATAACGGCGCCAGTGGGTGCTTAAAGCTTAAAAGTGAAACTGATGAGGTGAGGTGAAAACACAAATATGACTTAGAAGTTATAAAATGACATTTAATAAACAATAATTACAGTAATAGCTCAAAAGAGTAACCGCAAACTTAAATGCACGTTTTACGGTGGCAATGGAGGGATTGGCAAACTTTCTCAAACAGACCAGGCATGTCACGCACTTCGATAGCAGCGACCAAAATTCTGACAATGAGATCCTCTTCAGATTCAAGGGGAGTGTCATAGAAGAGACTCTTGGGATATCCTCATATAAAAAAGTCAAGACATGGCAGATTGGGCGATCATGGGGCTCCATTGTCTCAAAAGTTGGAACTACGAGTAACTGTTGCAAACTGATTAGGCCTTACATTCGGTATTATGAAAATTTGCATAAAGGTTCTTCTTCTTCCCCATATGAAGTTTTCATGCGTAGTTTTCTTTTTCAACCATAAAATAACAACTAGAATGACACTTTTAATTTTGCAGAGTGGCCGCTTCTCAGTGAGTAAGCACACTATAATGCCTTTATGTTTCATTTTCTACCCGTAAACTATAACGAAAAACACTTGGTTTGGTGTGTACTACCACCTCATAGAGTTTGGCCCATCTTTTTTTAATCACCCTGTATATATATATATATATATATATATTATATAGAGAACGAGATGTGAGGGATGAGAATTGGAGAGAGAAGAAATGCACAGTTGATGGACTTCTGGGCCGATTAAAACAGAATAGAGAAGGGGAGCTGTGGCTGATTAGTTGTTTCCTTTAATTGCTACACTGCATTGTTTAATCAACCTGTGGCAAGTGCCTACAGTGATAGTTCAGATCAAGTTCTAAAGTATCTCAGAGTGATGGTTTTTAATTTAAATATGTTCTTTAGTTATTTTATGTTGAAGTGCAATTTTGAGGGATTTTCACACAAATGCGTTCCTTGGCAATCCAAAATAATATTACATAATTTCTATGGTGTTAACATGGAAATTATGTAATATTATTTTTGACTATGTTGATTGAACTTGATGGATTGATTGATGTGGTATTATTTTAATTGATTGTTGTGATTTTAATTGATCTTTCTGATCAAAGAACACTCTTTTCAACGAGCTTTAAACCAAATCTGTAGGATAATTCCTTTATATTTATTGATAGATTGATTTGTTTTAATTGTATCAAAATTTGCATTTTTAAGTTCATTAAAAAATAATTCATTTTTAATTTTGTGCACCGGTGAATTAAACATTCACAGAATTCTCATTTTTTGCATGAATATATAATGATATTCTAATATTTAAATTAATCTATTTCTGAATTTTTAAGTGGGTCCATAAAAGTTGCAATTTTCTATTTGAACACTCATGCCAAAAGAGGTATTTCTCCCACGTTCATGACATCACAACTAAGGACATGTTCATTGGTATGAAGATCGTCTACTTTAAATACATAAAAATATATATATCTCATACTCCACAGGGGATTTTTAGCAAGCAGTCAATTATTTATATAGCCATTGTTAAATTTCATTGTACAATTTTCAGTGTGCATAGAAAAACTGAGTGTAGGAAGGATTTTTGTTCAAAACAAGTGTATCATAAATCAAGACCCAGGTGATATTGAGCTTTATTGACTGGAAACCAAAGCTTAAGCTTTTGCTTCATAGTAGCTAAATCTGCCATTTGTATTGCTGATTCCTTTATTAATGAATAAGCTGCCTCTCCTTCATGCATAGCATGAATTTACTAGATATATTTGTATTGCATTTATTGCTTAGAATGAAAGAAATAAAATAAAAATTGTCCACATTATTTGACTGCTTTATTTGGATATTTTTAACAGAATGAAAACAATTATTTCCATTGCCTAGGCAACATGATTTTATTTTCTTCAATTAAAGTTTTTAGCCAAAAATTTGACTGCTTAATGTTTTCTCAATGAAAATAAACTTATTACGGACAAGCGAAGCAAAGTCCCTTCTCCATTTCTAATGAAGTAAAATCAATATTTGCCAGAATTGTGTGATCCCTTTTACTTAACAGCTACAATTAGGTAGCAGGGCCTGATTAAATCACGGGCCTCCGGGGCTGCAACCCTGGCCCCCCAAATTTTAAGGGGGCCCTAAATTTTGCATGTGATAAAAAATTAAAGTAGAAATAATTTTTTAATTAATTTAAAACTGGTAATAATTATTATTTTAAATTATGAAATATTTTAATTAGTTATAAATATTATACATATACATTGCTTTGAAGTTAAAAGTATGGAAGTTTTCTACACGTAAAAAAGAACCTTTGGAGCTATGATCCTGAGCCCCCAAATTTGTTATATGTTAATGTTTTGTTTGTGTTTCATAAGCAGTGACAGTATGGGAACCCCAGATTAATACTAGGCCCTGGTCCTTACTGTGCCTTGATCAGGCCCTGATACATAGGAAGATGAAATTTTGCATGCATACATAAAATTGCATTCAGATTTGCAGTATCACAATTTCAGTTATCAAAACAAACTGTAACAGGGTGAAACACCCATTTTTAATCTATGCATGTTCACTATGCTTCATACAAATAACAAGTAAACAACTAATCAAAGTATGTAAACTTCATGCATTTTGATTTAAACATGCTGCTGTATATTAAATATGTTTTTGTGATTTAAATCTGGTACTTTGATTTTACTGTCTTCCTGTATTCTAATTTGTTTAATTTAATATTCAAATTTTAAAAACTTATAGGCTCTTTTGTATTAGGATTTTTAAATATTAAAATTATTTTTTTTATAATTCTAATTTCCTAATGATTTGTTAAATTAAGTTTTAATTTGAAATCTTTCACAGCTTGCATGCTTCATATGTTTGAGTCCATTCAAAGCTCAGCTTTTTGTTAGTTTTTTAATCTTTGTTATAGCCCCTTAGACCTTGAAACATAGACTTGGTTACCCACATTTAATTAAGGAATACTCATACCAAATTTTGAAATAAAGATTCATTTGATTAAAAATAAAAGTCTCATTATTAAATTTTATGCATTACCTTAAGATATTTCAAATTTGAATTGTGAATATTTGAAATTTTCTTGTTCCAGATATTTTCTTTTGATAAATATGGTGTAAGTGGTCATCTTAATCATATTGCGATTCATAATGGATTGAAGTAAGTTCCTTAAGTATAGTTGCAATCTACATGAGTGCTTTTTTTTTTCATGTGTTAGAACTCTAGATGGGTGAATATTATTTGTAAATACTCGAATACATCAAGCACTAGAAAGTATTCAAGATCTCAAACAATGTTACCAGAAAATATTCGAATACCTCGAATATTGCACCATGATTGTCAGCAGATTTTGGAATAAAAAGTCAAGTTACCCCAGAAGAAGAAACTTGAAAGTACCCAGAACAAAGTTTGCTTCCACCAAATGAAAGCATTTTTGACAAATGGAAAAAGAACATTCTGTATCTTTGCTTAACATGAAATATTTAATGACACTTCCATCAACCTTTTTTTTTTTTCTATAACAAAATAATAAGCAGTCTAGATTTTGAACATGTTCGAATGCTTGTTTTTTTTTTAAAATAAAAATTTTGCAGCAAGTAAGAAACATTTATGTATGCAATTATCGTAGCTAAAATAAAACCTAAAATAAACAAGAAAGATCAATCATACATAAAACATTGATTATGAAACACTTTCCAACTGAAATGCAATTTCTTAAACATCTCTAAAATATGATACATTCAGCTGTGATATTTTAGAAATTATCACAGTACAATAATTTATTTTATTTGGACACTTCATCCAAAAAGACAGTGCTATAAAATTGTCTGGCTTTCTATGTAAAAGCAGTAACTATTTCATTCAGACACTTTTATTCCGATCTCCAGAGTTAAATAATTTTGCTTGAAAAAAATTCAGCAATTTTTATACAACTCATCTTACAATCATTTGTTTACATTCTGCAGCCATTAAAATTAGGCTTTGTTGTAGAAATAATCAAAGTTTGATGATCATTTAAACTCAAAAATATTGTAATTGCATTGGCTCAGAATATAGATGCACAAAAAATACACAAAAATAAAACGGTTTTAGGACTGATGCAACATTAAATATAAATTTAAAAGAACTTTAAAAATCACGATTTTGACACTGGGAAAAAGGTGGATGCCATATTTTATTTTGAAGTGAGTCACGTGATCTCTTCATATTGTGTAGGTGTAACTATTATTTTAATTTTTATTTAAAAACTACCAAGCATATTTTGCTGAAATTTTTTTTTATATATTTTTTGGCATAATTTGAATATTTCCTAAAATTTTTGAAGCAATTTGTGAATTTTAACTTTACTTAAAAAATGTTTGAAAAATGAGGTCCCATAGGGTTCAATGTATTTCATTTTTTCAACCTGGGTTCAATCCAAAACTAATTGGGTGATATTATTCATTTACATTCCCATATGTTTCACAGACTGTCTCAACAATATATTAAAATTTCATTTTGATATAGTCATTTTTATGACAGTTATTGTGAGAACGGACAGATAACAGACAGAATGAAAGAAGTTATAAACACTTTTCAACTATGGAAAATGTTAAAAACTACTGTAAAATAATTAAAATTTAAAATAAGAAGTTTCATTTCTACATTAATGTGGTTTAGTTGCACTTTTGCTTTATTAATTTACTTTATTAATTTATTTACTAATAATTGTAAATATTATTCTCTATTTAGAGTATTCGGATATTTGAGATCAGGTTAATATTTGAATTCGAGAAAAGTGATATTCACCCATCTCTAGTTAAACCAATAATGTATACTTTTGTTTATCTGTTAAAACCCCTGCTATTGTCTACAGTTGTAAAAACCACTTGGTAAAAACTGGCTAAAATCATCCCAGTTAAAATCCAATTATATCTATTTCTTCTATATTTTGAATATAAAAGATTTTAAAATTAAAATGTCAGAAAGAAAAGTAAATGAATAAAATTGTAAAAAACATGATAAACTTATCTTTTGATGAACAAGTGTATATCAGACTGTAAGGTCATTACTTTCCTTACATACATAATATAATATTGTTATGAATGTATCCTCTAGAATCATGGGTGTGCTATGTACAAGAACAAGTCCAAGTTTCTGGATAACTTAACATTTATTCACAAGCACAACGTAAATAGGAACAATACGCAATTAAATAGCACTTAAATGCTCCACTAATTTCACAAAATAACTGATATTATTCAGAGAATGTTTCTGAAAGTTATTTCACAAAACAGCGGCTACTATTCTCAAAACATTGACAAAAGTCACAGTCTAATGTAGCATGTGTCACGTCAACTCCACTGAAATGGAGGGATGAGTCCTTTTTATAGTCTCTTCATAGAAACTTCGGGAAATCTCTATCTCAAAGAATAATCATTCTATCTAGAATTTTCTGGAACATTCCGGAAGTTGTTGAATTGGTAATAAATCGCCAAATCTGGCCACCCTTCTTTTAACTGAGAAATCCGGACAACCTGGGCTCACGTCATGCACTGTATCTGGTTCGCCTGGCCTTTGAGACACACGAAAGAGGAGACGCCAAACGGAACATTGCGCTTTCGCAACAATAAAAAGTATTGTAGTAGGGTGAAAAATTCAAATTAACATTTTTGTTAAATTTATAAGTTAAACTTGAGAATCAATCTTTTTGAGGTACTGTCTGTGTGCAAGTTTGTAGACATAGTATCTCAACAAATAGTGGTTTAATTCAATGGCATGTGGTCCATAGAAGCAATGCAAGCATCACAAGCTTAACATCAGTTTTACAAAAAGTAAAAACATTTCAAATATTATTTCCTTTTCTATAAAATATCAGCAGAATTTGTATCCATGAAATGACAATTAAAGGTCATTGGTTGCAAAGCTCGAATTAACCTTTCCAATCTCAATGTCACTTGTCGACATGCTTATGATGCATGTCACTGCCAGCCATAGTCTGAATGAGCAAAATGAGCATTGCTTCGTAGTCTACTGTTTAATCGTATGGTACTGGCTCCATAATAAATTTAATGTTTGCTCATTTTTATCATCCAAAAATTCGTGTTTTCTCCTGGAAATCTGTTAGTAAGTGAAATTAAACATTAAATAAATGTATAATTAGTGCATATTTCAATATCACGAAATAAGTTTGATCATAGAAACAATCTGTCAATTGCTTACACATATGTGATGATGCTACCATGTAGTAGCACATATACCTATTTTTCTTGTATATTAGAAAGTTTTCTTCAAATATGGGAAAAAAGAACAATTTGCATATATGAGAAAAATTATTTCCATGAAAATGTCAATGTGTTTACAAAGAAAAATAGAAGATTTGTATTTATGTATAAATGGATTTAACAATAGTAATGAATGTTTTATAATAGTACATTTTTTTCTTTTTGTGTTTATATCCCAGACAAGATAGTAGTGAAGAAGTGCTTGCCTTAAACTAAATTTATTTTGAAACACAATTAAACATTCAGAAGATCCCAAATTTTGAAATAATTTTTTGGAATAACATACAAATATAACAGTTAATCATTAATTTAACATTGGAACATAAATAGCATTTTTACTTAAAAGCTTGCATGAGTCATTCTCAGAAAAATGCATATTATTAAACTAAATATATCAAAAATGTTGCATAAAATTTTAAAAGTGTGAAGCATTATTAAATAAGTTTACTTTCCAGAATATTATGTGACAAATCTATTAAAAACATTCTCATGGATCTAGCATGTTCCGTTCATGGCGAAAAATATACTCTGTAGTAGTTTTGTATTTTGAAGCCAACCAATTTATCAAATTTCACTTATTTCATGTGAGATTAGATGGCAATAGACATCCCTCTCAGCAAAGATCGTCACATGGGTGACAGTGACGTTGTAGTCACGTGACACTGGGTCACAATGTGACATCATATTTGTGACTTCTGTGCGACGTTACTTATTAGTAACTGTGTAACTTCATTGTGACTATATTCTGTGACGTTTCCACAATTTAATTAACACATAACAATGTGACGACATTACAATGGCAATTACAATGTGACGTCACAAACAAGTTAATATGTGACGTCACAAACGACCATGAAAATGACCAAAATGACTTCGCTGTGACCTCAATACGACATTGCCGAGACGTACTGCGACGTCCTGTGACGTCCCAAAGTCACAGTGTGATGTAAATCTTACGTCACTGTGAAAAAAAATGCTGTTAGGGATAGTTATATGTGTTCATTTTTTAACAGGGGAGGGGAGCAAAATATTTACTTAAAATGCCAAATTTCAGCTTAATGTTTATTTTATACCAATAATATTGTGGTATGGCTTTTAAATATGGACATAAATAAATGCAATTATATAGTATTTTTCCTGTCTAGATGGCTCTATAGCCAGTCAACCTATGGCTCTGTTAACCCTTTCGGGACGGCGGCATTCCGGAGCTGTCGCGGCCCAAAGGACGACGCGCTTCGCTTCCGAACTGGTTGAAAAGGACGGCGCATTTTTTGCGCTAAGCCTAACTCTCGAAAAAAATTCACTAAAAATCACCTATTCAACACAGAAATCTACTTTTTACAGGAATAAAAGAAATATTTATGTTCTATTTGATGTATAATTTTCATACAAATCTGAATACAAAATACTCGTTAGTTGCTCCCATTCTTTTATCCGAAATAAACGAATAATTTCACTGCCTCTAAAACCCAAACAAAAAAAATACTCTCTTACATTCCTATGATTCACCAACGAAATCATAACGCTGAAATAAAAATAAAAACCGAAACTCAATTATAAAATTGTTGATGCTACGAGAATTGCTCTGTTTGTTTATGTTACAAAATGATTTTCACCGCTCCAAATGGAGAAATAATTCATTCGATCCTCTTCTGCCAATGTCATGCCTCTGCAAAATGCATTGAAGTTAGTTCCATGGACAAGTAACGCCATCTAGTTCACAAATTAAAACGTTCTGCGTACTGGCACTTATACGTGCCACTATCCGCTTGCGGTAAAATTTCCTCTGACCCGAGTGAGTGCTGCTCGTCCTTGAATGCATGCTCGCATCTGGCATTTGGGCGTGCCGTTCGTCGCGAAAGGGTTAAAGGCACGTTTTACTAGTGGCACTAAAATACCAATAGCAACATCATCATTATAATTCACTTTACAGATAGCAAGCATATAATGCTTTCAGTTTCATCCTCCATCTTCTCCAGTTCAATGGGAATGCACTTGTCTGACCCAAGCTTTGCAATCCAGTGCTATTGCTAGGGTGCATACAGGTGCTCAAAAATCGGGAAAGTACTTGTATTTTAAATGACCATTTTCAAGGCCTTGAAAGTACTTGACAATCCCATTTCTTGGTTAAGTCCTTAAAAGTGTTTGAAAAAGGCAGATTTGAAAATGTTCTGCGGATCCGTGGCATTGTGTTATTCCCAAATAGTTCTGCTTTCCCTAGAAATTTCTCTAACAGTTCCGCTGTTCCCAGAAATTTTCTAAACAGCATCTTTTTTTCCAAAAATTTCCTCAACGGCTTTAATAATAAACAATAATATTAGTTTGTTATTTATTTTTCCTCCCAGAAATATATACTACTTCAGAATGAGAGATTGATTGACGTCCTTGAAAAATAATTACATGGTACTTGAAAGCTCTTGAAAAGTGCTTGAAATTTTTTTAAGGGAAAGTGTACTCGACCTGTATTGCGCTCATCCTCGACTATTCTATCAATCTTGGTATACCTCTCGACCTATTTTCTGTTAAAGGTTGTGAGTTTATTCTTTTTTAAAGCAGAAAAAATTATTTGTAAAAAGTTTTTTTACCTTGTATACTATATATCCTGTTGGCAGTGATTAATTGAGTAATCCAAAATAACATGTACTTCAAATTATAAATACAGTGCACTTATTTGATATCGCACATGTACATATTTATTCACATTTAAGGCAAGTCACAATTAATTAAATCTAAATCTATTCTAATTTACACATATATCAGTTATACACCTTTCTGGTAGGTCGGACGGTCTGGGTCTCAATAACAACAACATATATCAGTTATAATTCCAGAATGAATTTTTTTCTTGGAACAGATGATTTTTTCTTACTAACTTGGAGACTAATAGACTTCTCATTGTGCTTGGCATTGGATAGTTTTATTTGGCATTGTTTTTCTCTAAGAGACCAAATTTGGTGAGTTATTGCCACATTTTCATGTGAAGATTATGTTGGTACCACTCTATTACGCTCTTCTACCTTCATCCACATGTGCTATTTTATCTCAGATGTTTATCTTGCTTGAATAAGTGAAGTTGTGCTTCTTGTTTGTCCTGAAAAAGAGACTTGAAACTGGTTGACTTCTAATGTTTAATGTATTTTGATGAAGTTTTTAATATTATTAACAGTCATAAGTTGAAAAGTCTATTCATGCTAAAGTAGAGTAAAATGATTTTAATTAATTTTTGCACATAACTTTCTCATTAGTTTCTCTTATCAATTTACACGTAGTGCTAACTTTACTAATATATTTCATTTTAGATATTTGAAGACAAATGAAATGCTACCAAGAGGTATGTGCACATTTTATGTTTTAAATCCATTAAACAATAGTTTTAGTAATTTGCTAACATCAATATATGATTATCTTATAATTACTTATTGACTGGTTTTGTGATTATTCTTGTTTATTGAGAAAGGGATGAAATGACCAGAATTCAAAAAGTCCATATTTTAAGCGAATTTAAAATTCACAAATTGCTTTGAAAGTTTTAGGAAATATTCAAATTATTCCATAAAATATATAAAAAAAATTTGAGCAAAATAAGTTTGATAGTTTTTTAAATAAAAATAATAATATGAAGAGATCACATGACCCATTGCATCCGTCCTAAAACCACTTTATTTTTGCGTATTTTCTATGAATCTATATTCTGCGCCAATGCAATTACAATATTTTTGAGTTTAGATGATCATCACACTTTGATTATTTCTACAATGAAGCTTAATTTTAATGGATGCAGAATGTAAACAAGTGATTATAAAGTGAGTTGTATAAGAATTGCTGAATTTTTTTCATGCAAAACTGACTCTGGAATAAAAGTATATGAATGAAATATTCACTGCTTTTACATAGAGAGCCAGATGATTATATTTCGATAATGTCATTTGAATAAAGTTCATTTTTTTTATGAAGTTTTCAAATATAATAAATTATTGCAGTACTGTGATAATTTAAAATATATTAGCACTGAATGCATCACATTTTAGAGATGTTTAAATAAAACTGCATTTCAGTTGAAAAGTGTTTCATAATCAATGCTTTATGCATGATTAATCTTTCTTGTTTTATTATTCTGGCAGGTGGTATTTTCATGAAAGTAAGGTATCTAACTTTTTAAAGGGTCCCTTGAGCAAAAAGAAGTTTAATTAGAAGAAGTTGCACTGAACCTGGAATTAACTACGGTATTTGTGAAGATATTTACAATAGAAGTACCTAATGTAAAAAGCTATCAAAATAGGCTAAAATTATAATTGTCTTATCCCTTGACATTGACGCTTGTTGCGGGGGCTGACTGCTGCAAATTGAAACCAGACTTTGCCTGAAATATGTCTGTGCAATTTTATTTGCAACTAACCCTGGATTTGTGTGTGGGGGGAGGGGGGGGGGGGTTCCAATTTTTTTTTGCACTGTTCTATGTAGGCTGGTTTCTCTGTTTGTTTGTTTGAGTGAAATCTTGAAATCAATTTTTGACCCACTCTTAGTGGGCCAATTTTCTTGAGCCGGACGGCCTGGGGCTTTCACACATGCGTATTACATCCGGCATCTATTACATCCATGCACACATCCGGCCACTCAAACAGCTGCTACAAACCCTTTGGGTCAGTCAAGTGGTCTGGGTTTGCAACACATGGATATTAGCGATGATAATACAACATTTCATTAAATTTGAGTTGATCTCCTCCCTGGAATCATTCCAGAATGGCCTGTAAAAATTCTATTGTTGTAAGGTAGTTTTAAAAAATGTCTATTTTATTATATATATATATATATATATATATATATAATAATAGACATTTATATATATATATATATATATATATATATAATAGACATTTATATATATATATATATATAATAATAGACATTTATATATATATATATATATATATAATAATAGTTTGAAACTCCAATGATAGAATAGAGAGAAGTTGCAACTCAAAAAACCCCAACATTAAAAAATGCCTATATATTTATATATATAAAAGCAAAGCCACATATTTTAACTATTCTACAACAATGGGATTATGTAAAGTGAAGTGTTTTTGCGGATCATTTCGCAAAAAATACCAGTTCTATTTTTCGAAGATCCCTCAAATTTTAATAGATAAAAATGTTCCACTGGACTAAGCTGTGTGCTCAAT
Source organism: Amaurobius ferox (assembly GCA_951213105.1). NCBI lineage: Eukaryota > Metazoa > Arthropoda > Arachnida > Araneae > Amaurobiidae > Amaurobius > Amaurobius ferox. Next base: position 122,853,068 of record OX578152.1, read on the forward strand.
TTCAGATCTTGAAGATGTAGGGAAGTATGTTAAAAATGCCATCAAAGAAGTTGAAGCAGGCATCCAGACAGACAATCATGGGTCATAACAAATTCAATAAAATTTTTTAAAAAGGTTTGATTAGATATCTGTTGAAAAATTTATTACAAAATCTCAAAAGACTAAACAGTATAAAATAAAATATTATAAAAAAATATTTTCAAGTTATACTGTTTTAGTAAGATGCACTAAAAAGTAAAAAATAATATGTAGCTATCACAACATTCTTGGTCACATGTGACTCAAAATAAAACCATAGGGCACCCATAAAATATATTTGGACATTAACAGAATTTTAAGAAACAATAGAAGTGACAACATAGAAATGACATATATAAGAATGACAGATTATTAAATCAAAATTGTCAAAGAAAAATTTAAATGAATTAAATGTAATCATTCTTATATATGTCATTCCTATGTTATCACTTCTATTATTCCTTAAAATTCCAAATTGAATTCCTAATACAATCTTTTATGGGTTTTCGCGGGTCCATTTTGAGTCACACATGGCTAAGAATGTTGTGATAGCTAAAAAAAATTTTTTTTGTATTTTTTAATGCATTTTACTAAAACAGCGCAACTTAAAAAAGATCTTTTTTAATATTTTAATAAGCAGTAACTCACTGGATATTGCAAATAATTGCAATATACCCCTTTAGACTAGTTATTGTGTTGTGCAACTTTTTTTACTCAAGGGACCCTATAAAAATTTAGAGCTCCTCTTTTAATGAAAATACCTACCTACCAGAAAAAAAATTATAATGAAAGAATTTTGCTTTTAATTTTAACATACTTTCAAATTGGAAATATCAGCTTAAATCCAACTGCTGGTTCTCGAAAAGTGAGGTCAACTATTCTGAAACACCTAGTATGATCATGCCTCATATCAAATTGGAATTTTGCCTTTAATTTTAACAAAATTTCATATTGGTCTAAAACCAACTGTTGGCTCCCGAAAAGTGAGATCAACTATTCTGAAATACCTGATATGATCATGCGCCTCATCAAATTGGAATGCCTTTAATTTGCCTTTAATTTTAACAAACTTTAAAAATTAGAAATATTGGTCTAAAACCAACTGCTGGTTTTCGAAAAATGAGGTCAACTATTCTGAAACACCTGGTATAACTATGCCTCATATCAAATTGAAATTTTGCCTTTAATTTTAACAAACTTTCTATCAGAAATATTGGTCTAAAACCAACGGCTAGTTTTCGAAAAGTGAGATCAACTATCCTGAAGCACCTGGTATAATTATGCCTCATATCAAATTGGAATTTTGCCTTTAATTGTAACAAACTTTCGAATTGGAAATATTGGTCTAAAACCAACTACTGGTTCTCGAAAAGTGAGGTCAACTATTCTGAAACACTTGGTATGATATGATCATGCCTTATATCAAATTGGAATTTTGCCTTCAATTTTAACAAATTTTCAAATTGGAAATATTGGTCTGAAACCAACTGCTGGTTCTCGAAAAATGAGGTCAACTATTCTGAAACACCTGGTATGATCATGCCTTATATCTAATTGGAATTTAGTTTAGTTAATTCAGTTAGCCTTTAATTTTAACAAACTTTCAATCAGAAATATTGGTCTAAAACCAACTGCTAGTTTTCGAAAAGTGAGGTCAGCTATCCTGAAACACCTGGTATAATCATGCCTCTTATCAAATTGGAATTTTTCCTTTAATTTTAATAAATTTTCAAATTGGAAATATTGGTCTAAAACTAACTGGTAGTTCTCGAAAAGTGAAGTCAACTATTCTGAAACAGCTGGTATGATCATGCCTCATATCAAATTGGAATTTTGCCTTCAATTTTAACAAACTTTCAAATCATAAATATTGGTCTAAAACCAACTGCTGGCTCTCAAAAAGTGAGGTCAACTATTCTGAAACACCTAGTATCATGCCTAATATAAAATTGGTCAGATGTTAAGATGTATTTGTAATTGATCCTGAAATTTTTAGAACAGTTTCTGAAAGTAAGCTATAAAATTTAAGCATTTTAAATTTATTTTTTGTTGCTGTTATTATTGTGATGATACAACATTCTGGGAACATTCACCAGAAATCCTTTGTGAATATGTGGACATCAAGATTTCTCTTATCAAATGCTACAAAGTTGGTGCTTGTTTGGAAAACACTCTCTTTCTGACCTAAGGAAGAGGGCTCAAAATTCCCTCAAAACATTTGTAGTTACCTTATTTGCTTATGCATGCTTTCTTGAAGGAAGTACGAGTAAGTTTTATTGTAATTGATGTTGTAATATATTGTATGTGAAAAAAATACCAGTTTATGGTTATAATGCGATGCTTTTATAATCAAAATAGCCAGTTCTATTTTTTGTCAAAAAGTTGTTTGCAAAAGATCAATAACAAAGCGCATACAGTGGTAAGAAGACAGATTTCTAATGCCTTTAGGTTTGTTTACAGGAATTTCTGCTAGGGTGATAATTTCACTAGACTTCGTCTTGAAATCTATTCTATCATTATAAACTAATGCTAAGATTTTATAGCTTGTAGCAAAATGATCAAATATTTGGAATCAAAGGCTAATGGCTAAATTATGTTCATCTCATGAAAAGTTTTGCCACATCTATTGCTCTGCTTATTATTCAGGAGAAATTCAACCAGAAAGAGTAATTTACTTCTCAATGTTTTTCTAAAGAATTATCCCCAGTATTTCATTTATATTTACTTACTTAATTTGTATATGAAAGATTTGATTCTGTATTTTTTTTTATTATATATATATATATATATATATATATATATATATATATATAAGTTAGCTGTATCATTCAGCAAAATTTCTACTAAACTGATAACCAAAATCTAGTTTGATCAGTTTTCAAATTCAGATGTTATTTTGCCTATGATTTTAAAAATTTACTATTTGAATTTAAATAATCAAACTTTTTTAGCTAAGTATGGATCTGAGTTAAAAAGCTGAGTTTGCATTCCAAGTGCTGAGTTTGCATTCCAACTCTCCCCGACCAGTTTGTGATACTTTTCATTTACGAACTTCTTTTCTTGCTTAATTGTCTTGATATATCTGTTTGGAATTTATATAGGTAAATTATGTACTAGAGCTGCATTACACCAAGTGCATTGTTTACAAAAGGTTTTCACAGGGTTGTAACCTGCTACTAAAAGTTTGAGTTTATACTTTTGTGGAATATATATATACCGGGTGATTCAAAAGTTCGGAGCAAAAGTAAAACGCTATAAAAAATATCTATGGGTCAGAGAGACATGCGGTTTGCTATTTTATTATATATATATATATATTTTATTATATTGAAGATTTTTATGATTACTTGTAATATATACCCGAGAAATACCAATCAAAATTGCTTGTAAACTGAATGTGTTTGCAAATCAGAAGCCTAGTGTAGCACGATGAGCTATGCAAGAAGTTTGGAAATTGAATAAATGGAATCTAGTGATTATAAAAGGAATAAAATGAATATGAAAAGCATTTCTGAAACCATGTACGTTATCAAGGGCCATACATGTTTCATTAATGCTGATTCTACGTTTCTGTTTACATAACTGTAAAATGTATTACAGAAATAATGTAAATGGCCCGACGTAGAAGAAAAGACAAAGTGGATCAAAAACACAAAAAAATCAAACATGAATATAAAATATTCTGTTACACCAGCTTGTGGCTAATTATTGAAATGAGGATGCAAAGTATTATAAAGTAATATCAAAAGAATATAATGAAAATAAAATGAAAATATATCTACCCCTAGTACTGTGGTGCTTCTGGAAAAGTATGTGTATTACCAATCATCTCAGAACAGGTTACAGTGAATTTTTTGTTACTGACTAAGCAGTTTTCTCAAAGCAGGTTAAAGTGAATTGTACGAATAGTTTAACTGTTAGAAGAAGACATGGAGTTTATGAATTATTTAGAAATGCTAGAGTATGATCTGTCAATATGTTGCTGTAATTGTTGCAAGTTTTTGAATTTAAATTTAAAATGTGTTTTAATAAAAGAAAAAATAAGATTGGGCGGGTAGTTATTTTTGATGACGGTGTTGATGAATTTATGAAGATGTTCTTTGTAGTAACAAGGTGTGCTTAACATTTTGATTCTTAATAACTGGTTATTAATAATATTTCTATATACAGATTTGGAAAGATTGGAAGAGAAATGTTGAAGTTTATTTGCTTTGAAGTTATAAGTTTCTGTTTTGTCATAGATTTTAAAATGTATTGTATTTGCATTTTTAATTGTTAAACTAACGTCTAGAAAATTGATCCAGTTGGATGTATATACATTTTCAATGAGTTGTAGATTAGGTGGATAGAAATCAAAATTTAATTCATTGGCCTCATTAGTAATTCCAATAATAATAAGATCATCAATATATCTGTACATTATATGACTGTTGAAAGGGTTCTGATTTTCGTAAAAATGTAGATAAAGGTTGGCCAGTATGGTGGATGATTTACCTCCCTGTGGGATTCCTTTGTATATGCATTTTCCTTGAACTATATACTGTTTGAACAAAATGAATTTTAATAAAGTTTTGAATTTTGGAAATGATATGTTTTTTGTTTGAGTGAATTGTTCATATAAAAGTAGTATGACTTTATATAAATCATTAATGTCTATATTATTAAATAGGTCTTTGAAATCAAAAGTTTTTACATCATGTATGTAAGGGATTAGTTTTATTTTATTAATAAGTTCTATACTATTTTTGATTATATGTGTTTTTTGTACAGTAAAATAATCATAAATTTGATTGAGTATGATTAGAAGTTGTTTGTCAGCTTCATTGGTATATGAATTAAATCCTATAGTGACTGTTCTAAATGAAATAGGTGTTTTATGGAATTTAGGTACTAGTACCAAGTAAGGAAAATTGAGATTGTATTTTTATTTAAGAAGTTTGTAGTAAGCTATTATTTGTTTATTTATAACATTGATATGAGTGTATAAAGGAGTTAAAGAAAGAGAGGTACTGAGTTGCAATTTAAGCTCGTCCATATAAAATTTTTTGCAGATAAACGCATAATTACTGGATGCCTTGTCAACATATGTGATTACAAATTTGTCTTGAAGTGACTTGATTTCTTTAACTATTTCTTGGTAATTATGCTTATATATTGGAATGGGAAAGTGTTGGATCAAATGTTTTACATGGCTAGTTATTTGTACTTTCCAGCTCTTGAAGGCTTCAAATGGGCAGATATATATATATGGAGGTGATTGCACACATGGCTGGCCTGCGAGATCCTCAGCTCTCACACCTGTGATTTTAGGTATCCTCACAATGAGAAATCACATGGTGTAAGATATGGGGATCTCACAGGCCAGTTATGTGTGCAATCACCTCCATATATATATATAATAAAATAGTAAATCCAATGGTAGAATGGAAGAAGTAACTCATAATACACTATCTTAAAAAAAAATTTTATGCCTACAGAATAATGAAATAAAATGAAATTCAACAATAAAGAGGAAATTATAATACATATTACAGTTCAGAAAGCTAAAGATAATCAACAAAAGTCAATGGAGGGGAATCGAAAAAAGGAATACCAAAATAATCAAGCATTAAAGCTTGCACAGAGTTCTAGGCTTACGAATAGTTCATTTCGAAAAAATTCGTTATCAAGTCCTAATATTTTAAACGAAATGAACACAAAAATGCTTGTTTCTGAAACACAAGATAGATTTTATCTATAAACATGTAATTATAGGACAAACATAAAGATTGAAAAAATAGAAAGGAAACATAAATACCTTAAAATGCACCCCAACATGCAACCGTGACAAGCAAAAAAAGACGAGACCAATGTTGCCATACGCTGAAGAGTAAAGAAGTGATTTACCGTTGCCAAAGTGAGTAATAAAAACCGTACTACGCAATGGCAGTAAAATGTGATATTCTACAGTAAAATCTGCAAAATAGAAAGATGAGTATATATTGTAAAGTAAAAACAGGAGAATGTAGAAGTAAGGCTAAAATAAGATACTAAGGCAAGAATATTAAGAATTTTAGGCTAATCGAAATCTATTAACTATACCATTTACTAAATATATATATATATATATAATATATATATATATTGTTATTGTTATAGAGAGAAATCTTACAATTTATATGTTCTGAAAACCCTGTATATTGACACTTCTGCTTTTTATATGAGTATAATTATCTTTTTAATTTTTCAGACTGTCAAGTGTTTGAATTGAAGTCCATTTTTCTGCTTCAGAAGTATCTTACTTTCTTAAGTGTCCCTTTGTGCCTCTTGTGTCACCCTAGCATGTATTTCATATCAAGTTTTAGTGATATACAGAAAATATGGGTAAAGTACTCGATACTAGCATATTTTACTGCAGTGGTTCTCAACATTTTTTTTCATGGCATACCCTCTGGTGTGTTAGTTGTTTTTTCAAGTACAGCTTTAAATTCTAGGGTAAAAATAGTCACAAATTAATATTTAAAAGACCTATTACATGTAGCAATTCATTCCAGAAATTTTTTCCATTCAATGGGAAGGAAACTCCCCCACCCCCACCCCACCCCCGAATTTCCACAATCTTTTCTTGCACAGCAAGAAAAATTGATAACTCCTGGGTATGATCCAATCATAGGATGACAAAATTTGATGTCACGCTGTTCCGTCTTCAAAGATGGCAGCTATGAATGCAGCCGCAGGTATGGAATGGCAATTCCGCAAAATTTTATTTAATTGTATGAATATGTGGTACATTGAAGATGACAAAGTCTATTTCTTTTTATTTATTGTATTTATGTCACAAACTTTATCACAGTCACACTCATAAATACGTAGTCACAAAGGGCAGTTCCATAAGCTTTGAAGGAATATTGATCGGCACTGAGGTATAATTCCTATAGATGGCTGCCTTATTGCATGCACCAGTTAAGTGTATTAAACACAGTTGCAATCATATTACACTCAATATTCAGTTGTTAAAAATAAATATCATAGAAATACAAATTATAATAATAGTTAGCTCCAAAACTTGCTTTTAACCCTTTGCGGACAACAGATGTATCTGCGCTTCGACTGTGAAACTGCGTTCAAGGATGATACTCATGCATTCACGTCCAGGAGAAATTTACCCTAAAGGTCAACTGACACCAATGTGTGTTTTCATATGGAACATTTTTGTTTGAATTTATTTGAATACTAAATGGTGCTAAATGTCCATTCTAACATTTACAATGTATTTTGCTAATGCTTGATCATGGTATAGGAGAATTCCTATGAATCATCACGTCATCTAGAGCAGTAAAACGTGGTTTTGTAATATAAACAAATAGATCATTTCTTGCAGACTCTACTATGCTATAATTGAGTATAGGTTCTTGTTTCGATTTTAGTTTAATGATTGCGTTGGTCAATTATTGGAATGTAAGAGAGTATTTTCTTTCAAGTTTGGGTTTTAGAAGAATGTGCAGAATTTATTAGGTTATTTTGGATAAAAGAATGGCTGGGTCAAGACGTTTTTACTTATAGAAAAATATACTTGCATGGTGATCGAACAGAATAGTTATGAAAGTAATGCAGATAGTGAAGAGTCATGGAATTTTGGTATTTCTGGTGAGTGCATGGATAGTTTTTATGAATGCAAAGATTGCAATGTTGGTCTGTGCGTGAATCCATGTATTGAAATACATTATGCGTAAAAGGTATATTAATTAGCAACAAAGCTATTTTCGTCTTAAAAATTGTACATAATCTCTATTAGCTATATAAACTATTGAGTACAAGCATTTGGATATTTTTCCTGCATAGTAAATAACCATTATAATCAAGTTAATTAATCATTTTTAATCATCTTAATTTTTAACATTTAAATAAAAGATAATTTACTTGTAGCGTATACATCTAATGGAAAATAAGTATTTTCTTTATTCTTGAAAAAAGTAGAATGCTGTGTTCAATAGGTGATTTTTAGTGAATTTTCTCCGGAGTTAGGCTTAGTGCAAAAAATGTGCCGTCCTTTGGGAACAGTTCGGAAATGAAATGCTTCATTCTTTGGGCCACAGCAGTTCCGGAGTGCTGCCCTCTGCAAAGGGTTAAGGGGGGTCTACCAAAATTAAAATTATGCTCTCATTGCAAATAACAGCATCTATAGATCAGCTTTGCATTTATTATTTACTTATCAACATAGAATAGACAATGTCTGCAATGGCAGTGAGAAACTTGCTATGTCCTACAATTTTGATAATCATGGATATTTTTATCTTCAGCGGGACTGTAATCCTAAATTTTGGAACATCCCATACAGGTGGTGGGTGTGACTATGAGCTTGGCCATTGCAGTCTCATGTAGCCTGAATTAAATTTTGAAGAAATCTGAAGCTAGCCATGTGGTAGAGTTCAATTTATTGCTTCCCATAGAGGTTCACAAAATTGTGGCATATACAGGGTGACCACAGACCTGGAAAACCTGGAATTATCAGGGAATTTTATACTTCTGGATATATCAGAGAAAAATCAGGGAATTCTCTTGAAAGTTGAAGAAAACTGCGAATTTTTGTGATTTTTTTTTCAGTTTCCGACTTTATAATTTTCTTTTAGCTGAATAAACAATGCTTGCTCATTCCATGATGTCACATATTTCATTTTGCTTTACAAGGCCCATCACTCATCTCCTTTAAATATACTTCTGAACATGTGGTTGGAGAAAGAGTTTTCATTAACAGGCGACGTGACCTCGATAAACATCTTTCAGGGGGAAACGTTTCAGGGAATTATCACGAAAAAATCAGGAAAATATCAGGGAATTTCAAAATGAATTTCTTGTGACCACTCTGCATATAGCGAGTTTCTTGCTGCCATTGCAGATCGGATATTTCATGCTGATGAGCACATAATAAGCATGAAACTGGTCCATGCATACTGTCATCTTAAACTATTTTGAAGCTAACTATTTTCTAAAAAATAATAAAAAATGAAAATATTGCATTTCAGATATAAAGTCAGGCACACCACTTGGTACTTATTTGTGCACCCCTAGGGTTATGTGGTTGTGAACCACTGCTTTACTGCATTGAAATTATCTGTAAGTGATAAAAAATAAAGTTTTCCTTTAAAAAATTTTTTTTGCAGCTGTCTATGAAGGCTCACCGATCTCAGTTTGTGTGGTTCAGAAAATTGTATATATTATTTTCAAGATATGTTTATATTAATACTTTTGAAGAGCTTGTTGTTGATGACAAAATGTATTAAAATCACTATTTATAAAACATGAATAAATGAATTTTTACATAAAGAAGAAACAGTTTATCTAATTCATAATATATTTAATATTGTAGATTATATATGAATATAAATACCTATTTGTATGGAATATAATTAGCAACATTATTATCGAATTTGTTTATAAACAAAATGAATTGTTAATTTTTTTTTAATTAAACTTACCTTTGTAAAGAAATAATGTTGTTGTTGTTTAAAAATGCTGGTCGTTTGGCCACTAGGCCATTAGACAGCGAGCTCTCCAGTATTTCTCAATGATTGAATTAAAAGTCACTATTGTAGAGCACTCGTCCAAATGTTTTCCAGATATGGGCTGTGCTAAGTCACATAAAATACAATCCGGGGAAGCAGCAAGTCCAATTCGATAGAGATGAACCCTGAGACAGTCATGACCAGTCAGAAGGCTGAACCTGGCAGCTGTTTCTCGTCGAGGAACCTCTGGAATGACTGAAATGTTCTTGTTGAGGATGTTTCATGACTTTTCTTAGATCCCTCCAGAGATTCTACCTCAATTTCTTGTAAAGAGATAATGTAACTGTAAATAAATGCATGTCACTTTGTGCTAATGCAATGGAATGTGGGAGAGTTTTAACAATAAAAGTAAATTTGCATTAAGAAATTGAATCGATCCCAACTCTAGTACAGTGATCCGCTATAATAGGTAGCCAGTCTGTGGGCCAGATCTGACCCAAAAAGGATTGGGGCTCATTATCAACTTAAATCAGAACTTGTGTTTAATTTAAAATTTATTTGTATAAAACTATTATGAATATCTAAAGTTACAGATTTATACTGAAAAAACAGACATATAGAGGGTGTCCTAAAAAGATTGAAACACTCTTTAATTCTTTAATTGTTGGAGATAAGTGGACAATGTTAATTGCAAAAATGTTGAAAGTAAGGTAGGAAATAAGACTACTTTAATGAAATAGTCCTCCCATTAATTTTCAAAAAGTTACACTTTTTAAATTTTTATACGACCCTTTTAGACAAATTCGATCAATCAGAAAATTTTTATTTTTAATGCAACAAGATCATTAAAAAACCTGCATATCTGTATCTTTAAAATCAACTGAATTATGATAAAGGAAAAAATCTGACTTATGCCATTTTTTTGTACCATGTGAAAGGCTATTTCATTAGTTAAAATAGGGATCATAAACAAATTGACGATAGAAATTGTTTAGATAAAAAAATAGTACTTAAAAGTACTTAATTATTGAAAATGTACTTAGTTACTGAAAAGTACTTAGGAATCTGTGATCGAGTCCATGAGCCTACGCGGAATTCGCAAAAATGTCTCCTATGTATTATCATCCAGTTTTATCTTTTTGTGATATGTCACAAATTTACACTTTTAATTTGATATATGGTCCCCATTCACAATGTTGAAGTTTCAATTAAATATAACTTGCTCAATTTTAAAGATACAGATTTGAGGTTTTTTTAATGATCTTATTGCATTAAAAATAAAAGTTTTCTGATTGATCAAATTTGTCTAAAGGGATCGTATAAAAATTAAAAAAGTGTAACTTTTTGAAAATGAATGGGAGGACTATTTCATTAACATAGTCTTATTTCCTACCTCACTTTCAACATTTTTATAATTTACATTGCCCACGTATCTCCAACAGGTAAAGAATTAAAGCATGTTTCAATCTTTTTGGGACACCCTGTATATTTGTATGTTGTGATTTTTCCCCTTAACAACAAATATGAAATCACAGTATTTTTAATGTACAAAATGAGGAACATGTGTAGTAACTTTGACTACAGAACTAACTTATCTTAAGATTGAAAGGTACACAGGTCCAAATTTTCTATTGGATTAAAGAGGTTCTAAGGGTGTTTAGAATTTTAGAGCTCCTGTAAGAAATTTGAATAAATATGGGGAAAATTTCATTTTGTTTTTTATTTGTAAATTTTTCCTTAGGATATATGTCCATTAAAAGTGAATTAATGTATATACACACACATATATATATACACACATATATATGTTTTATTTAATCAAGTTCAGAATTGATAATAACTATAAAGTTAAATCTTTTCTTTATATTTTGTAATTTTCTCCTTATTCAAATTAGGATTAGACTTTACATGGATTTAATTGTTTATACTTATTTATCTATACGCTATTATTTTAATTCTTTTATATTATGTTCTCTATGTTATATTGTCATACTAATAATTATTCTTATACTATTGTGAATTACACAACTTATATAATTTAGTGACTGGCAAATATATTTATATTTATTATTATATAATTTGATAGATATTGCCCAGTATTTTCGATTCATGTCGGGAATTGTCTAGACCGATATTAATTTACCGACATTGTGCCATGGAAAATTTTGAATATAATAATTACCCTGCTAAAAATTATAATTTCAATAAATGTAAGAATAAAAATTGCAAAATATGCTCTTCTGCTTCTAATACTCAAATCACAAACCAAATTAGCCATTTCTCTTTCTGTAAAATTTTTAAGGGGACAGTGGACGTTGAAATTTTGTTAATTTATTTATTGACATAGAAACATAAAAATTCGTATAAATATTCCTCTTTACATTACTATATAAAATACCATTCAATTTTTTTCAATTTTGTTACATTTTTGTATTTTTTTTTTTTTTTTTAATTTAATTTTTTTTAACAAAAATTTGAAAATGCTCCTTGCGTGCCATTTGTTAAAATTTTTGATTCATTTTACATTATAATCACTCAAAAATACATTATGAACAAATTTGGGTATTCATTTTTAAATCCCTTAGAAAGTTAATTTTTTAAAAATATTTTTCTGCATTGTAACTTAATTTTTATCATTTAATTAGTTCTTATTCACTTTTAATTACCTTAATAAAATCCAATTACAAAATGCATACCCAGTTGTGCCCCCAAGACACATCGAGCATTTTAAACATCTAAAATTTTTGAAAATTCTGTTTCGAAAGAAAATGCATTTAACCTTTTACTTACGGGTGGAACAGCGTTCATCCCAAAAGAAGAACCTCTCAAAAAGACAGGTATTTGACATTTGATTTTTTCTCATTTCAACATCCACCGTCCCCTTAATTGCATTTATCGACTTTCGTGTAACATGTGTAATATATCTTATATAGGACAAACTAGCAATCCCATTCATTTACGAATGAATGTTCACAGAGATCACATCAAAAAATATATCCTCAATAATAATTTTCTTCCTACATCTAATAAAATATAATATAAACATTTTGCTAAACATGGTTTTAAAAATATTATTATACATATTTTGGATATAAAAACTAATACAGCTGATAGAATATTTTTCGAAAACTTTTAAATTAAATCAAATTGTACTCTTTTTCCATATGGATTAAATCAATTATATCTAAATGGTAATATTGTAAAAAATAACTTTGTAGATAATCAATATTCTATTTTTAATCACCTATTTTTGAAACCCCATTTAAATAATATAAACTTAGATAATCTCAAAAGATTTAAACGAGGCAAGGGAAGCTCCATAGTTCATGATTATAAAACTGAGAGTAAAAGTTTACATCATCAATTTAACAGCACTTATCAATGGAAATTAATAAAATCTTGGGTATTTGCAGTTAAGAAAAAGATTTAAATAATGTTTATGCTATTTTCTTAAAATTAAATCTAACTAATGAACATTTTAATCATATTTTCTATGATTTGCTCATTACTAGATCAAAGTATTTAAAAATAAAGCGTAATCAATTTCATAATAATAATTCGCCTTCTAATTCTTATTCTGTGATATCTTTTAAACACCCTATTTATAATTCTATAGATTTTGAATCTATTTTTTACAAATTCAAACACTTATTGTCTATTGAGGATTTGAATGTTACTAAGACTTTAAAATCCAACAAGCTGATTGGTAGAACTATTTTTAATTACAATGAAATTTCACAATCTCTCTCTATTAATAAAGATTCCTTGTCTCATGTAGATAATGATTGTATTTGCAAGGTAGACGAATATGCTGACTATATAAATCCACACTTGGACCATATCTTTACAGGAGACTTAGCACTAGTTAAAGACAAAACTTTAAGAAACATTATGTCATTTGATACAAAATTCAGGTTACCATCCTGTTATAACTCTTTTAAAGTTTTAAAGTCAATCAATCTTGACCTTGATAAATATATTTATAAATTCGCTTCTAAAAATACACCCTGCATTTAGAGGCATTTAATAGGTGGAAATTCACTTTATTAAAATTTATTAAAAACACTATTTGTAGTATTAAATTGTCTAGATCCTTATATATTATTGGTAATTTAAAATATTACATTAATGATTTGCAAAGATCTTTTGTTATTACTTATGTTGATAAAGCCTCTAATAATTATGCTATTATCTGTAAAAAATTCTATATACAATTTTTGTTAAATTATTTAAATAACAATAGTCTATTTAAACTTGGTTCACACTCCATCAATAGTATCAAACTGAAAATTAGCAATATGTATAGTGATTTAAATATTAATTATAAATTTCTTAAATTTTCATATATAGTGCTAATACCTAAATTTCGTAAAAATCCTATTAAATTTAGAACAGTAACTAGTGATCATAATACATACTCTATACTGCGAGTAAATTACTTCTAAATTATTTAAGTGTAATAAATGATAGTTTACATTTTTCTAGCAATAACTACCTTATTCTAAATAATAGTAAAGAATTAAAGAATAAATTAACATCACTTGATAAACTAATTGGATTTCAAACTTTTAATTTTAAAGATCTTTTTAATAATATTAAGATCTCTGATCTTTTTGTAGTAATTTTAGCTCTATGTAATGCTTATACTACTCATACTATATTTACCAAATTTCCTAAACTTCTTCACTTTGTTCTTTTCAATAATTATATATTTCAAGGTAATAAATTATACTTACAAGTCTCAGGAGTTTCACATGGTGGCTGTAGTAGCAGTGTATTAGCTAATTTATACCTTTATCATTATAAAAAATCTTTTACTTCAACAGATTATAAAATTTACAGATATGTTGATTATCTGATTTATTTGGTCTTTACAGACAACTGTGTCATAGATATAGATTTCTATCCAGATAATTTGGAACTAATTCCTAATGAAGCCACTATTAGTAATAACATAATTTTTTTGGACTTAAATCTTATTATTGAACCTACTAATAAGATAGTTACTAATTTATATGATAAAAAAGACAATTTTAACTTTAAGATTAATAAAATATTACCTTTTAATTCCTGTAACTCGATTCAATTGTTCAGAAATATTATACTTAATCAGCTTTTTAGAATTTATAGATTATCTGATAAAAAATTTCATGCTATGCATATTAATAAACTTAAAATTACCAGCAAATTATATAATTATCCAACTTATTTAGTACATAGTATAGTTAAAAAGTTTGGAATGGTAGATTATACTTAAATTCTCTCCTTAGTATCTTATTTAGCCAGACATCCACTTTCTCTTGAATAAGCATTACCATGTATTTACATGTTCTTACTGTTGAATATCACCTTTTATCGTCTTTTCACATTACTGTTACTTCTTTCTCATGATTGGTAACAGCAGTTCTCGACTTTTTATTTTTTGAGATTGGCAACATTGGTCTCTTTATTCAAGGCTCCAATGGATTAGACGTATGCAGTGTTTTTTCAGGTACTCTTGTTTCCTATTAGTTTTCAATCTTTATGCATGTTGTCTAAGTTATCAAAGTTTGTAGATATAATCTATCACTGATATCAGAAACATGCATTTTGTGTTCATTTTTATAAAATACTTAGACTTGATAAAAAGTTTTATCGAAATGAACAATTCATTATTAGGCCTAAGGCTCGTTTACATGTAAAGTTTTCATGCTTGGATTTTATTTGATATTATTTTATCGATTCCTTTCCATTGATGTTTTTTGTTTGTCTTCAGCTTGATAACTAGAGGTTTGCATTTTTATTTTCCACTTGATTGATGATTCTCTGTTTGATACTTTTATTTCTAAGGCATTTTGTAATGTTGGGGTTTTTTGAGTTGAAACTTCTCTCTATTCTTTCATTGGATTTTTAAACTTTTATTATTTTATATATATATATATATATATATATATATATATATATATATATATATATTATATATATTCAGGAAATTATATATTCTCATTTATTTATAATTAAATATTGGATTTAACTTTTATACTTTGTACATTTATTAACTCTATGAAAATCTCTACTATGATTAGTTTTATTATTATTTTTTGTTAGCGCCTGGCAAAATAGTGGAATTGTTAATCAATACATTAGTGCCCGGTAACCTATATAAATTGGGATATAGGGGATCGATATCAAGCAACCAATTATTTCTCTTTCATGTTTTGTAGACACTCTTCGATGTCAAGCCATCATTACTCACCAAAACTCATGTATTTTCGTTCTTGCCGGGATAAACGTTGTAAGACCTGTCCTTTCGCTTTACCCTCTCAGATTAATAATAATAACCCTAAATATTTAACTTTTTGTAAAGTGTATAACTGCATTTACAAATTAACTTGTGTATCTTGTAATATCTCATATATTGGACAAACAAGCACCCCTCTTCACCTTCGTTTTAATGTTCATCGTAACCATATTAAGAAATTTAGTTCTCGAGCATCACTCAATACACATCTTCCTCCTCCTGCATATCATCACACTGGTAATAATTTTGAATATGCCCACTTTGACCATCATGGTATTGATAATATTTCAATTTCGATTCTAGATATGGTAAAGAATCCGGCTGATAGATTATATTTTGAAAATTCACTAATCAAACAGCATAAAACTATTTTTCCATATGGATTAAATCAAATGTATAATAATAAAAATGTAGTAAAAACTTCCTATAAAAATCCATATTTTGATATCTCTATATTTAACATCCTTAATTATAATTCGTTTAGTGCCTCATCAAAAAGATCTAAGCGAGGAAATTACAACAACAAAAAGTGTCAGAATCTGAACATAAAAGCTAAAATTACTGAGTTAAGAAAAAACTTTAAATCTTCATGTAACATAAATTCTTTAAAAACCTGGGTATTCAATATTAAAAAACAAATATTAAATCAAGTTTATAATATATTCTTAAAGTCATTTAATCAGGATGAGCATTTTTCACACCTTTTATATGATCTAATTATAACAAGAGCTTATTTTATAAACCTCCATCTGTACATTCAACCCTTTTCTACCTCTAATTATCATCCAAATAAAACATATAATACTTATTGTGTAATTAATTACAAAAATTCACTTTACAATAATATAAATTTTAATTATTTATTTCAGCAGTATAAACACTGCTTTCCTGTTCCTAATACTCAAATTTTCAAAACATTTAAATATAATACCCCTTTAGGTAGGCAAATTTTCAATTACAATGATATATCTAAATCTATTATAAATCAAAATTCCTCTCCCAATTTACTATGTGTCTGTAACCAGCCAAACTATACTAAATATATAGACAGCAATCATAAACACATAATTACTGGTGATCTCAATATTGTTCAAAATGTAGCACTTAAAAATCTTATGCTTTATGGTACCAAATTCCGAATCCAAAATACATTAAATCACTCTCTTTTAATTAAACAACTAAATATTGATCTAGAAAAATTCATATACAAAATTGCTCTAAGTAAAAACTATCCTATTGAAGCTTTCGATATGTGGAAGGTTAGCATTCTGACAAACATCAAACATCTTTTAAGTAACATGCCTATAACTAAACCTACATTTAACTATACAAACTTGAAGCAGGAAATTAATGAATTAAAATCACAATTTGTCATCACATATGTGGATAAAGCTGCCAACAATTACGCCATCATATGTAAAAAATATTATGTACAAATCTTAAACGATTTCTTAAATCACAATGATATTTTTAAAAAAATTGATTCTTCAGCAACATCCATATCTAAGAAAATTATTGCTTTTCATAAATTATTAAAATTACCTTGCAACAATCTTAAGATTCCCTTATATTGTCATGATCCCAAAATTTCATAAAAATCCTATCTCTTTTAGATCTGTAACTATAGGACATAAATCATATGCAACTGTCGCTAGTAAATCTCTTTTGGTTATTCTTAATAAAATCATCTCTAATATAAATGATAATTCAACTTCTCATATTATTAATAACAGTTATCAATTAATTCAGAAGTTGGATACGATTAATATTTTGGGTTTTAAAACGTATGACTTTAAGGACCTTTTCAACAATATTGACATAAAAGATCTATATAAAGTAACTTGGGATATTATTAAATCTTTCTATAATAGACAAAATTTAGATATTGATCATTCTTTCGTGCACCACCTTCTCAAGTGTTGAAGACCCAGACCGTCCGACTCGTCCTGAGGACTTAGAGTAACTAGTTGGACGGCCGGGAAGGACCTTCTCAAGTGTGTAATTTTTAATAATTACTTGATGCAAGGCAATAAAATTTATATGCAAATTAAGGGTGTTCCACAGGGTGGCTCTGCCAGTTCAGCTCTCGCAAATCTTTATCTACACTTCTACGAGTCAAATTTTATAAACTCTGCATATACATTCTATAGATATATTGACGATGTTATTCTCATTAAAATAGCTCCCTCATCTAATGATATAGATTTTGATTTTTATCCTCCAAATTTATCCCTTTTACCAAACGAAAGCAACTTCTCGACTAGCGTTAATTTCTTAGATTTAACTCTATCTCTTGATAATGAATATTCATTTTTGACAAACATTTATATAAAGGAAAAAGTTTTCCTTTTAAAATTCACAAGATAATCAATTTTAACTCATGTATGAGTAAACAGGTATATAAAAATATTTTAATAAATCAATTTCATAGGATTTTTAGGTTATGTGAAAATACACAATACAGTAACCATCTTGCAGATTTATTTCGACACTGTAAGACTGAATCATATCCAGTTAATTTTGTTAAATATCACTTTAGAAATTTTGAATACTATTTATAATATATTATTTATTGTTTTAGTCTAATTTGAAATTGCTATTGTATACTTTGAACATTAAAATATTCTTTGAGATTTTATTGTCTTAGTAATAAGTTTTGGATACATATTATATAATCGTTAATTATTAATTATTACTGAGTTTTTTTTTTTTTTTTTTTTTTTTATTATTATTATTTTAAATTTTTTTTTATTTTATTTTATCTTTATATCTCTAATTATTGGGTTTGAAACTTATATATTTGTATAGTCCTTTGGTTAAACATGCAGAAGTATTTCCTATAATTCACATCAGATGGCGCTCTCTTGTACTCTTTCCTAATACTTTGTTTAGTGCAACGAAAATGTGTCTTGTATAATGGTGAAGAAAGGTATGACTTTAATTCTATCCGAATCATTGTGGATTGTTGGTTAGATTGCTTATATGTTTGCTTAATGCACTTTCATTATATTCCATCCAATTTCCTTCTGCTTATTTTTTGTTATTTTCGTTTATGTTATAGTGTGGAAATGTGTCGGATCTTTTGACGTTATTTCGGCCATGTGGCTGTATCGTTGAGCGAAACACATTTGGAACCTCTGTGGATGCAAAGATCCTTGATAAGCTGGATTCACAGAGCTTCCATCCTATTTCATATTTTCGGATTGTATCTTTTCTCTTATTTTGTCATTTTAATATTTTGAGCCTCCAGATTTTGATAATCCTTTGTTGTTTGAACTTGATTAGTATGCTTCGCTCTTGAATGTTGATAAATTCATGTATATTATTCATATTTAAAATTAAGATCATTTTGTCTTTTATGGTAGCATTGTTTTCCTTTTGTCTGATATTTCCTATCATATCATATTTAATTAATTTTCCTCCGTATTGCTTTTGAATCAGGGTATGACACTGATCATGTTTTAAATTAGTATAACTATTTTAATTTTATTTTTAATTTTATCTTATTTATTATATATATATATACATATAGAATCATACAAAAATGAAGGATACGAACAAATGTATTATTATACTACTCAGAAAAAGGCGCAATGCAGCTCTATATACTGATGCAGGATATAACTAATATAAACGATTTGAAAAAAGGAAGGGGGGAAAAACCATATGAATTGCATAAAAATGGCTGAGAGGGATAGCGACCTCTCATTCCCGTTTTAAGTATTTTTACGTCTAGACAACGCCCACGGATACCAATGCAATTCAATGACAGATCTCCGTAGCATGTGCAAAAATGAAAGCTCCAGAATGCAGAAAAGGAGGCTTCAGAATGTAGACAGAATGTAGACAGAAATGGAACAACGAAAACTTGCTGCCAACGATACTACCGACTAAAACGTAACGCCCGTTTCTCCACATGAAGTATGTACCCATACGCATGCATACCTCGATAATTCAAATATGATGTCATATTCTCAAGTCATTACTGAATGAATAATCCTCTTCTTTAAAGAAAGAATTGTAAATATCTTTAAGGAAACTCCGTGGGTAATGATTTTTAAGTGCTTCCTGTAAAATGAGTTTGTTACAAGTGAGACAATCCTTTTTGAAAGTATTATTATTACGATTTCTTCTCATATGTCCTGTTATGATGTTACGGAAAATATTCCTAGTCAAATTCGACTTCCATCCAATTATTTGGTTAATCTTCATATCATAATTATTACGTTTATTGTACATAACTGTATGAATTCCATTTTTATGCTTGTATCTTATGGTTATATCAAGGAAATTTACTTCATTTTTGACACTATTAGGGTTCTTAATAAGATCCAATTCCGGAGGGTGAAAGTCAAATTCAAATTCAGGAGTATTTGAGTAATGACCTAAAATCACATCGTCCACATATCTGTAATATGGCATCTCATATAATACTTAATACTTCATATAATACTTAATATAGACTTGAGAATATGACATCATATTTGAATTATCGAGGTACGCATGCGTATGGGTACATACTTCATGTGGAGAAACAGGCGTTACGTTTTAGTCGGTAGTATCGTTGGCAGTAAGTTTTCGTCGTTCCATTTCTGTCTACATTCTGAAGCCTCCTTTTCTGCATTCTGGAGCTTTCATTTTTGCACATGCTACGGGGATCTGTCATTGAATTGCATTGGTATCCGTGGGCGTTGTCTAGACGTAAAAATCCTTAAAACGGGAATGAGAGGTCGCTATCCCTCTCAGCCATTTTTATGCAATTCATATGGTTTTTCCCCCCTTCCTTTTTTCAAATCGTTTATATTAGTTATATATATATATATATATATATATATATATATATAAAATATATATATATATATGTGTATATATATATATATATAATATATAATATATATATAATATATATATATATATATATATATATATATATATATATATATAAGCCCAAAAGGAATAAAATAATAAAAACAGAGTAGAACCAAAAGAGGCAGTGGTGGGGGGGGGTTGTGACCCCCACTTAATTTATTTCATACATTTGGTTTTATTTATGTATATATTCTTAAAATTATTTCATACATTTGATATTATATATATATATATAGGGTGTCCCAAAAAGATTGAAACACTCTTTAATTCTTTACATGTTGGAGATAAGTGGACAATGTAAATTATAAAAATGTTGAAAGTGAGGTAGGAAATAAAACTACGTTAATGAAATAGTCCTCCCATTCATTTTCAAAATGTTACACTTTTTAAATTTTTATATGATCCCCTTAGACAAATTGGGTTAATCAGAAAATTTTTATTTTTAATGCAACAAGATCTTTAAAAAAACTGCATATCTGTATCTTTAAAATTGAGCGAGTTATATTTAATTGAAAATTGAACATTGTGAATGGGGACCCTATATCAAATTAGAAATGTAAATTTGTGATATATCACAAAAAAAGATAAAACTGGATAATAATACATAGGAGACATTTTTGCGAATTCCGTAGGCTCAAGATACAATCACGGATTCTTAAGTACTTTTCAAAAACTAAGTACTTTTTCATACTTTTAAATACTTTTTTTTTTCCAAACAATTTCCATCTTCAATTTGTTTATGATCCCTATTTTCACTGATGAAACAGCTTTTCACATGATATGGAAAAGTGGCAGAAGTTAAATTTTTTCCTTTATCATAATTCAGTTGATTTAAAAAAAAAACAGATATGCTGGGTTTTTTTATTGATTTTGTTGCATTAAAAATAAAAAAATTCTGATTGACCAAATTTGTATAAGGGAGTCGTATAAAAATTTAAAAAGTGTAAATTTTTGAAAATTAATGGGAGGACTATTTCATTGACATAGTCTTATTTCCTACCTCCTTACTTTCAACATTTTTGCGATTTACATTGCCCACTTATCTCCAACAAGTAAAGAATTAAAGCATGTTTCAATCTTTTTGGGACACTCTGTATATATATATATATATATTTATATATGTATATATATATATATATATTATATATATATATATATATATATATATATATATATATATATATATATATATATATATTAGACAAAAATTAACAAAGTACACAAAAATCCCTTATAAAATTATAGGTTTGAATATTTTATTTCTTTCATCAGTGGTATTTTTTAGAAGTTTTGATGTCAATACAGAAAATACGTTTTAAAAGGTCACATTAATTATTTAAATGTTTAAAGTTTTTCAATGTTACTTTAGTTTTACCATTTTTATTGTTTTCAGTAAAATGTCAAAAAATGATTTTAGAAAAAATAATTAAATTTACTTTTTCATCAACGATATTACTACATCTTTCAGAATTTTATTTTTTCAAGATATAGCCTGTAATATGAATTAATGAATTTTTGGGACTAAACAAATATTGTTAACCCTGGCGTTCCAACATTCTTAATTCGGCACGGAAGATACGAGTTAAATTTCTAATTCCAGGTTTCCAGTTCATATAAGTTGAATCTCTTAGAGGAAGTGAAATAAATTAAAATATTTCAAAGTTTAAATCGAATACATAATTGTGACAACATTGCAACATAGAAGAGCAAACAAAAGCTAACAAGTTTCTCCTAACAAATTTCTATACTTTTATTGACAATGTAGCATTATATTTTACTTTCAAGTAATCTTTTGCAAAAAATATATAATTAAAAATTAACTGGAGTGTGGCTCCACTTGACTTTCTCATACCCAAATTCATTTTTAAGTAGCTTGTAGGAGGGGCTTTTGTTTTTTGCAAATTTTACAAGAAAAATATTAAAAAAATGTATCGTTAAACCAAATATTCACAAAGCATGCTACCTGAAGGGCTTGGAAAAATCTTTCAGTCGATACCAAGTTTACGTTTGATGATATCCCTCCTTCTTCCTGAGGGTAACTTGCCCCTGGATTATTGAAAACCCAGACCACTCGACTCGCCCTAAGGCATGAGCAGCAACTTCAATGGCCAGGAACGTGCCCCTGGAGTGTGACTCAACTCGACTTTTTTATACCAGAATCTATTTTTATGTAGCTTGTTATTATTTTTTATTTGTAAATTTTGCAAGAAAATTTTTGTAAAATCTATATCATTGGTTCAAATGATCCCAATTATAGCATGTTACCCTTCATTTTAAAGGGCTTGAAAAGTCTATCTATTAATACCAAACTTGATATTGTATCCCCGAGGGGTGCTAATGATGTCACAAACACAATAATTATATCACGGCTATTTTTCACTACATTGATTGAAACTATTAGGTTTCATGATTATTGAGCCATAAATAACCCCTTTTATGCATGATTATGTCACATTTTGTCCTATGCTGCCATGTTAAGATAATCTAAAATTTTGAATTAATTTTGACATTTTTTCTCGAATTTCAAAAAATTCTATCTAGTTCTAAATTTTTTGTTAACAAAGCCAGATATAAAGTATCATTGGAATCCATTAATGTTTGTGGCAGACTGTGTGTACAAGAAATCGGCAACAAATGGACATCATGCTAAAAATAGCCAAAACATGTTCAGGATGTCTTAAAACATATATTGGCATCAAAATCTAGAAATCAATAATTTTCATGGCAAACAATATACTTTCTCTAAACTATATTCTGTAGTATGAGACGTTATAATTGCAGAATATACTATAAACATAGTTTCCTGTAAACATATGTTTAACAATATTTAGAGTGTTAAATTTTTAAGTTGTACACATCCAAATTTAAAATTCTATAATGTACCAAGAAGTTGAAATATTTTCAGTTCTGTGGCACTCATGTACCCCCAAAAATATATCAGAAATATTGTCTGCTGTTTTTAATATGCCAAGCGACTATTACAGAACTCTATTTTATCCATCAAAGAACATGGCGTTTTTTACCAGAGTGGAAGAATTCCTGTTTTAAAGCTCCATTCTTATGAGAGTGTCATTGAAGAGTTTCAGCAACATAGTCTCTATTTCAGACAGTTTATCTCGAGTTAAAATGCAGGATCATAGCCAGAGACGAAATTGAAAAGGGGCTGGAAGAAAATTCAAGGGGGGAGGGGGCTCAACAGTCTTAAATTAGGATCTCAACAAAAACACAGTTAATCATTAGCATTTACAAACCATAATTGTTTATATATTTCAATTCATGCTGATTATTAATATCAATATAAGTATATAATAATTACAATTGATTTTAATGTAAGCATTAACTAGTAGTAAAGCTGCTAATAATTTGTAGAAAAATTCTGAAAGTTAATACAAGTTATTGCTGAATATGAACGCTTACCTACTTATCAGTTGATTTTGACTCTTATGTTTTTTCAGTCAACCCCACAATAATACAAAAGTAATCTAAATACTATTATCATAATTTTTAAATATTTTTAAATTCAATATGTTAACAAATTGATCATTAGTATAATCAAAAATTTGGCTAAATTAAAAAAATCTTTAAAACAAAGTAATTTATAAGAATAATCTCAAAGAAATGTTTATGCAAAATTTGAATGGCATTTAATATGAAATTTCATATCACTATTAAAAATTTAATATTTTATCAGGGGGGATTGAGTATACCTCTTAGGGGGGGGCTTAGCCCTACCTGGCTACGGCCCTGTTAAAATGGAAGACCTGCCTATTCTCGCCCTGTCTCAGCAGATCCAGTTTATTGAAAAAATTTTTACTAACCTTGTAATCTTTTAAAGCATGTGTTTTTCTTCTGAAACTTTTCAATGACCCTCTTTCATAACAATGGTTAGAGAAATTTTTGTCTAAAATAAAAATTATTTTGCTCTGGGAAAATGCCATGTTCTTCAGTTAATAAAATAGAGGTCTGCAATAATTACCAAATGCATTAAAAGAAGCAGATGATATATATTTATATTTTTTTAAGGTATATAAGTGCCACATAACTGAAAAAAATTCTATTTAATTTATCCACATCAAATGATGTGGCGTTGTTCCATTGGAAAATTACCATTATAAAATAGCCGCTGATTATAAAAAGTGACTTATTCGATTATCGTGTATATCTCCAGGTTGAGTATTTTGGAAATGTATCATGTGAGGGAATACACAATAAGTGCAAATATTGGTTAAATTCAATATATAGCTTTTATTTTAGAAACACATATTAACCTAATAATTAATTTCAACACAATAATAGTTTGCTTTGTATAATGAAGTTCGCTATCGCGAATACTATAATAATTGAACCCCTCTCCTTATTAGGATTTGGTTTATGCTCAAAATGTTTCCAGAGAGAATGGGGTGTAAGATTCCTTATGAGTGAAGTGGCGGAAAGGAATTCCAACTCTGTCTCACGACATATGATCCTAAAATTGGATGTTCATAACTTTTCGATCACCCAGTATTATAAATACATCTACTATATAACAATAACTCTGACATGTTAATTTATTTACACCTCATCCTGCCAGTGAAGCAAAATAATTGCCAACTTCTGCTCTCGCATGTAATACATAAGTGGAGACCTGATATTTCTTGAATGTTCTAATCATCGCAGATGGAATTCTCCGTTCGTGTAGTTCCTTGAAATAGGTGCCAGGAACAGGAAACTTCGTGAATAGTACTTGAATATTGTCAGACTTGAACGTGATACTTTATTCTTTGGATAGGAAATTAAGTTCTTAATGGATAGTAGATTGTGTGGAATTCAAGGCGGAAAATTCAAATAGTTTTCAAATACAAAATATGTATTTTGTTTCCTGCTACTTATTGTATTATCAAAACTATTTTATGTTTTCTTAAATTTACAAAAAAAAGTGTTTTAAGTAAAATACTGAAAATGCAGTAAATCTATGTCATAAATGTATTACTTTATTTTATTTTTTTTATTAAATGAGTAATGTATGTTAAAAATAGAATTTACTAATGAAAATAAAATTTAAAAAATAATGTAAAATAACTTGAGAAGCTTTGTTCCAAAAAAACATTTTTGATACATTTAACATTAACTTTTCTGAAGCATTATTAAAACCCAACTATTATAGCACATAAAATACTAATCTTAGTTTCGTCTGTTAATGCACAAGTCATTTTTGGTAACATTTCCGAACAATTTAATTGGCATTTTTGTCAACTATTCAAAAATTATAACTGCACTCATTGCCATAAAAATTTGAGCACCAAGAAATAATTGTCAGAATTTGAACAAAATTTTATATATGTGAGAGCAACGTTTATATAAGTGATTACAAAATTAAAGCAAAAGGATTATTTATTACAGGAAAAGCTACAAATGAATGGAGGTTCTAGTACCCTGTTGGGCCACCTCTAGCATGAATACACGATTAGCTTTTCGAGAACTTTGTTTCTTTCACTCTCCTTTTCCTTGATGGTAATTATCCGATGTCCACGATTGTTTTCTTTAGATGGCCTTAGTCTTTTTGCATGTTTTAGTTTCATTTAAAATTTTAAAGTCATTTTAAACACTACAAAAGTTTTTGTTTATATTCTGAGAATTTGTTTAATTAAATATTTAGAAATTTAATTTATAAAAGTTCATGGGTACTTTTCTTTGTGCTGCCACTTGACCTATTATATATTTCCACCAGTGGTGATTTGCTAAATTTTTGGCCAGGTTGAAAAGGCCCTGATGTTACTCCGCTGCCTGATACACATTTATTGTGCTTTACTATTTTTTGGTGCTTGACTTCAGTACTTGATGAGCCTTAAATTGTTTTTTGTAATTGATTTTTTAAACATTTCTCGCCATTTTACAAATGGTACTTAAGAGTTCAAAATATTATCCATAATATGCTTGCTCTATCACGCGTTTGATTGCAGTATACATTTAGAATGCTTCGAGTACTGTCATGCAGAGACAAAAACAATCGTAGTCATCCATAACCACCGTTTATTAGAAGTCAATAACGCAATAGAGTGGCCCTCTGTTTAAGGGGGAGTCTCACTCATTGACTCCCTATACCATCAATGCAATTTTATAAAAATGAGCAGTAATAAAAAAAAATACTGAATATGAAAGTCCGAAATTTACTTTGCTTGTAAAATACGCTTTTCTGAATCTTCTAATACAATTAGAACACTCTTTATAGTTAGTAAATATGATAAATTAATTTTCAAAAAAGGCATCTTTCCTAATTTTGGCTTATTGTGTGGTGGTGCCATCTAGAAATAAAATCAGTAACTATGTTTTAAAAATCGCCAATTATTTAACTAAGGTATAGCAACCCACTAGACCGCCAAAGTAGTAATACATCGATGAGTCTGCAGGTCCCAATTGCGAATCTGTGTAACTAAAAAATAACACCTTCAATCCCTTTCTTTGATATCGTTGACAAAATGCGTGTCAAGAACATGAAGCACAGTCCTTGAAAAGAAAATGCTAATTCAGAAAGATATATATAACACTATTTAGTAAAATATATATTATTAGAATTTTACGAAAACAAAAACTTATAACATTCAGCATTTTTATTTTCAAGGCTACGAGACCAGCAGTCATTTTTACTTTCCTTATATACATAGTATAATGTATAAGGAAAGTATTGTGACGGGGTCAAAAATTCGAATTCGAGTTTTCGACGGCAAGTTTCAAGCATCCCTGAACACGAATCAAACGTTTTTCAGATGATGTCTGTGTGTGTTAGTGAGTCTATGGAGACGATATTTCACAAACGAATGGAGCGATTCGAACGGAATATGGTACAAAAATTACAATCTGTGAATAAAGAAACCTATTATTTTATACGCAATCGAATGTTCAGAACTCCCCAAAATTTTCGTGTGAGAGTTCGAAAAAATCAAAACCATTAATAAAGTTACGTAAATAGTTATTTCTTGTGTAATTTTTCATGAGAAAACGATTCAGATAAACTAGCACAAACCGTACTTGAGATATTGCACATTTAAAAATAAATTATAAAAAAATTATATAAAATAAAAAAAATATTAACTATTGGGAAATATCTTCACTTTTCACAAGTAGTATCATGCGATAAATTTAGTGACATAAATTTTAGAACGCTAACATGAACCGTTCTCCAGATATTGCACATTTTTAAAAAAAAAATTATCAAAAAGTCATATAAAATGAAAAAGAAAAATTTCCTATTGAGAAACATGTTCACTTTTCATATGTAATACCATGCGATAAATTGGGTGATATCATTCTCGTAGATTTAGCTCGTTCCATTCACGAGGAAAGATACTTTGGGTAATACTTTTGTATTTGTCAGTAGTCATTTATCAGCTATAAGAATAGCTTATTTATCTGTTCATAACGCTTGGCGAGATTTTGGCGGAATTTCGCCAACTTGGCGATTTTTTAAATGTTGTCAAATTAACAAACATGTCGCCAGATTGATAAAAAATGACGCTAAATCAATGAAAATGACGACTAATTAATGAAAATTCAATATCTTGAAAATAACAGAGTAGACTATAAGAATAACCCATTTCTCCGTCCATCTGTTTGTAACGCTTGGCAAAACATTTAGCGGGACGTCGCCAACTTGGCGACTATTTTAAATATTGCCAAAGTGACAGAAATGTCACCAAATTGATAAAAAAAAGTGCCGCCAAATGGGAAGTAATGTTTCGCAAATTCTGATTTCCGTCATATAAAGGGTATACCTTCTAGTATATAAGAAATGCTCTTCTCTCTGTGTGTCTGTAACACTTAGGGATGCATTTGACGAACTTGGCGAATAATTTAGCAAAATATCGCCAACTTGACACTATTTCGTCTCGGATTGACAAAAACATCATCAAAATTGCAAAAATGACGCCTAATTGATAAATTCATTACTAAAATATTTTAATATATATACTCTATCGCTTATTGAGGATGCTATCAACACTAATCATTGTTTATATAGAGTTGTACGAAATATGAGTTAATTGGGTACTTTGAGATAGTTTTGCATGTTGTCATCTTGAAAATCGCTCAATTTACAGTACCGTGGCTGAAATTGGACCAAATATCCATCAGCCGATGTCAAAACCCCAACAACTGCATGATCAAAGTACGCACTTCTCGGGCATGCTCCCAACTCGAGCTTCACAATTTGGAAAAAATCTGATACAGACAGCACATAACTTTCCTTATCTAATGCAATGAATTGACTACTTTTACAGTAAAAAATAGGTGATTCTTATAGTAGATACTTATATTCTTTCCAAGATATTGAATTTTCGTCAATGAGTCGTCATTTTCATTGATTTAGCGTCATTTTCATTCATTTGGCCAGATTTTCGCCTGCTGGACGCAGCCACGTGTGTACTCGCGCAGCGAGGATTAGGATCGAATTTAGTGCAAAAAAGGGTGGGTTTTTAAAATGTAGCCGTGTGTGCTTCTTTTTTATAAGCAGGCGTATTGTTAAAGCGTTCTTTTGGTTTGAGAATTCACTGCTTGTTCCGGTGTAATTTTAATCGGAATCCCAGGCAACGTCGGGGACATTTGCATATAATGAAAAAATATGTTTGTATGTGTGCCGTTTGTAGCGAAAAATAGAAACTTCGGACAGATACAAAAGTCTGTGCAGTGCAGGGGCATATCTGAGTTCCCAGAACGATAAGCCATGGCGAAAATTTGTAAATTTCGAATTTATGTTTAAGCGCAATTTGGAGGCAATCGAAAATATTATCAGAGTTTCTATCTTGATACTATATGAAAGATCTAAGAACGTTCTTTCCAGTAATCTTTGAATCAAATCCGTAGAACAAGTCCTTAATATTTCTTTATTTTTAACCTTTTGCTTACGAGTTAGACAGCGTCCATCCCAAATGAAGAACCTCTCAAAAAGACAGGTATTTGATATACCCTATCCCAAACAGCTCGATCCCCCTTATCTGCAAGGGGGGGGGGGGGTCGAACTGTTTGGGATAGTCAAATACTTGTCTTTGAGAGGTTGTTCGTTTAGATTTCGGACTGTCACGAAATTCGTTATTGGATTAGTTGATTCCCTTAGTGAGATTTTTAAAAAATATTTCAATTAGTTTTTAGTTACTTTATGCTTTGGCATGATTTTGAGTGATTTTTACACAACTCGGCTCCTTAGCGACCAAAAATTTTGTCATAGAATTTTCATCGTGGTACCATTGGGAAGATCGAAGAATATTTTTTCAACGAAGAATATTTTTTCAACCGAATCCGTCGGACAATTCATAATTATTTTTTAATACATCGAAATTTGCATCTATTTATGTTAGCTGACCGTCGCATCCAAAAAAGTAAATGAGCAATTTTAATGTTTGGAAAAAAGTTGTATGTAATATCTTCGTATTCTAACAAAATTTTTTAATTCATTCATTAGTTTATTTTTGCGATTTTTCAGGCAAGCGCATACAAAATTAGATTTTCGATCGAGCTGGTAGAAGAGCTTTAGTTTTATTTTTCTTCCTGGTCGACTGTGCATGCGCATGACCGAGCTCTCTTCTAGAGGGAGGATCGTTTCTATTATTTTTTTTCCACGTATGCAGAACATTTTCGGGGTAGGCGAAAAGAGATAATCGAAGAAGTGATTTTGAAATTGAGTTGTGGGTAACGGGCCTTTAGGGCACAGACAATTCGTTGTAATATCATATAAAATAATTATTGCTCTATGAAAGTCCACTTAAAATGCTATTAAAATATTCCACAAAAAATGGATTCTAATTGAACTAACATGATTAGTTATTCCTTATTAGTTCAATTTCAAAAATTTATTAAAAATTAATCCTTTAATTTTTAATAAATCTTTAACTTTCTTGACTCCTTTCCTTGACTACACAGGCTGTTTTGTTTATTTACATTCATACTTCTGCTCTATACCATAAAATATACCTACAAGTTGGATTCAGACGATTTGTCCAGCGTGACGTCACACGAAAATATATTTCAGGAACGACTGGAAAGGTTTAACGAACGCACTCTTAAATATTTATTTTTTACCGATCATTCGAATTTTAAATCGAATTTCGATTTAAAGTCTCCAGCAAGAGCACGCAAAGGACGATTGATAACCTGAATTAAGAAAATTTTTAAATTATTTTGAAAATGTTTCAGGCCGTTGGAAGGACCCTTGTTCAAAGTTTTCGATCCACGTATCTTTTAAGAAGCGGTTTATATAATCCAGGTTAATATTTTGCTTTTTATTGATGAAGATCTAATTTTCTTTCAGTACTTGTTCAATTATTTCGTGCTTTATTTACTGTAAAATATGTAACTGTTTTGAGTACAGATTTTAATTGCCTTCTTTTTAAAACGTTTTCTTTCAGTAACAATACACATTTGATATCAAAATAACAATATAAAATCGGATACCAAAAAATGTTTAGTAGATTGCTTTAAAATGTTATTGTTTAAATATTAATCCTTAAGTTAAGTTGGTTTTTAAAACTGCTATTTTGTATGTTTTTTAAACTATTTATAAATAAATTTAGGAGTTTTTATTAGTTTTTCCTCGTTTTAAAACGTTTTCTTTCAGTAACCATGCACATTTGGTATTGCCTCAGGGTGAGTTGAGTGGTCTTGGTTTTCGACATATTTGATATTAAAATAATGATATAGAATCGGATGCCAAAAAATTTCAGCAGATTGCTTTAAAATGTTATTGTTTAACACCCAAATATTAATTCTTAAGTTAGTTTTTAAAACTGATATTTTGTATGTTTTTTAAACTATTTGTATAAATAAATTTAGGAGTTTTTATTAGTTTTCTTAATATATGTGAAACACCTTGAAACAAAATAATGCAATTATCAGTAATTCCCTATTATGCTTGTTTCAGAAAATTCAAATTTTTTAACTTTTTCGATACTTTTTAGGTATGTTTATATCCTATAAATATGAAAAACGCAACTAATGTTTTCAGTTTGCTTTGTTTTTATTTATTTATCTTTTGTCATTGTTTACTAAAAACTCTTATGATGTGACCCTTTCATCTGGATACAGATTCAGTTTCACTAACTACAACATTTGATAACTTCATGGCATTCCCTAATGTTTTGTTCCCTTTATCGGTAGAAATAATTATATCAGGCAACGTTTAATGCACAATTAAAAGTTGAAATGTAATTTTTAATGAATAAGAATCTTTAGATAGTATTTGTTTAACAATTTGTATTGAGCAGGATTCTTCCTCATCTAAACAATGCAGGAGAACAGCTCATTTGAAAAAAGAAAATCCATTTTTATTGTGAATGTGTCTCACACTTCAACTGCATTTTTTTTTAAAAACAAGGAATACCAATAAAATATACATTGAGGCCAATATAAACAGAAGAAAAGGCCTTTTTAAAAAAAAATATGGGCAAAAGAACATTTTAAAGCAATTTGCCTTAACTTTCAGGCTTTAATCATAAGCATTATAGGGATGAATGAATACTAAACAGTACCATTTATAGACAGTATTTGGTTTGGCCAAGGCTTAACTTTATCCTGCTTCTGCCTAGCATATAAGGCTATAACATTACGATGTTTTGTGACATACAAGAAGTCATTGCTATCACAAACCTATTTGCTGAGGTAGCTGACACCATCTATCGGCAAAACATGAAAATAAACTGTCAAAATGGTAAGTGACACCAAAGTCGCAAAATGCTTGCTGTAGTTGATTTAATTGTGGATAATTTTAAAGAACATTATGCATTTCTGTTAATTTATTATTATTGCAGCATGTGTGTGCCGGAACTTAAAAAAATTAATATTGAATCAAAGCAAATGATTCATTATTAAAATGCCTTCCATTTGTAAGTATGAAATATTAAAAAATCAAACAAATCCATATTAGAAAATAACAGAATTTGTTTTTAAAGAACATATTTATTTATAATTCAGTTGCCTTAAAAATGCATCACCAAGTGAATTCATCAAGTGAACATTTTATTGAATGTGAAAATGAAAAATTTAGTGTTTTTTTTTTATTAGTATTTATGCACTCAATGTCCCATTTCTATATAACTGTGTAAATAAGCTTGTTTTTTAAAGCAATTTCTGCAGATTTATTTTTATTAAGGATTTCATTCCATTTCTTTTAATTTTTTTTTTTTTTTTATGTACTTTAAAATGAAACATGGACATTTTAAGGAATCATGTTCTGATTTGACATTAATGTTTTTATAAGTTCCTACAGACACACAGCAGTTAACAGGGAAATGCATAATGTTCTTTAGAATTATCTTCGATCAAATTGGCAATAAGTGCTTTTCGACTTAGTTTAGTTAAGTTGAAATTACTATTGATGTTGTTTTTGTGTTTGTTGATAAATGTCGTCAGTTATTATGCAAGTTGTCTTGTGATGGCAACAACTTCCTGAATTTTCTTGGCCTCTGAAATCTTTTGTTCTCTGGTAAAATGTTTGTGCCTATATGCCAGGCAGGACACAGTTAAGCTTTATAAATAGCAGAAATTATAATGTATTGCCAGCTATAATTTAATATGGCAATCTACTATGTTTAGTGGAAGTGATGAAAGAATGAATACCATTTGTTAATTAGCTTGGTATTAGCTTGTAGCTTAGCTGAAGCACATTTTAAAGAAATATGGATAGATTAGAAGTTTGAAAAAGAGTGAATTTTAAAATTATATTACGTATATATAAATAATGTTCTTTAGAATTATCTTCGATCAAATTGGCAATGATTACGTATATATAAATAATGTTATTACGTACGTTATATATATTACATACGTTATAATGTTATACCTAATATATATATAATATTACGTATATATAAATAATGTTCTTTAGAATTATCTTCGATCAAATTGGCAATGACAAGTGCAATTTGATCGAAGAAGAATATGGATAGATTAGAAGTTTGAAAAAGAGTGAATTTTAAAATTATATTACGTATATATAAATAATGTTCTTAATGATAGATTAGAAGTGATAGATTAGAATATGGATAGATTTAGAAGTTTGAAAAAGAGTGAATTTTAAAATTATATTACGTATATATAAATAATGTTCTTAATGATAGATTAGA
Organism: Amaurobius ferox; assembly: GCA_951213105.1. Lineage (NCBI taxonomy): Eukaryota > Metazoa > Arthropoda > Arachnida > Araneae > Amaurobiidae > Amaurobius > Amaurobius ferox. The sequence continues at coordinate 122,886,802 of OX578152.1, forward strand.
AGTGATAGATTAGAATATGGATAGATTTAGAAGTTTGAAAAAGAGTGAATTTTAAAATTATATTACGTATATATAAATAATGTTCTTAATGATAGATTAGAAGTGATAGATTAGAATATGGATAGATTAGAAGTTTGAAAAAGAGTGAATTTTAAAATTATATTACGTATATATAAATAATGTTCTTAATGATAGATTAGAAGTGATAGATTAGAATATGGATAGATTTAGAAGTTTGAAAAAGAGTGAATTTTAAAATTATATTACGTATATATAAATAATGTTATTACGTACGTTATATATATTACGTACGTTATAATGTTATACGTAATATATATATAATATTACGTATATATAAATAATGTTCTTTAAAATTATCTTCGATCAAATTGGCAATGACAAGTGCTTTTCGACTTAGTTTAGTTAACTTGTTAACTATTTGATGTTGTTTTTGTGTTTGTTGATAAATGTCGTCAGTTATTATGCATGTTGTCTTGTGATGGCAACAACTTCCTGAATTTTCTTGGCCTCTAAAATCTTTTGTTCTCTGGTAAAATGTTTGTGCCTATATGCCAGGCAGGGCACAGTTAAGCTTTATAAATAGCAGAAATTATAATGTATTGCCAGCTATAATTTAATATGGCAATCTACTATGTTTAGTGGAAGTGATGAAAGAATGAATACCATTTGTTAATTGGCTTGGTATTAGCTTGTAGCTTAGCTGAAGCACATTTTAAAGAAATATGGATAGATTAGAAGTTTGAAAAAGAGTGAATTTTAAAATTATATTACGTATATATAAATAATGTTCTTTAGAATTATCTTCGATCAAATTGGCAATGATAAGTGCTTTTCGACTTAGTTTAGTTAACTTGTTAACTATTTGATGTTGTTTTTGTGTTTGTTGATAAATGTCGTCAGTTATATGCAAGTTGTCTTGTGATGGCAACAACTTCCTGAATTTTCTTGGCCTCTGAAATCTTTTGTTCTCTGGTAAAATGTTTGTGCCTATATGCCGGGCAGGACACAGTTAAGCTTTATAAATAGCAGAAATTATAATGTATTGCCAGCTATAATTTAATATGGCAATCTACTATGTTTAGTGGAAGTGATGAAAGAATGAATACCATTTGTTAATTGGCTTGGTATTAGCTTGTAGCTTAGCTGAAGCACATTTTAAAGAAATATGGATAGATTAGAAGTTTGAAAAAGAGTGAATTTTAAAATTATACGAGGCATGTTTTTTAAGTAAGTACCGTTTTGGAATTAAAAAAAGACGTGCAAAGATATCGCAATAATTTTATTTCTACATGAAAGCCTGTACCTTAATCTACTTTTCTACATAATTTCCGTGAATATTGAGGCACTTGTCATAACGTGGCACCAGTTTTTGAATACCCTCCTCATAAAATTCTGCCGCCTGACTTGTTAACCACTGTATCACAACTGTTTTGACTTCGTTATCGTCTTGAAGACGCTGACCACCCAGGTGTTTTTTCAAGTGCAGGAACAAATGGTAGTCGCTGGGCGCCAGATCAGGTCTGTATGGAGGATGATCTAGAGTTTCCCATTTAAAAGATTTGATGAGATCTTTGGTCCGATTAGCCACATGTGGACGGGCATTGTCATGCAGCAAAACGATACCCTTACTCAACTTGCCACGTCTTTTGTTCTGGATTGCACGACGCAGATTGTTCAATGTCTCACAATAAGACGCTGCATTGATTGTCTCATTACGAGGCAGAAACTCCACTAGCAATACTCCTTTTTTGTCCCAAAAAACTGTGCACATGATTTTCCGGGCAGAAATTGTTTGCTTAAACTTCACTCTTTTGGGTGATGATGAATGTCGCCATTCCATGGATTGTTGTTTTGATTCTGGTGTGACGTAGGCCACCCATGTTTCGTCACCAGTAACAATTTGGTCTAAAAAATCTTCACCTTCATTGTGGTACCGCTCAAGGAAAGTCAATGCACTGCCTAAACGTTGGGTTTTGTGCAAATCCGTCAACATTTTTGGAACCCAACGTGAACACAATTTCCGGTAATTCAAGTTCTCGGTCACAATGCGATACAAAACACTACGAGAATATTGAGGAAACCAGTCGCACATTGATGAAATTGTAAAGCGTCTGTTTTCTCTCACCTTTTCTTCCACTTTCTGCACCAAATCTTCATTAAAGACCGAAGGACGCCCACTCCGTTCTTCATCATGCACATTTGTGCGGCCATCTTTAAATGCTCTCACCCATTTCCTTACCATTCCATCACTCATAATGTTTTGTCCGTAAACTTCACAGATCTCACGATGAATATCGATCGGTTTTACGCCTTTAGCACTAAGAAATCGTATAACAGCCCGTACTTCACAATCGGCGGACTCACGATTGTCGGAGGCATCTTAAACACTCAGTAAACAATGTATACAATGAAGAATCAGACTGTAATGGCGTCAGTGCGTAGACAAAAGATGTAGGTAACCAGCGTGCATGCGCGGAACGCCGACCGTAGCGCTGCGGCGGCGGAATCGCAAAACGGTACTTACATAAAAACACATGCCTCGTATTACGTATATATATATATATTATTAAAATATGTGTAGTTATATTTTATATCTTGCATTCTTTCTCATCTAATTCATGTTTTCAAGAATTATGATTTGTGTCCAATGAAAGCTTTACAAAATTCTGGCTATAATCATCCTCAAAAAGCTTTCATTTGGATGCTTTCTAAAGAAACCGGAGTTTCCTCATTTTTTGTCATCAAGTCAAAGCTCTGATGCTGGACAGGCAAACTTATCTTCTTTCGTTGAAAGTAAAAGATCTTTAAAGCTTTAATTGTGTTTAAATTTGAAAGCAGTTTCAGAAAGTGTGAGTAATTTTGAATTAATCACAAAAAGTGTATAATGTGATATTTAAATACTTAATTATTAGGGATTCTGAGCTGTGTTGTAATTTTGTACTGTGGCTGGAATGTCTTACAAGTTTAGATATTAGTTTTTAAATTATTTTTCAACCACAATTTAACAGTTATTAGGTATCATGAGTCTGTCAATTATTTCTCTATTCTAATTTTTATTGGTCTGACTTGAACAAATTTGACATGTATCCAGGGTTGGGCACGTAAAATATGTATTCTACATTTGACATATAATACATGGTTTTCTACTGATGTATTATACATCGTAGAAAATCGTATTATATTTGTAGAAAACCTAACTAATCATTTTACTTCAAAAGTAATATTTTAAGATTTTAAAATAGATGATATTTAAAAGCATTAACATATTTTTGCAGCTTAAGATAAAAAAAAAAACTTGCATTACCAGTTTCAGAATGATGGCTCTCAAGCTATATTGTTTTTCTATCATATGGCTGTAATGCTGTGAAAACTGTTTTTGATAACAAAGAGTTAAAAAAAGAATTAAGATCATTAGCAACTGACAATGAGAGTTTGGACATTTAGTTTTGTTTAGAATGCAGAGTTCGGCTACTTTTCTAAATATTTGTATGCTGAAAAGTGTTTCATATTACGTCAATTTTACACATGAGTGTGTCATTTAAATAGTAGATAATCATATTTTTGTGTAAATGTAATAAATAATTTTCCATTTCTGGAAAAATTACATATCCACTTGCATGCATATATAATAGATAGGTTTGCAAGTGCATTTCTATACTTATACGTATTTGACATAAAAGCCAAAACCACCCTGGAAATTTAACATTTTTTCCTATGAGAAAAACTTAGGAAATTTTGAAAAGGTAGTTTTATCTGTTGTAAAATTTTTACTAATTAATTAAAAAGATTATTAACTTAATGTGGTTATTGTAGCGGTATCTGGAACACTAAGGTATTCTTCAAAGAAAGAAGAAACGGATGAAGAATTTGATGCCAGGTATGAAGCTTATTTTAATCGACCAGAAATTGATGAGTGGGAAATTCGTAAAGGCATGAATGATCTTCAAGGAATGGATTTAGTTCCTGAGCCTAAGATCATCATTGCTGCCCTTAAAGCCTGCAGGAGGCTGAATGATTATGCATTAGCTGTTAGGTTTCTTGAAGGAGTTAAAGTGAGTAAATAAGGATGTTTTATCATTTATATTTTTTTTGTACTAATATATTTTATTCGTACTCAAAATTGAGGTAGCTATTCCTTTATTGAACATGGGGTGAAATTGAACGAACTGAAATGAAAATTATAAGGTAATTGAGTGTAGCGACTGTGACACCAATTTTTTGTGGCACTAGTTACCACATTTTTGCAGCGGACAATTTGTTCCCTAGAAGGTTGCATTTTAGAAACTCCATTCTATTACAAACACAACCTACTGGTAAGTGCTTTTACCGAGCCACTGGTATTTTTCTGGGATATCTGGCATCATAATTTGTCATACCTTCCTTTAGTCGTGCTGATATGGTTCACATTTTCAGAAATAATTTATTTTAAAACTCAAAACTTCAAGATTCAAAGTTTGATTGCCTCAACTTAAGAATAGTTTAATTAAAAACCTCCATTACTTGACAAGCATACTATTAAAGTAAATTACCTATAACTTTACTTTCTGTTTCACAAAAAAATTTAAACCTAGTAATTTTGAAATTCAATTTAGAACAGTATCTTGTCGTAGATGCCACTCATCCATTTCATGCCTATGAGCAATAACTGTGTCGAGAATCAGAAGTAAATTTTAAACATTTTTTACTTAATTATTTAACACACTTTCGGTTAACAAGCAAACTAACACATAATATCAAAAACACGATTAATCCTTGGCTAAGAGAAACACAACAAAAAATTTACATGTAAGTCAATATACAATTTAAAATTAGGCTTACAGCTGATTCCATCATCTAATCGCATATCCAATGATTTAGACTTTTGAGGCGACTAGCATACGAACCAAATAAATCGTGTGGACTGGAACTATAGCCATAACAACCTTCAACTAGATAGCAACTGCTCACTTTCTTACTGTATAAAATCTAGAGTACTGCAACTGAACAGCAATTCCTGACCAGCAGATCGGCACTGCTGCATCTATCTCTGAGTGCCACCACTACAGAATTAAAACGAGGCTCTATCGAAATTCATGTCATGTGAACTGATACATAACTTATATGAAGTGAATCCATATGGAAAACCACTCCACAACTGTCATTTGAGTGAAAACCCTCTCCTTTCCTTCAAAAATCTCTGATTAAATACTTCCGGCCAGTGTTCTTAACATCAAAAGCAACTCAGCAGATCAGCTAACAAACTAAACGGTTGTACTACTTGTGAACTGCAATACATGCCTGAACTCAGGCAGAGACACAACTAGTAATCATGGTTGCAGGAATGTTACAATAATTTGATATTTGTGTTACATTAATTATTTATAGTTATTCTCTGATTTTACACCTCATTTTCATGTTTTTTCCATTTCATGCATCATTGAATTGCAGTTCCAATAATTTCCTATACTGTTAATGTATTTTTCTAATCTGAAGATTTCCTACATTGTATGGTATACTTTACATTTTTGGTGCTGAATGAAATTGCTCTGTATTTCTTGGTTTCAAACCAAGTAAAGGCTGCTTTAATCAGTTATTCTTCATCCTCCCACCCCCACACATAAGCATGATGATTCACCCCAGAAAACTTTCAACTAACCATGAGGAGTATATTCATGTGTTGCAAATATGTATAATCAATTGTTGGAACAATTTAAAAAAATATGTTAATAAAAGTGGCTGATTAGTGGCATATCTTGAGATTGGCTGTTTTTAGAGCATAAAATAAGTTATCTTCATCAAAATGTGAGACTGCAGTTTAAGCAAATTAAAATTGATACATTCGCCTGAATAAACTGTACTGTCTTTCATTCTGATGAAGGTAACTCATTTTATGTTCCTGAAATCGGTCCATTAATAAGCTTCATGAAACAAAATTGATCCATTTAGAATATTTAAAAACTGTATATTAAGAATTGTGTAGAAGTTTTTTTTTTCAAAATGATAATCCTAAGCCTAAAATATGAATTATTATTAAATGGTTTAAACAATTTTCCAGGTCGCAAGAAAATGGCGACTTACAATGAAAAAAACTAAGATGTAAAACTTTTTGCACTCATTTTTAACCGCAATACATTACCATTCTATATGCTAATTTAGTGTTTATCAGCTCTTTTTTACTCATGGTTCACTTCTAAATTTTATTTATCTCTACACCAGGGTTCCCACTAAGTCAGAAAAAGAGGGGGAGAATTTCTCTCCTTCCAGAAAATTTTGGGAGAGATTTTCTGTCATAACGAGAGAAACTTAAAATTTCATTTTTTTTTTTTTACCATGCTAATTTAGAAAGTAATAAAAAAGAAAGCATTAACTATAAACTCATTTTCTTCGACATTTAAATTTTTTAATTCTTAAAACTAACATTCTTTTAACATTCTTACTGACTTTCTTTTTAAAAATTAATTAGGAGTCGTTTAAGTATTAAGTGAGCACATTTTTGGTAATTTTATACCCCCCCCCCCCCCCCCCCACTTGTTAGCAAAAATACTCAAATTCCTGACTTCCCCCATGCTTACGTTATGATTTTATTTGCTGACATAAAAACGTCTACATGGGTTATTTTATGTAAAATGACTCGCATGCGAATTTACGATTTTTTTGTCTATAAACTGCAAAAGTCGAGGGCCGACTGTATTTACTTTATATTTTGATTTTTAAAATCATTTTATGATTAATTTTGATGCAGCAATAGCAATTAAAAACTTTAACGATTTTTGATTGCCGAAGGCAAATATCGACGAAAACTATTTCACTAGGCAAATAGAATTAGGTAATAATTTTGACTTGATGTTTGAAAATGGATTCCTTTTTTTTTTTGTATTTTTTACAAAACTTGCAGAACATAAGGGTTGCATCATCCTTTTGTTGAATCTCAAGCCAGTCATGTGATTTTAGCCATTTTGTTGGAAAAGTGTCGACTTTTTTCTTTTTGTTTAAAATAAAAATAGCCCTTTATTTCATAAATAATACGTTTGTAAAATAATTTTTCTGTATAAAACGCGAAACAATTACAAACACTGTAGTCGATGCAAACAGATTGGAAAAGTGGGAAATATTTTTCAAATTAAACGAGGTATGCCGAGGATCGCGTACAAATGAAGATTTTTGTGATGCTGCTGCAAAATAACCCTTCATTTTATCAATAATACGGTAGAAAAATGGTTTGGTTTTTATTCTTTGTATATTAAACGAAATAATTATAAAAAAATTCAGTCGATGCAACTATATTGTAAAAATGGCAAAAAGATATTCATTGGTCATCTCTTAGAAACTGTGGGAATCGCCGTATGTGAACGCCGTTTTCGCAATCGCAAAGAAACAGATTTTCAGATGTAAGAAAGGAATGTCTCTGATAAAAAATTCATTTCTTTATTCAAATTTTTTATCAGTTTGGGGCATATATGGCCAATTTCACGACATTTTCGGGATTTTTGTAACCTGTAGACAGACATACTGTGTACGGAAGAAAGGATTTTCGCTGCGGAAAGAAGAAAATTTCTCGAGCAAAATGCGAAAAATGCGGGAAGTACTCGGAAAGAGCATAATTCAAATCTATGAAAGAATCCTATAAAATTTTTTTATTTTTATTATTTGATCGAATTTGCGACACTTGCGGGGGAGACACTTATAGTTTTCTATAAAATATCTCGCTAATTGGAAACACGTAGTACTTTTAGTGTGCCCAAATCGCGATTGACTGCGATTCACACATAGCTACGGAATCGCGGTCCGTGACCGTGCGGCAATTGGCCTGCGATTCGCAACAACGAGACAACTCATCGCGATTTGTGGTCGCACAGCAATACAATCGGCCCGATCTACCGGCCGCGGGCACCGTGGGACTGAAAGGATTCTGGAGAAATTTCGGTAGCCAGAAATGGCGACTTACTGTAATAATTTTAATAGCCAATGGCGACCTGGCCACCGTGATTCTGCATCTCTAGTCATCGGGCATCAGATTTCTCGGTATCCGATTTGAAGGAAAAATAATTTTATGCCGGAACTGGAGAGAGAGAAATTCTCGCGTAGTCTAAATTTTTACGCGAGATTTTTTAGGGATTTCGCGAGAATCTCGCGGGTTCGCGCTGAAATGGGAACCCTGCTCTACACCTTACCCTCTGTATTTTAAACTCTGTTTCAGTTTATAACTTGCAATAGCTTTCTTGCATTAACTGTCGACCACGTACCTATGCTGCATGCATATGCCGGCAATATTCAGTTGTTAACTGTGTACTCAATTGCTGCACGGATGCATGCAATCTGCGTAAGTTATATACAATAATGATAACCACAATCCATGAAAAACAAAACACACACTGCACGATGTAACTGTAATGTTTTATTAAAAATTTGCTATGTAAATTCTTTATTAAAAATGTTTAATTAAAATATTTCATTCTGTATTAACAGATTTCCTTAAATTTTGCAACAATTCCGATTCATCATGTTAATGTTTTATTTATAAAAAGAAAGCAATAATAGCAGTAAAGAAAGCAGTAAATTTTACTGATATATTTGCAAACTAATCACCAATATTTTAGATTGTAGGTACTGTATTTTTTGTTTGATGTTAAATATGTTTACAACATTAGTGGTATGCTTATGTTTATATTTATAGTGTGTATTCTGCAATGTTTCCATTCGACTCCAGTTTTATGTTTTCCAGTGTTATATATTTTTCTATGTTTGGCCTTAGTTAAAAAACGTAAAATCAGGATTTCAATGTATTGTAGTATTGTACTTTAAATCAATATCCCTTGTCGTATGTTTTGTATGCTTGAATAATTTTTAGGGTCTGGAGCAATTTGAAAAATCAAATTTCCAATAAGTTGCATTCCCCCCCCCCCTCCCCTTGAGCCCAGGCTTACACTTATTAAAAATTTCAGTTCTTCTTTATTATAGTGCCCCCTGCAATTACGATTACGCCAAGGTCGCAGTTACGATTTTGCCAAGGTCCGAAAAAGCAATATGACGATATATAAACACGTGCTGTTTCTTTAGGACTGCAAACATTTGGCAAGATTTTACAACCTACCTTGGCGATACATCTCGATTGCTTGGCGATTCATCTTCGGGGCTGCTATAATATGGAAGTACTTAAATTTCACTACACTTATTAAAAATTTTACTGCACATCTTATTATATGAATAATTGACTCTCAGAACTTATTTGTTGATTTTCTTTTAGGACAAATGTGGCACCCGTGTAAAGGAAATTTATCCCTACCTGTTGCAAGAAATTCGACCTACTCTAGATGAATTGGGTGTTTTGACACCAGAAGAGATGGGGTATGACAAGCCTGAACTTTATTGTCCTGATGTTTTTGAAAAGCCCTTGTTCATGTAAGAATATTTTTTATTATTGTTTTATAGTAGATATCTTAACCTGAAAGGACTAACACCTTGTAATCATGTTTTTCATTTTACCTCCTTAAACAGTATATGCACTTGGAACATGTAGTGTAAAGGGGTTAAAAATTTGATATAAAATGTAGATGTATTTACTCATTTTAAAGATCCTGGGATATATCAGATTTTAAAGCTCAATCCTAGATTGCATTTTATAGCCATTCATTTCTTTCTTATTTTGGTAAAGGATAACTAAAGTAATTTTAGGGATTGATTAAAAATACTACTTTTGATGTTCGGTAACTAAAATTTTAATGGAATTCCCTGGTCCAGTGAATGGGGGGGCACCCTTTTCATTGTACCCTCCTCCCCCCCTGCAATTTTTTTTTATAGATTATGCAAACTAGTGTACGTTCACTTTAGACTCATAAAGGCTGGGATGCTTTTAAAATAGTCCATTTCCCCCCTGCAATTTTTTTTATAGATTATGCAAATTAGTGTATGTTCACTTTAGACTCATAAAGGCTAGGATGCTTTTAAATAGTCCATTTTTTAAAGAAAAACATGTATGTTTTTGTTTTTTTAAAAAGCAATGAAAGACCTATCAGTTTTTTTACATGAAATGAGACATATTTTGTGAGAATGGGTTGTTTTTCATGTGTAAAACTGTTTTAAATATATTAATAAAATTGTATTTTATATTATTTTAAGAGTTTGTCTTTTTAAGGATATTAAATCATTTTACTACTTGCAATTTTATTTTTGAGAGGATCAGGGTGAAAAATAAGGGGGTATTTTTTAGTAGCAAATTGCTAATCAAAATTTCATTTATGTACCAGTTTTGACGTTTTGATTAGCAGTTCACAACTGTATTTCAGAGTTTTAAACCAGTTTGGAAATAAAGAGAAATATGCAAGTGCAAGAAGGATAAAGCTTCAAATTCTAATCTATTTTAAATTTCACCAATTATTTTCATTATAGGTCTTTTCAGATATTTCATAATACAGTGAAACCCCGATTTTACGTTTCTCAAGGGACTGGGTGAAAAAAAACGTAAAATGCGGGAAAAACGTAAAATACGGGAAATACATAGAATGCAAAAATCAAATAGAAAAAACTAAAGGTAGTAAAGATGACTCTTTCAAAAGGTATAATATGTATGTTTTACGAAAAGACCATTATTATACATACCATTTTAAGATCATTTTAACACATTTAGTTATGAATCCTGGCGTTTAGGTTGAAAATAGTCCGTAATAGTGTATTGTTTTTTAGTCATTGAGTTCAAAGTGAATGCAGCATCTTCTAGGATTGAAATACTTTGCAAGTTTTTTTCCTGGTCTTTATAAGAAAGAAAATAGTCTTTCACTATTTGTAAGCTCTTTAATGCAATACTGAAAGAAGGGACGGGCTGTGTTTCCGGTTGTTCTTGTTAATATTCATCGGCGGACGAAAAGTCCATAAGGTCGTCTACGGATGGAGCAGTAGCTCTTTCAGCGTCGCATGTTGCTAAGTTTTCTGGGATGTAATCACCGAAGTCATAGATAAGTGTTTCGTTGTCCACCGCAGATGATTCTTCATCTGTTCCCGGTTCATTAGACGCTACGATTCCGCTTTCTTCAAAACAATGGGAAATGCACTGTTGTGTAACGTTTCTCCATGACGCAGAAATAAAATGCATAGCCTCTAGAACACTTAACTTTAGTTTGCAGGCATCATTTAGGTTTCCATTTTCTAGTTCAGCTACAGCTTTCCGGACAAGTTGCTTTCTGTAATAAACCTTGAAAGATCGAATAATGCCGAGGTCACAAGGCTGCAATTTGCTTGTACAATTTGCCGGAAAAAATATGACACGCATATTAGACAGCTGCAAATCCGGATGTGCAGTGCATTGATCAATGAACAAAATTATTTTACGATTTTGCAACTTCATTTGTTTGTTTAGTTTGCGCAAAAAGTCTTCGAAAAGGACTTGGGTTATCCACACTTTTTTGTTTGCTTCTTACTTTGTCGGAAAACTTCTAACGTTTTTGAAGCATCATGGTTTGCGCAACTTTCCAACAACAAGAGACGTCAGCTTCTCACTTCCATCAGAATTACAGCACAGTAAAACCGTAAGGCGCAATTTAGACATCTTCCCTCCATGGCAGGAGTCTCCTTTAGCAACGTAACTTTTATCCGGTAGGAGGTTAAAGAAAAGTCCGGTCTCGTCCGCATTGAATACGTCCTTTGGCTTGTATCCTTTGGTCAAATTTGGTAGATTTTTCTTCCATTCTTCTATTGTAGCTTCATCTACACTTGATGATTCTCCCGAAAACGATCTATACAGAAGATTATGTCTTTTTTTCATTCTGTCAATCCAGCCATTTGAAGCTGTGAAGTCTTTCAAACCACCAAGCTTATCTGTGATTTCTAGAGCTTTTTCTCTTATTATCGTGCCATTTATAGGTACATTCATGGCACGAGCTTCTTTCAACCACTTTACTAAGATACCTTCCAGCCCGTCGTACGGCGATTTTTTCAATGTTTTCCGTTTCTTGGAATTTTTTCCACCCACTTTCTCGATGTTTTTTTCAGTGCATTCTTTTTTCTGTAGTATGGATTGCAGGGTTATCACGGGAATTCCTTGTGATTGAGCGAACGCTAATTTCGTTCCGTGAAATTCATCAAATTGTTTAACAATTTCGGCTTTCTCAGCAACGGAAAAGTTTTTGCGTTTTTTACTCGTCATTTTGGCACAAAAAGGTTAGAAATGCGACCACCGTGTGCTAAACAGCAACTGAAAGGCTTATCTGAAAACGTGGAGAAGGGTAAGGCCTGCCCCCTCCCCCCCTACCCGATGAAAGAAAAGGAGCCACCCCATCTGATTGGTTAACTGGAGTGTTCTTCCCCGGGAAGGGAGCAGTCCGCAACAGCGGGTGTTCAACAAAGGAAGGGGGGGGGGAATCCAAGAAGACAGGAAGACAGGAGTCTGGACAGGAAGACAAGATTTCAGAAGACAGGAGTCTGGAATGCGTTTCTGTTTTCATGATTAACTTTCAACAACATGGATTAGCTTTAAAAAAGCACAAAAGGAAAAAATAGTAGTATTGCTTTTTTTTTTTGCAAATTTTTTTGTAAATTATTGCAAATTTTTTTTTTTTTTTTTTTACTTTCCAGTCCAGGGAAAAAACGTAAAATGCGGGAAAGTCCATAAATAACAAACTTACAATCTGGGTTAAATTAACATGTATTGGTGTACGGAAAAATGGGACCTGATGAAAAAAACGTAAAATGCGGGAAAAACGTAGATTCAGGGGACATAAAATCGGGGTTTCACTGTATTTGTTTTTAAAGACATCATAAAAAATTCATTTACCATGAACCATTTAAGTACTTTAGCAAGGCAATTTAAAATTCATTTTCCTCCATAATGTTTTAATTGTTCAAGATTTTTTCAGCTTTAATTTTTTGCCATAATTACAGATTATTTCCTAATATACCTGTTTCACTCTTGAGTTTTTAAATTTTCTCATCTTGATCTTTTAATTTTTTACTTTTTCAAGCTGAAGAAGTGTTTACTATTATTTATTATTCCTCTTATTTTTTAGAAGGCAGGCCAGTAATTTTTTTTTCACTGTCGTGATTTTTAAAATTATATCTCAAAATGCAATGCAAATTAATTTTTACATCACAAAACACAAATTTTCCATTGTGATTTGCTATGTGATGCCGCTTATTTTGCACCCTGGGACAGATTATGAAATAGTTGAAAGAAATTTTCTTTACACTTTTCCTAAGACAAATGAACTTTATGAATCGAATAAAAACAAATCAAAACAAATGAACTTTATTCAAATGATGTCATCGAAATATAAATCGCCTGGCTCTCATTATAAAAGCAGCATTTCATTCATAAACTTATTTCCATTCCTTTCATTCATCACAATACTACAATAATTTATTTCATTTAAAAACTTACAACCATTGAGGTACAAGTAATTTAACTCTATGCTTAAAACTTCATCTGCTTCTCTATGTAAAATCAATGAATGTTTCATTCATATCAGCTATATTGCAAGTACTCTAGAGCTAAATAATTTACATTAAAGAAATGCAGCAATTCTCATACAACTCATTCTACATCTTTTGGTGTTTACATTCGCTATAAGTGAAAATTAGGCTTTGTTGTAGAAATAATCAAAGTTTGATGATCATTTAAGCTCAAATATATTATAATTGCATTGTTTCATAATGTAGAGGCACAGAATTTAAGCAAAAGTAAAGCAGATTTTTGGATGGATACAACACTAAATATAAATTAAAAAGAACTTTAAAAATCACGATTTTGACACAAGATGGATGCCATATTTTATTTTGAAGTGGGTCACGTGATCTCTTCATATAATGGGTGTAATTATTATTTTAATTTTTATTTAAAAAACTGCTGAATATATTTTGCTGAAAATTTTTTTATATATTTTATGGAATAATTTGAATATTTCCTAAAACTTTCAAAGCAATTCGTAAATTTTAAATTCGCTTAAAAAATGTTTAAAAAATTAGGTCCTATAGGGTTCAATGTATTTCATTTTTTCAACCCAGGTTCAATCCAAAACTAATTGGGTGATATTATTCATTTATATTCCCATAGGTCCTACAGACCGTCTGAACAACATACTAAAATTTAATTTTGAAAAAGTTATTTTTACGGCAGTTATCATGCTAATGGACAGACAGACAGACAGAATGAACAAAGTCATAAACACTTTTCAACTATGTTGTAAAGTGTTAAAAATCTTATTTAGTATGTAAACACAATAAATAGATTTCAGTAAGTCATCACATTTCAGGTTTTAATGGTTTTATTTTTAATTAAAATTTCAGAATTGACAATGTTACTTTTTAAATCTTGAAAATGTAGTTTTTTAAAAGTTTTTCAATATATATTAGAAGAAAATAATAATAATACAAAATAGGGAGGAGGGTGGTGAATGAAATATATTCAACCTATAAAGCAATAATATACTATATTTTGTGATATCCTAGGTTCTGGAAGGCATATTAAAATATCTTGCATCAATTTTTTCAGAAAAAATAAATATCTTTAATAGACTTTTGTCACATTAATTGCTCAAGATCATAATTTATATCAATTCTTTTAATGAAACAAATGTAATATTTTTTATAAGAAATTTTAAAAGAATATAATTGCCTTTATTATAACCTTTATTCTTGTGTTTAAATATTAGTCATGCTGTAAAATATTTTTAGTTTTGGTGTATTTTGTTTCACTATGAATTAACATATTGCTGTCAGAATCATTAGAACTTTCAGATATATTTACAAGATATTTTCCATTCCTTTTTTTGCTCCAGAGTTTCAGTAATTAACACTTTTTTAATATTATTTCTGGCTTTAATTGAATCGGCTCTTTTTTGTTTTGGTTTTTTCTCTTCTTCCTGCATGGCTTCTTCTGGGATATTTTGAACTGGTATATCAGTTGGTATTTTTGATGACTCTTTTCATCTGAAACTTATTGACTAACGTAAAAAGCATTTAGTAAGGGCAGCATTTTTACTTGAAATCAAAATTTTGCCAGATGATTTCCATGCAATAATTGTGTTGGAAGTGCTTGTTAATGGCATATGACGATTAAAAGTTGTTGATTCTGGCTGTCTAAGCAAAATTTTAAGATTCTAAGTTCTAAAATTGTACAGCTAATATTTTTGTTGTTGAATTTTTTTTCCAGAACTCTGGTGTATTCTTTTGATTAATCATTGCAAATTCATGAGTGAATTTGCTTGCCATTTTAAATATAAGTCCATGATGTATCCTGGCAGCATCTACAATAATTTTCCAACTTTTTCTTCCTCTTCGTTTGAGAATACCTGCCTGTTTACATAGTTAGGCACAAACCTAATGGATGATGTGTGTTCAATGTTCTCACATTTCACTTAGCTCCTATTTTTTAGGACTTGTACTTTTCAAAATAACACATTAAAAGCGTTGTTTTTGCAATACATGTCTCTTTGCCGGTCAATCGAATGGATCTATTATCATCAATAACACTTTTCAGCCTGCTTCATGACTTCATTTAGCACAGTTCCTTTACCAGTCAGTGGTTTGTTATGTGACATTCCTAGAAAGAAAAAAAAAAGTGTTAAGATATTTTAAAAAATATATTTATAATGACAGAATTATATTGAATTGATTTTTTGAAATTATTTTATTATTGATAAATGATCAATGCTTTGTGTTCTAAATTTTACCTCTTTACACCAAACAATAGCTTTATCGTGATAGTACTGCCATATTATCTTAAGAATGGGATCTGAAGATAAGGGTAAGAAAGGGAATTAACTTAAAGAAAGTGAGTGGGGGGTAATTTTTTATTTAATGACTTTTTTCCTGTTTTTAGATTTGTCTTGATTTTGTGGAATTTGTATTGTGCATTTCAATAAAAAAAGATAAATAATATTTTAAAGGTAATTAGTTTATTAAATTATTAACTAAGATAGCTTAAAGAACAAATATGTACCTCTGCTCACAGGCAGGCTTTTCAAAAAAATTGGACGAATCATTTTTAAACACAGACATAATTGGACTTTATAAGTTAACAAAATATCTTAGTTTAATTACAGAAGAATGTTTAAATTTAAATTTGTTTAAAACATTTTTAAAACCCTTTACAAAGCATTATTAAAAGAATTTAAAACTTTAAAATTCGTATTTTCCCCAAGCTCAAATAGAATTAAAAATTTTAGAATACTGCTCTCTAGAATAAAGCAGTGAAATTTTAAATTCAAAGAATTAAATTAGAATCGTACATTTCAGATATTAAAAACAAATAAAATATAATAATTAGGAAATTAAAAGTTCCAAAAATTCTATTATAGTCACCCAACAGGTTCTTCAGATTAATCAACATTATGGCAAAAACCTCTAGTAGCCAGTCAGATGGCACCGGAAGAGTTTCTTTCCGAAGTTTCACAGGACATTTTATCACAGGACATTATTAGAAGAATTACACTTCTAATAATGTCCTACATCACAGGACATTATTAGAAGAATTTTATCACGAACTCCATGTTCAAGTGTCCGTCAAGCTTTGACAAAATCTTCAAAAAAGCTCTATATAATGCTTCCTGCCATATGGCAAGTAGGAATCTTTAATTAAATAAAGAACTGAATTGCACTATTTTTACAGATTAATATGTGGGAACTCACCCTGTCCTTAAAAGTCATTAAAAGTGCTTAATTTTGTCAAACACATTTTCAAGGCCTTTAAGTGCTTGAAAATGCAATTTTTGCCTGCATCAGAAATATAGAATTCTTGCCTTCTGTTGAAATTTTTGTAATGTTTCTATCTCAGGTAATCACATTTTGTTTTAGAATGTTTACTGTAATGTTTGACTGTAGAAGAAAGAGCAGATGAGTTTAAAAAATATGAAAAGAAATTAAATGTGAAATCTGATAAATTGTAAAAACATACACGATGAAGGTGGTTAGTAGTACTGTATTAAAATTTTATTTGTAATTTATTTAATTTGCATTAGGTAGTTATTTTTATATTTCATTGAATATACTTTTCTATACAACTGTTCTTTTATCAAATTTTTAATTAAAACTACATAAATGCGATATTGTACTTTCATATGGTTACTTTTCATGTTATATGCAGAATTCTGTAACTGTTTATGAATAAAGTGCACTTTATTTAAAAAATGTATATAAAATCTTTGCACAGCATCTGAACAAAATATCAAAATGTACGAAAATGTTTTACTACTTTAAACTTTTTGCTTGAATAACAGTAGTCATTAAGGATTTCCATTTTCTTTCTTGGAGCTGACACTTTTGGTTTTCCTGAAAATTTATATTACTGTACAAGATAAGAATCCAAAAGATAATAAAAATACTTAATAGTTGCATCAAACATGAAGTGTACACACCATTTTCTACCTAATGAAGGCTCCTTTATAAATTTCTTGTTTATAATGGTTGTGTGTGTGTGTGTGTGGAGGGGGGGGGAAGCTGAGAGGGTTGGCATCAGCATAGTGTTAAGCAACAAGGACAAAGACTACTCATTAAATTCATCTATGCTTTTGACTTTTATCAATTGCAATATATTATATTTAATTATTGTTTTCTGAATTGATCTTCATTATATCTTTGCAGGAGCATGAAAAAAGATTAAAGGATAGAAAGAACTTCAATAGTTTATGAAACATAGAGGGAAAATAGTTATAAATTCTAAATTTTGTGATTTGTCTAATAAATGTCAGTTCCTTATTACTGTTGCCCTATCATTTTGTTGTACATTAATATACTGCTGGCTATACTATGTATGAAAAGCTGTAATGAATGATTTAATGTTTTTCAGAATACGCTACACAGAGTATAAAGTTTTCATTAAATGACTTTCAAATGAAGTCTGTAACTAAAACAATTGCAACTATTCAAGTTTAAGTACCAAATTTCTCTTTATTAAATAAAAGTAATTTCTGGTTCTCAAGATGGTGGCAAAATTTTAGTTTGTATATATAATCCATTTAAGCACTGAATTTCTATGAGCTAATTACTGGTCATATGCATATTACATCACTACCGACAAATTTATTTGCTGTCGAACATTTTTGATGGAAATAAAATCTCCTTGCCTTCCCGTGTTAGAATATACTTTTTTTGCTGTTCAAAGTTTTTGTTACTACAATTGCATATGTACAAAGGATACATTGGTTAAAAATTGCAAATATAGATTTATAAAATCTGATAAAAAAATTATCCGACCTTAGGCCAGGAAAAAAATCTAGGTCATATATTTAGTTCAAATGCTAATCTCCTTCAAAATAGGAAACTTCTGAGTTCACATACTTCTCCCAGTGGTGTTGCTATTTTTGGAAACATTTTCCAAAGTCCTTTTTAGGCATGTTCATGAGACGCTTCATTGCATTTCTCTTGATTTCTTCTGCATCTTGAAATTTCTTTCCTTTGAGTGGCATTTTAAGTCAGGAAATAATCAAAAGTTGGACAGGTTGTGTCTGCAGAGTAGGGAGGCTGCTGAACCTGTGTAATGCTATTTGTTCTATAAAGTTCTGAATGAGGTACGATGCGTGGACTGGAGCATTATCATGATGGATCGGGAGCATTATCATGATTGATCGACCAAGCACCACTTTGTCATAGTTGAGGCCTCTTGTATCTAACAGCATCTGGTAAATGGCGGAGAACAGATATGTAGTATTCTTTGTTGTTGGTCTGTCCTTGTGCTTTGTGGAGTGTATTCATGATGTACTGTATCCTGGTAATCAAAGAAAACGTTCACCATGACCTTCACATGACTTCATGATTGGCATGCCTTTTTTGGCTGTTGAGCTAACTGTGCCTTTGTCTCAGGGTCATAACCATAGACCCAGGACTCATCTCCAGATAGATATTTTCGTAGAATCAGGGTCAGCATTGGTACATTCTAGCATGTCATGCACAACTTGCAGACAGTTTTTTCTTCTGATCATATGTGAGGAGTCTTAAAACAAATTTTGGAGCGACACCGTACATGCAAATATCGTCAGTCCATAAAATTACGGTCAGCGTTGGTGCATTCCAGCATGTCATGCACAACTTGTAGATAGTTTTCCTTTCTGATCATAAGTGAGGAGTCTGGGAACAAATTTTGTGGTGACACTGTGCATGCGAAGATCGTCATAGAATTGCTTGCACTGTACTAAATGAAATTCCTATTTCACTCGCAATCTCTCTAATTTTTACTCTACTGTTTTCCATCATGATTCACCGCGCTTCCTTTATTTTTAGGAGATTTCTGCTGGTTGAGGGCCTGCCAGAATGTTCGTCACTTTCGACTGATGTTTGGCCATCTATAATAAAATCACGCATGTTAGCACTGTTAAATAAAATCGCAAATTTTAACATTTTTTCCTAAAAAGTCACAAATGTTAGTGCTATTTAAAAGAAATTGTGCTTTTTAGCATTCTTTACAAAAACAAAAATCTAAACTTTTGAGAGTCACAGATTACTGTGCTCTTTCATAAAATTATCGAATTTTAGCATTTTTTCATAAAGTTTATGAATTTTGGTACTTTTATATAAAAATAACAAATTCTAGTACTTATAAAAATTGCAAAAATATCAAATCTTGTTATTATTTAAATAATTTTGATTTTCAAGAAGCGCATAAAACACACAGAATATTAAGCCATGTAATTATGCATGAATTATTATACAACAACACATCATATATTATGTCTATTTAGTTTTTTTAGCTTTTTTTGTTTTTTGTAACAGACAGTGTTGTGTTATAATTTGTGTGTAATTATGTTGCTTCATCTTAACTTTCATTTTTTTGCAGTGCTTTACTTAACTCTTTCCGGACTGCAGTCTTGAATACACGTTATCAATCGACGCGTGGACGCATCAACCGTCCGGAAAGGGTTAATAAAATGTAGCATTGCTGTTTTCAACTTCTGTACCTTTGACAATATGACTAATGCTCCCATTTAATATTGACTCCCCTCTGGACTGATTCTTGTGAGTTGTATCAAAATTCTATATATTCTATTCAGATAAAAAATGCAAATATTTTCTTAATTGAAATTTTCAGAATGCTGATTTCCTTGCTACATACTGCTACATAAAGGTTTTATTTCTACTTCAAATTCTAAGCTTTATTGATAGCTCCCACAAAATGGGATTTTTGCTGCTTTAAAAGCACTGTATGATTGTGTTATGCATATTTCAGCACTATATTTATGGGGAAGGGGACGTAATTATGAAGAAGGCAAGAATTAAAATTCCTATTTTTTTATATCAAAATTCCTCTTTTTTTCGTAAAAGTTGAGTGCAATCTCTGTGTGTTCTGAATGAAATTTGGTACAGATATTACAATTGTGAATACTAGAAACCTATTGATTTTAAACTTAATTGAATGTTTGGATGACCTTTGAATAAAATTTTGAAAAAAAAAAAAAAATTACAAACTCAGAACCTTCAATAATGTTACGCAAATAATCATTTCTTGTGTAATTTTTAATTATAAAACGATTGACACAAATTTTAGAATGCTACCGGTAAAACTTACTGCTCATGGTGCCCCTGGGAGTTAAAGATACATCTGCTTTCCTCTTTTTTTTTGCAGAGAGCGTGTGATTTGGAACGTGAATGTATTACTTGTGTAACAGACACTTATTTAATTACTTATAAGTAGTGGTCACTTATTTTGAACTTGAGCAATGCCGGGTAATTAATTCTAGTTTAAAATAAAAAGGTTGGACAATTTGTAGTTTTCCATATGTTTGACCATATTAAAAAAAAAATAATTTTCAAATTAGTAGATATTGATGCGAATTAGTTGGAGACATTTTGTTGTTGTTGTTGTTGTTGCTCATAACCTCCTGTTTCGGTCGAACCACAAACAGGACCAGTGATGCCAGAAGAAGGACAAAGAATGACACAAGACGAGATCACAAAGTTTTTTTTTTATTATTAACACAAACAAGCATCACTGTCGAAGGTCTGGGGTGGGTGGGTGCAGCTTCACATTTGGCGAGGACCCAGAAGGCGGAAGACTGACTTCATCCTCAAGAAAACACCCATGCCTTACTCGGGATTCGAACCCAAGCCCACTAGACAGCAGTCGGAGACTCTATCCACTTCACCACCTGGGCGGCAGACTTATAGTAAGTCAATTGGTTAAAACTGTCCTTGGAAAAGTTTTGCATTGGCTGATTACATATATTTGGACATCCTGATAATTATACACATTTTGCTCATCTTTCAATTCAAATAAATTTTGTTTTTTGAGGTGATATGTCATGTTCAAATCTGTGGGCATTATATCTGAAAAACAAATTGACAGATTCCAGTGAAATTTGTTATGATTATTACAATCTAAATACTGAATTTATTTTCATCTTGAGTATGATCAGTCATTATAAATGTCCTTTGATAAACATTTAATAAAAAATTTAAAAATAAAATTGTTAAAAGTTCAATAAATATATTTGTATTTAGTTTTACATTAGAAAAAATGAATGGTGGATTTGCTAGCCTGCACCATTGACCAGATATTGCATTAAAAAAAAATCATTTATAGAAAAAGTTATCCAATTTAAAATTCAATAAGTATGATTAAGTGTATTAACAATTTATTACATTGCAGTGACTAAAATTATTTCATTTAGATAATGTGTCATTTTTCTCATAGTGTTTTTTATAACAGGAATACATTGTGATGCCAAAAATGCAACTGAAAATGTAAAATATCATTTCACATAATATTAAGTTACTATAACCTTTTTATATCATTGTTGCATATGTGCATTGAATGATTCAATTACATATTAAAACCATGGAGTTGAAGAAAAAGGAGATAATAATGGATGAAAAACTTGAAAATACCATAATGCTTTGAGAATTATATCTAGTTGTCACTAGTGTTTGTAATACCCCATCTGTTTGTTCTCATTTGACACAACAGAAAAAGCCTGGTGTTTAAAATATAAATTAAGTTTTAATTTAAGTTCCCTAATTATGGGTAGAATAGTGGGTGTTTTGTTCTTGGTTGTAGAACAGGATACAGAATATTATGGAAACAAAAATAAATTGAAGGATAAAAATAAATATGAATACATAGAAATATTATTTATTGAGGGTTTTCTTTTAGAAAAACATACAATGTTGGAGTTATTTTACTTAATTTTGGTGTTGCTCCCCCCCCCCTCTCACTCTTTTATTTTATCTCCATGATTAACCCCTTAACGCATTTGCCCGTGTCTGACACGGGAGAAAGTTACCGGCAAATTTGCACATGCCCGTGTCTCACACGGGCGATCTTGTATCTCGCGTTATTTTATTTCTAATGCCCGTCTGAGATCCATTCTAGTAAAAATAGATAGGCTAGATTATAATTAAACTTATTTACCATTGATGGCACCACTATGCAGCATTTTTCTTGTGTAAACCATGTGATGTATTTTGATGATTAGCTATAAGTTTGTCAGGAATTCTTTGTTATAAAGCAGTTGTTTGGTGTGGAAAAGGTAATATATCCATTTTTATTGCGTTAAATTACATAAAAGTAAACAGTTAACCATAAATTAATTTTTACTAAGTGTTTTTGTAACTTGTTTAGAAAAAGTTATCTGATAATAAGCGACTCGGACGATTTTGAATATGCCAATTTATCAGAAAGTTTCAACGATGAAAGTGATGATCTCTCGAGTGATAGAAGTGAATCTGAAGATAATGATAACGAGATTTTGGCTGTAGCAAGAAATTGGTATCAAATTAGTACAAATCAACCAAATGTTGTACCACCGAGATTTCCATTTGAGATTTTCAAAAAAACTCATTTTTTACCAGTTTTTCAAAAAAAAACTCGTGCTTTAAGGGGTTAAAACACTAAGTAATATATGACACTACAGAGTTCAAACTAAATAAAAATGATAGGAGAAATTTTTCTTTTTTGTAAGCATTTTGAAAGGAATTTTGATATACTAAAAATGAATTACTTAAATTCTATGTTTATCGATATATTAAATAGTGTACAATAATTTGAAATGGACTTTAAAAAAATTGTATGATTTTTTTTTACATTCTGTAATTAGTAATTCTGTTTGTTCTTTGGAACCAAGTTTTTCTTTATCACTATTCTGTCACGAATATAAGTTGATCGTAACCAGATCTATAATGTAGTTAATATAAATTATCAAGGAATGCACTGCTGATTACCATTGTCTCATTTTGTGAAAGAAAATTCCATTTGGCGACTGAGAAAAAGATTTGTCAATAATGAATTCTGGTGATATCAAAATCAAAAATTGTGGTTTTACTAATCATAATGTAATAGTACTGTATATCTTTTCCGAAATAATGATTATTGAAATTTAATAATGTATAAATGAAAATGAATTTTTTAAATGGAAAGTCATCATAACATTTGGCAGATGAAAACTTCAAAGCTGTACTTAATGTCCTAAACACAATTTTAAAATTTCTAATAACTGGACCCATTTCCTGTACACCATTACATATTTATGACTCTTCAATCATGATTTTTTTAACTTTGACTTCTAAATTATATATTTCTTTAGAAAATTATTCTGTTTAGAGCTGCCTTTACCATAACCACCTTTAGCTAAAATGCCTCCATGAAAATAAGTAACATCCCAGCTCAAAAATAACTGCTAGGTGGTGCTAGTTATCATCTGAAACAACACTATTGTTTTTCCATTTGAGTATGTGCTTGACCTTGAAGGATTTGTTATATTTATTTAATTTTGATCTTGTTTTCAAATTTTTTGACTTTGATTTTCATGTATTTTTAAATTGTAATATCTAGCTTTTAATATGGTTTATTGTAGTGCCCTTTTGTACATCAAATATCATGAAAGACTGTATAAGTCTTTTTGAATTTCCCTTGGAAGTCAAAAATCGGGAGAAATGGATTAAAGCAGAGACTTTTCAGAAAAAGTTTGTTTACGTGCATAATTTTGGCACAAACGACATATCTAGGTTGAAGTGTGAACGTTTTAAATCTATTTTGTTCTTAATAATTAAGAAGTTGCTGATTTTCCAAAGAAAGTTTGTATACTGCACAAATTAAACTATTAAACTCTATTAAGAGCAATTCATCAAAAAAGAACCATCACTACTAGTTGACACAATCATACATGGCAAATATTCACTGTGCTTTATATACTTTGTATATAGCTGTATAAATTTAAAATTTTCATTAAAATTTCATATTGATATCTATAAAGAATTCTTTTATGTTTGTTTACATCTTATTATATGCAAATTCAAATCAGATTTCATTTTACAATAACCCTGAGCGAAGCTGAAATTTCTATCTATCAATGTATCTATATCTATCAAGATATCACATTCACATTATCTACGATCTTTTAAATCTTCATCTTGTTCTAGCTGTCACCACTAGATGGCGATACATAACATCTTTTGTAAGTGTATCGTAGTTTCCACTTTTTAACAATAGAAAAGAGGGAAATGAACATGCAGCGTTTTAGATAAAGGTGGCTAGGCTATGTCCAAACTATGTCTTGTGAAACCCTTGAGGCACCGTGCAACTTGACAAAAGACTCCGTGAAAACTATGAGAACAAAAGGACACTTAAAATAATTAGCCCATTAGTACATATAGGCTCTTCTGAATGCTCACATGTTAAGTGTTTGCGGTCAAATTCTTTCTAAAAAATCTGATGTGGGCAGTACATGGTTTATCCTGCAGACTCATATTCACTTTCTCTTTATTTCAATAATTCATTGAATTTAATTGAACAAAGTAACAGCCATAATTACTTTAACTTATACTGAATTTGCACTTTTAATTCAATTTTCATTTTCATTGGGTAACTAGACTTATTTTGAAAGGTGGCGTAGCAAAAAAACTAAAATATCTAGAGAACGGCTAGTCCTAGAGTAATGGGAGTTGGTCTTATTTTTTTTGTTGTCAAAAGTTACATATAAAATAAGCATTTAATTGATATATTTGAGCATACTTAGTCTTTCATTTTAGATTAAATGATTTTTGCTTGCTATTTTGCAAAAAAAGGAAAGTTCCTTTTTTTCCGAATCGTACCTAAATCTAATTAGCACCAGTTTAACCAGCAAGTGATTTATCTACCAAATTTTGTGAAAATAGGTCTAGTTTTCCAGCTAGAGTTGATACAGGCAATTTTTGCTAGCTCTTTCTCAAAAAAAGCGGACTCTTTTATCCCCGGAATTGTATTAAAATGTAATCAGCACCAGGGTCACACACAAGTGACTTGCCTACCCAATTTTATGAAATTTGGTCCATTAGTTTTTGAGTTAGAGTGGATACATACATTGCACAGACAGACACACACACACAGACGTCACACTAAAAATAGTTTTTCAGTGTTCTAGAGGGCCCAAATCTTGTAGATCCGTTGGAAATTCGAGTTGCGATTTTCGGAACAATTTCAATACTTTCCCTATAACTTACGATGTATTGCAGGGAAAGTAAAAAGGGCTCTGCAGGACTAAAAGTTTAGGAACCACTTCTTTAGAGCATTGCACTGAAGTAACATCTGTAGAGATTTTTTGTTTTAATTTTAAAAAATCATTGGTTTTACAGCTTTTGTGAGTTGTGAAATGAATGTTAAGAGAGTGTTTTAACAGAGTTTCTACAATTTCTCAGAAAAAATTAGACTTTTAAAAGAACATAAAATATTTTTTATACTAATTTATTTTTATTTATCAACATATAACTTTCTACGAACTACAAGTAATTTTCCAAGCTTAGACTGAAAAATTCAGCATTTTGATCCAAAAAAATTAAAATATGAACACATTTTTATTTTAATTTCACACCCTCTAATCTTTAGAGCAAGCATTAAGCTTAAAAGATACTTCCTTTTTTTTAACCACAAAAACAATAGATTTTTTTTCTCTTTGGAACATTCTCTTTATACTTAGAAGTAATGTTAGTCAAAGTATCATAGTTACACATAATGCTGCATTAGTGGGAAAAGGAAAGGGTCTTTTTTTTTTTTTCACAAAAGATGAATTCATTTTCTAATATTTTCCTGTGCATTGCTTTCTTTATAAATTCCAATCTGTTTTCTAGAAAATTAATTTAAGGGTGTCCTACAAAAATTAGGTACTTTTAAGAGACCTAAATGTTTATTAACAGAATTAAGGAGTTTTAAGGAATGTCTGTTTAACATGGAGAGGCAGGTGAATGTTTTCCATTTTTTGTTCATTGCATGCTTAAATTAAAAAACTATAAACTCTAAATTTCCATTTTGTAACATTGCCTTTTGACTATATTAAGACCAAGGTGTCAAGAAAAGTCATGGATCACGTAAATAACTGGAGAAGTATTAGGGTTATCGTACATTTTTATTGCAGATGTATAGATAACCCCTCATGCTCTGCACGATGAGGCAACTTTCTGGGGGGCCGCTAAAGTTTGATTAGAAATTTAGATTTACTGGCCATCGCAAAAAGTTACCGTCCAAAAACATTTTGACTAACCAAATATTTTTAAAATGAATTTAGTTTTTTTCTTTTGCTTCTTGAGATGTATAAAGTGTATTATATTGTTATGAATATGTAAAAAGTTTTACTGTGTGTGTTTTGCCTCTATTCAAATAATACATAGCGGACCTTTGCTTCTATTCATGGACAAACACCTTTCCAGGCAGAATTACGTGAATGTAGGGTTATCATATTTTGAATGTCGGACAGGGTTGCCATATTTGGTGATTTTTAGAATGCACCAAAACTTTTTCTAAAATATTCTTGGAAATACGAGCCCCTTTTGAAAGTTTCCAGGGAGAGTATATAAAAAGAGTCGTCACTCAGTTGAAGAATAGTTGACGTGATACGAACACAGTTGAATTGTGAGCTACGTCAGTGTTTTGAGAATAGTACCCACTATTTTGTGAATTAGCTGAGCATTTAATGGTTGTTTTATTGTATCTGACAGTTGTTTAGTGATCTTGTAAGATAATTATTGAGCTATTCCCTGCATATTGCTCCTGTTTATGCTTATCAGTGCTTTTAAGTAAAAGTGTTAGTTATCCAGAAATTTGAACTCATTCTTGTATCCTGAGAGTAGACCCACGATTCCAGAGGATACATTGTAACAATATTATGCCACCCCCCTGGAATATTAAAACATTTTCTGTAGATATATATATTTAAAATTTATTTATTGTATGCATCTAATTATCTATTTGCGATTATTCCGAAGAAGAAAAAATTATTTTTTATCTTTTCATAAAATAGGGATTCCCCTCTTATACCCCAATTATGGGTTTCTTACAAAGCTGGCTTGATGATGTTCTGTTTTGGTTGAAGCATATTAAAATTGCATTTTGAAATTCACTCATTTCACATTCAAAATTAGATCTATGACCTGGATTTTTATTTTATCTTTTTGTTTGTTCTTTGTTTATTTTCTGTCAGTTTTACATTTTGCCCCATTTTATAACTGGCTATTTCCATGTTTCATAATTATTTTAACTGGAGGATTTTTTTTTTTTATAAAGTTATTTTCTATTTTTAATTTTTCCGTATTCCAATACTTTTTTAGAGCAATTTAACTTTTCTTAGAACAATTTAAAGATGGCAACTTTTGGGGTTCGACCTCCCACCACCCAATTTTTGAATGATTTTTTGAAAACATTAGGACCTTCAATAAAGTTAAAAAATAAGTAATCATTTCATACGTAATTTATCATTAAAAATCGTATGACACCTACTTTAGAACACTAGTATAATCCGTTCTCGAGATTTATCTCGAGAACGGGTTTTAAATAAATTTATCGAAAAAGTTATGTAAAATAAAATAAAGTAGCAAGTATTTTTAAAAAAGGTTTATATTCTATATATAATATTATGAGAACAATCGACTAATATTATTCTCGTGGACCTTAATACGTTCCAGTCATGAAAGAAAATACTTTTTGAAATAGTTCTGTATTTTAACATACGACCATTGGAAAGTAGCCATTTTTTACTTTCTCATTTGTAGTATTGAGAAAGTATTGTTTTCAATTATTGAAAGTATTGTTTTCGATTTCGAGATTTTCAAGCCAATATATGTTTTAGGACTTCTTGAACACAATTTGCCGATTTGTTGCGGACACGATTGATAGCTGTCACACATATTAATGGATTTTCACAAAACTTTACATTCAGCTTTGTTAACAGAAAATCTAGAATTAGATAGAATTTTTTTTTTTAATTCGAGCGAAAACTTCAACTTTGATTCGAAATTTTATACTTTCTTAACATAGCAGCATAGGACGCATTTAACATAATCATGTATAAAAGGGGTTATTTATGGCTCGATCATCACGTTTCAATAATCGTGGTGAAAAGTAGCCGCGATACAATTTTTGTGTTCGTGATGTTAGTACCCCCCCCCCCCCCCCCCTCAGGGGGCAGATTAAGGTCCAACCTTCGTGACAACCTTGAGGTTTTTGCCAACTACAAGGAGAGCAGCTTTGGCTACGAATATCTGCCACCCATGACAAACGACCCGAAGAGCGAAGATCAGCGAAATCATTCACCGGGCAGGGTGAAACCGTCGAATCTCGACCCCAGTCGCCGACGGTTATAAAGAGCCTGCTGTTCTCCGCCACCTAGAAGCTTCTGCTTAACCTAAGCCATGTTAGCAGGCGGCCCCTCTACAGATTTATTTCCCCACAAGTAAGGAGTATCAGGGCTATGAGGAAGCCCAGTTCCATACACCGTCATCTTGTGATGCCCTATGGGGCACACCCTCAGGGGACATTATCAAACTTGGTATCAATCGAAATTTTTGTTCAAGCCATTTAAAATTAAGGGTAACATGCCATATTTGTGATCATTTGAAACAGCAGGTTTTTCGCATTTTTTCTTGTAAAATTTGAAAAAAATTTTTAAATGTTGCTTAAAAATGGAATTTGTGGCCACATTCCTTGTAATTTTTCCACGATATTCATTAAGAGTATATTGCATTTCTATGTGAATTTTATACGCGAGTATGAATAAGTCACACAAAGTGTCCAATTTCAATTTACTTGTTGGCAATTAAATGCCAATAACCGTGTGGAACGGTTTTATATATTTATATGCTCATTTGGCGATGGTTGTCATAGTAATTAGACAATCTCCTTTCTGAATTAAATAACGAAAGGTTAAATACATTATTGACATACAGAAAACATTATTAGAGTTTGGATTTTGAATTTAAGGAATTTATGGATTTGAACTCGAACCAAGGGTAGCGAGAGTGACGGAAAGATATTTTCGGCTCTATTTTAACAATCTAGGTGTCCGTTAGCTGTGATATCTAAAAATGTTTTTTTTTTATGATCTTAATGCGCTGGGTGCGACTAAACGCGGTCCAACATTCGAAGGATTTTTCCCCAATTTTCGTATGGGTTTTTGACATAATGGGGAATCAATTATGTTAAACAATTTATACGCAGTATTATAAGAAACAATAATGACACTCATATTAGAATAGTTTTCTTTGCCATAAACCGTTTTAGAGAGATTGCACTTTAGACTAAGTTTATCAAAGAAGTTACATAAAAATAAAGGAAGAATTTACAAAATAATAAATCCGGTTGCTCCTATCAGGCCAGTACAATCAATCGAATGCGTAGCGCCTCATATATACGCAGGCGCTTTTATTATTACTAGCCAAATACCTGTTGAAAATCAACGGTCTCGCAATAAGCAACCCCTGAATAATGTAAATTTTTTAATAATTCGCGTTTCACATTTATTCGACAAATCGAATATTTTGGTGTGCAGAACCCCCTAAAGAAGAAAATATTGGGAAACTTAATTTGCGCATTTCTTCCGTTCGAATTATCTACCCGTACACCACATTAAAGTCTATCTCATCCGGAAGCACCCCTATTTTATTATTTCAACTTTCGAACTTTTTTCTGTGAAGCACACCCATAAATGAACATTTTTGAAAATTTCTGGCTTGGATTTTTTATTAGATGATTGGCCCATATACCAAGCCTCTATTACATTTAAAAGGAAGCGTGCCTCATTTATTCGGAAATTCGAATATATTACTGTACGGCACCCCTTAAAGTAGCAAATATTAGAAATCTGAAATTTCACACTTTCTTTCTTTCAAACTATCTACCCGTACACCAAATTTGAAGCCTCTATCCTATCGAGAAGCATGTTTTTTCTATCACTTTACCTTTCGAACGTTTTTCTGTGTAGCATACCTTTCGAACGTTTTTCTGTATAGCATCCCGTTAATGAACATTTTTGTCAAACCGTATTCATCTTTGTTTTTTTTGTCAAATGGTTAGCCCATATACTAAATTTCAAGCCCCTATCACATTTTAAAGGGGGCGTTTTGCATTTGTTTGGCTAATCGAACATTTTAGTGAGCGGCACCCCCTACAATAGCAAATGTTGGAAAACTGAAATTGCACACTTTTTTCCTTTCCAACTTTTTACCCGTACACCAAATATGAAGGCTGTATCTCATCGTGAAGCATGCTTTTCTAGTATTTCGCCTTTCGAATGCTTTTGTCTGGAGTACCCACCCCCTTAAATATATATATTTCAAAACCTCTATTCTTTTTGTAATTTTTATCGCATGATTTGCCCAAATATCAAGCCTCTATCACGATTCCTAAGCCTATTTATTCCGAAAATCGAACATTTTGGTGTGCGGCACCCCCTAAAGTAGAAATTATTGGTAAACAGAAATTGTACACTTTCTTCCTTCCAAACTATCTGCCCTTGCACCAAATTTGATATCTCTATCTCATTCCGAAGCATGGTTTTTTATCAATTCACTTTTCGAACGTTTTACTCTGGAGCACCCCTTTAAACGAACATTTTCGAAGAATTATATTCGTCTTGGGTGTTTTCGTCAAATGATTAGTCCATGTACCAAATTTCAAGCTTCTATCAAATTTTAAAGAAGCCTTTTCTCATTTATTCGGTAAATCGAACATTTTGGTGTACGGCACCCCCTTAATTAGAAAATATTGGAAATCTGAAATTGCACACTTTCTGCCTTTCGAATGATTTATTTACCCATACACCAAATTTGAAGTCTCTATCTTATCGCAAAGCATGCTTTGCTATCATTTCACTTTTCGAACGCTTTGGTGTGGAGCACCCCCACCAGAGAACGTTTTCGAAAAATTCGATTTTTCCAGGGGTTTTTTATCGAACGATCGAGCCGTGTACTAAATTGCAAGTCTCTATCTATTCGGGAAGTGCCTAAAAAAGCGTGACAGACGGATACATGACAATTAGTATATACAGATAGATAGATTTTTTTCTTTATGATCTTAATGTGCTTTTACCGATTAAGATGCTGCATTTGCGCACTGATTGGAGGTTATTTCTGAAAATTTTCATCAATTTAATTAATCTTCCTTTTAAAAAAAAATATTGTTCATTTATAATTATATATATCAAAGTGTCCATGATTAGTAGCTGCATTGAAACTGCTGTTTATCTTTAGAATGAGAATGTGCTGCCTATATATATAGAATCGTGCCGTGATAGCTTAGATGGTATAGTACTGAATTTCCAAAGGTCCCAGGTTCGATTCCCGGTCTCGTACATTTTTCACTCTCTTGAAATTTTGAATGAAAAAAAGAAAGTTACACCATAGAATTCCATCGATCTGCCCTCTAGAAAAGTACAAACCTTTTTTTTTTGTGTCGTGATTTCCATGCCCCCCCCCCCCTCTCTAAACATTGGAAAAAAATTCCGTTGACGAATGCAATAAACGTATTGATAATTAATTGTTTTTTTTTTGGCCTAAAATTTCGAGTAATTCCCCCCCCCCCCCCTTCATAGACTCCGAGACTTTCCATGTTGTTTCAAGGGGCGGATCAACAAAATTCTTTCTTTTTTAATTTTAGCAGAAAATTGCTAGTAAGCACCTCCCACACCCTTGTATTTTCCATGTGATATTTTCATGCCCATTGGAAAATATATACAAGGTATGATCAAAACGTTCGGAGACCGTGCTGATATCTCCAACCCTGATTGGAGAAGAGGGGAACTATTTTACCGTGGCGTAAAGGTACATGTGACGGGAAATGTGAAAAGGAAGAAGCAGGTGTTTTTCCAGACAATGTGTGTCAGTGACCTGTAGTCGTTCGCGTTCATCGAATACGGAAATGCAGAATTTGATATTCGCACGTTGTTCTTCAAACGCTATTTCCGTTTTCGACGAACGCGAACGACTACCGTTCACTGACACGCATTGTCTGGAAAACCCCTGCACTGCGGACCTGCTTCTTCCTTTTCACATCTCGCGTCACATGTGTCTCTACGCTACGGTAAAATAGTTCCCCCCTCCTCCAATCAGGGTTGAAGATATCAGTACAGTCTCTAAACTTTTTGATCTTACCTTGTATGTATAAAGTTTTAAAGGTGTGATCCACTCGCCTCCTCTCTACCTGTCTCCTCCTGCGACCCCCCTCCACCTCGTATTTTGCGTAAATATCCTAAAGATATATAATATCTGCGGTATTTCGTTGCGCGTAAATATTTTTGACAAGAGAAAGGGAAGTGAGTTAGTTACTTCTTTTTTTATACCAGACGATTACGAAGTTTCTTGACTCACGTATGCAAAGGTGGCAGCACTTGCAGTCGGACCAGTTCCTCGGCTCGGACTCGACCCGGGGAGTGAGCTCGCCAGGTGCTTTTCTCTTCACTTGTCTTACCTAATTGTACGCAGGCGGTTACAGCAGGAGCAAGGAGAGGTCATCGCCGCGTTCGGGAGCCACATACCCCCAGGATTCAAAATAAAAATAATAGAATTGGTGAATGAAATCAAGGGGGTGAGTACGGTCACTTTTGTTGAGTTGTTCTTTAGCCGTTCGTCTCAAATATGCCCTTTAAATTTTCTTTAGATATATGTTATTTACTTTAACCCCGTTGTTGCCGTCACAGTCCGCGACAGCTTTTAATCAAGTGGGCGGTATTTAAGTGCGGTTCAATTTCGTCACACATTTAGAGATGTATTTGTTACTTTGGCGATCCTGGTAACTAATATATGTACAAGCCCTCAGTGGTGGGTTTAAATGCTGTCGGGGATATGAAAGGGACGGCGGATGTTCGGAAAGTACAAATAGGTTCACTTGTTTTAGATTTTTAAATATCAAAATACTTCAATTTATGATTTTTAAGTTCGCAGAAATACATTTTTTTTTTTCTGATCTCGATATTTTTAGTGGTGAAAAATCGAGTGGTGAAAAGTTTTGTTTATAAATTTTTTTTTTTTTGCAAGGTTCTTTTACTTTAAAAGTTTCATTATTTCCTTTTCAAAATGAGATCTTGTGCTGTCACTGTGTTTACAAAACGTTAGGTGAATATTCATTTTTTTTTCTTTAGATATTAGAACGAAACTTACTACACGTTTCCATAATGTAGTGTTTAATGAAGTGAAGTATGGGTCTTTAAAAACAATACCTTTAATGTATTGAATGATATGTAGAAATTAATATTTGGTATAATTTTATGGCTTTTAACGCACTATATATGTTCTCTCTTTAACTAATTTCGAAATCTGTAACTAATCCGAACAACTTTTATGTGTCACGATATTGTAATAATACAGAAAAAAAAATATGAGGATATTTACATATGTATTGCGCATGGGATATTTGCTATTTTAGATAAAATGCGACAAAATTCATATATATATATAACAAACAGTTTTCTTTCAGGCATGCATCCGTGGGGGGGGGGGGGGGCATTTTATGTTACCCAGCTAAATGTTAATAAATTCAGTCTAATTGTTATAGAAAAAAATATATATATATATATTATTGTTAGTAATATATATATATATACACACAATTGTAAATCCAATGGTAAATAAAAAGGTTTGAAGGTCCAATGAAATATATATATATTAGAAAGAAGTAATAATAAAAATAATTAATTCAAGTAATTGTGAAATATTAACATCAGCATAGAAGCAAAACCACTACCATAATGCCGATAATAGAAAAGATAAGCATCGGCCCAAATTCGAAGATTAAAAAGAATTAAATTCATCTTCAGGTCTGAGTATTTAATTCTAATTAACCCAAGCAAATGCCTGTTTAAGATTGGACAATAGTACATTATATATATATATATATATATATATATATATATATATATATATATATATATATATATATATATATATACACACACACACAGACAAGGTAGGACCAAAAAGTTCGGAGACTGTGCTGATATCTCCAACCCTGATTGGAGGAGAGGGGAACTATTTTACTGTGGCGTAGAGGCACATGTGACGCGAGATGTGAAAAGAAAGAAGCAGGTCCGCCGTGCAGGGTTTTTCCATACAATGCATGTCAGTGAACTGTAGTCGTTCGCGTTCGTCGAAAACGGAAATGGTGTTTGAAGAACAACGTGCGAATATCAAATTCTGACAGCGTTTGGGGAAATCGCCGACAGAAACATTGCACCTGCTGCTGCAAGTGCAATGGTTATAAATGATATATCAATGTTATTTAATTTGCATATCAATGTTATTAAAATAATAATTTATATATCAATGTTATTAAATTTGCCCCCCCCACCCCTCCTCTCCCGGCCATAAAGTCCTGAAAGAAACACGGGAAAAATATCCAAATAAAGCAAAAAACATAATGTTTTCTCTTGTAAAAAAAAATTCTTTTACAAAAACTATTATGTTGCTTGAATAATACATCGAAATGAAGACTTTTAAATGGTAGTAAAAGTTATAGTCTTACTATTTATTATCCTGTTGGAACAATCGGTTAAACACAATAAATATATACGAGTTTGGAAAATCTATGCCAAAAAGAGACGGAGAATTTAAAAAATTGAAAATATTTAGTATTACCGAAATCTTATATCTCAAGGCCGTAACTGATATAGCCCCATCAGAAATATTATACCGTTCATTTATAAAAATATTTTTTTTTATAATAACATCTTTATTATGTAAAGAGGTCCTTAGGACTGATAAATTCATAAAAAATATATATATATTCTGGACATTTTAAAACAATCCAGATGAAAATAAATTCCCATATACTGGAATATAGTCTAAAATGTCTCGTGTTTCTAAAGCAAACGAGAGTTTAAGAAATAGCTCTCGCTAAAAAATAATTCGTTTTTCTCAGAATGTGATTTTTTGATATTGAGTGGAAGATACCTCTGAAATTTATTAACATTTTTTTTACGGAATTTCCAGAATATATAATGCATGTTAATAACCAATGCATATTAATAATGCAGTAAACCTAAATATTTTCATGTTTTCCAGTTTTAATAAATACTTTTGTAAGTGGTTACGTTGCTGAAATTTCGAAAATTTTATAAAAGCTAAATACAACATTGCTTTAAATAGAAATGTAGTTTAAACACAAATTTATTTGGGTTCAAAATAAACAATTATTCCTCAAGTATAATTACATACCAGACATTTTGTGTTGGAATAAATATTTTCTGTGTGATGTTACTTGCAGCTAGCTGTCATACCTTTCATTTGCTCGACAAATAGCTCACAGTTTAAAAAATCTGATGTGGGCAGCACATGACTTTCCCTGCAGACATATATTCATGTTCTCTTTATTTTAATTAAATTTATTTCACTTTTAATTCAATTTCCGTTCTTATTCGGTAACCGGACTTATTTTCAAAGGTGGCATAGAGAAAATACGAAAAACTAAAATATCTCGAGAATGGCTAGCCCTAGTATAATAGGCTTGGTCTTATTCTTTTCGTCGTAAAAAATTACGTATTAAACGAGCATTTAATGGATATATTTGAGTGTACCTAGTTCTTTAGTTTAGATTTTGACGATTTTTGTGGGCCATTTTGCAAAAAAAGGCAGGTTAGTATTTTCCGAATCGTACCAAAATCTAATCAGCACCAGGGTAACCCACAAGTGACTTATCTATCGAATTTTGTGAAATTTGGTAAATTAGTTTTTTAGTTAGAGTGGATACAAGCTTTTGCGGGCCATTTCGCAAAAAAAGGCGGGTTCTTTTATTCCGAATCATACCCAAAACTAATCAGCACCAGCCCCGCCCACAAGTGACTTACCTACAAAATTTTGTGAAATTCGGTTTATTAGTTTTTTAGTTAGAGTGGATACAAAATCTGCACAGACAGACAGACACACACACACACAGACGTCACGCTAAAAATGGTTTTTTCGTATTCTAGAGGTCTCGAAACGTGTAGATCCGTCGAAAACTCGAGTTGTGATTTTCGGCATGATTCCAATACTTTCCCTATACATTACCATGTATTGCAGGGAAAGTAAAAACTCTCTATAAAATATATTTATTTTATTATGTTTAAAAATTTACACATTAAAAGAAAATATAGAGTTATCACTAGAATGAAAAAATATGTTTTTTATAATGTATGCTTTATAAGATATAAAATGTTGAATCTGAAAAATTTTCTCCCTTTTTAACATTTAAATAATTCTATGACACCATTAAATCCGATAAAAAGAAAAATCGTCTGCTGTATAAACACATTTGATTTAATTTTAAGCAACATTTTCTTTAAATAAGGTTTCGAAGAATAATCGTCTGTGTCTGTGGAAGTTTAAATTTTGCGTTTCTTTATCAATATCTCGACAACTCTTTGTCCTAGAAACTTGAAACACGGATGAGATTAGCTAGCTCATCAACGAAATAAAGAATAACCATACCAAATGTGAAAAAAAAGAAACTGACCAAAGCTGCTGATGTGTAAACGGAACAGATTTTAATTATCTCCGTGTAAGTAATGTATCTTTATATTTTATGCAACGGTCACATTGAATTGACCTCGCAAAATTTCATAAACGATTTTGCATTTATTTATTTTGTTAATCCTCCTAATACCTTGGGGATAACTAGTGACCCCATTACATCTTGTTGAACATAATGTGGTTTTTGTTTTATTGTAAAATACTAGTAAAAATTAATTTTATTTCTGACTTTAATAGTTATAAGGAGTAATTTAGTTTTGTCTTGGCACTGTGGCAATATAATAATACAACTTGTGACGGGTCTATATTATGACCCCAGCAATACATAATGATACAAAAAGAAAAAAAAAATGGTGTTGGCGTTAATCTGATGGAGCCCAAACGGTTTTTCATGAATAACGTCTCTTCACTAAAGTTCAATAAGGTTATTCGTTGTTTTCAGTCTCATTTTTTCAGTTTACATCAGATGATATGGATTACTATGGCAACTAAAGTAAGATATATAACTGAAACATAATCTCTCTCAATTATGATCGAATATTAAGTCTAAACAATTTTTACAGGATTTTATGCAAGTTTTTAAATGCTATAAATTACTCGCTTATTGTTCATAGCTAGCTAAAATATCAAAATTAGAACCACTCTTTCAAAATGCTAAAATTTCGAATTATAACCCCTCTATTCTAAAAACTATTAACTTGATTCAAAATCAACTTACATATCCTTGTAACGATTTCAAAAGGTTATATATAACTTGCTTATTGTTCATAGCTAGTACTTTTAGCTAGTAGTTAACTTTTAAAACGGAGAATTTTCAATCTTTTTCGACTTTTATAAAACGACTGCTCGAAAATTATAAAAGCTTTTTAAAGACACATTATTGATGCAGAAACTGAATTTCTTGCTGAACCTTTTTTTTTCACATATTATTCATATCTATCTTTTATAGTTTAGCAGATATTTCGAGTGAAAGTAAGTAAAGTGTAGCGAAAAACTTTTTTTTTTTCGGAAAAAAAAAGTTCAAAGTATTAAAATATTTGAAATTATTTTTGTATATTCATAAATGATACCCTATTTTCGTCATAACAAGTGTAAAGTGTTTGCATTTTTACTTTCCCTGCAATATATGGTAATGTATAGGGAAAGTATTGGAATCATGTCGAAAATCGCAACTCGAATTTTCGACGGATCTACTCGTTTAGGGACCGTTTTGGGACTTCTAGAACACGAAAATACTGTTTTTAGCTTGACGTCTGTCTGTGCAATGTATGTCCCTAAAATTAAAATCTGTGCAATGTATGCCCCTAAAATTAAAATCTGTGCAATGTATGACCAACTCCATTACACTAGGGCTAGCCGTTTTCGAGATATTTTAGTTTTTTTGCATTTTCGCTACGCCATCATTGAAAAAATGTCCAGTTACCAACGGGGAACGAAAATTGAATTGAAAGTGCCAATTCAGTGTCATTATAAATAATTATGGGCGTTATTTTGTGCAATTAAATACAATATAATGAATTATTGAAAAAATAAAGAGAACGTGAATATGAATCTGCAGGGAAGTCATGTGCTGCCCACATCAGATTTTTACCTATTAGGTTCAGAGATATAAGTGCTCACATTTTTCGTAACGCTTCCATTTCAATTGGATACCTGAACCATAGGTATGTAACCGTTTTACACTTGTTTTGTCATAAATAAGGTATTATATATGAATACACACAAATAATTTCTATATTCATATTAAAAAGTTGGTATTAATTTATTACTTTTGTGCACATTAATTATAGACATAAGATATTTTTACGATACACATAAATATTTATCATTACGTGAATATGTTAAAGCAAATTGGTGTATTAACTGCACTCAGGCCACAATTTGGGGAACTACTCAGTACATATAAATTTGCATAAAAGGAACCCCCCCCCCCCCCCCCAATGTAGTCTTTGTCCAGCTCCAGAGCCTACAATCTTATTAATTCGATCTCTACCTGGAGGTCTCATAAGTAGAATTTTTTTTTACTTCAAACCTGAAGAAGGGGGGTTGTTTATTGAATCAAAAATAGGTTAGTACGAGTATTAATAGATGTATCGCATAATATTACGTACGAGAAGTAAACATATTTGCAAATACACATACTATATATATATATATATATATATAAATTGTTTTATATAATTTTAAAATTTTCTGATAAATTTATTTGAAAAGAACGAACGATTCATGTTAGCGTTCTAAAGTGGAAGCTATATCTTTTATAATG
The DNA here is from genome assembly GCA_951213105.1 of Amaurobius ferox. NCBI lineage: Eukaryota > Metazoa > Arthropoda > Arachnida > Araneae > Amaurobiidae > Amaurobius > Amaurobius ferox. Next base: position 122,925,719 of record OX578152.1, read on the forward strand.
ATAAATTACGGATAAAATAGTTAATTATTTAACATTGTTGAACATCCTAATTTTTTTTACGATGTTTTCAAAAATTGTTTAAAAAATTAGGGGGGGGGGGAGTTGAAGCATTTGTTTTACGTTTAAAATCAGTAGGGTTCCAGGATTGTAATAATCATACCAAATTACGTTCAAAACGCTCGACTCACACATACAAACACATATACATACACACACGTGCAAGCACATATACATACACACATGTACACACACATACAAGCACATATGCATACACACATTTACACACATACATAGATACACATACATACACACACATACATACATAGATACACATACATATGCATACACAAATACACATAATTATACACACATAAATACACATATTTATACACACACAAATGCACATATTTATACACACAAATACACATATTCATACACACACAAATACACATATGCAAGCAGACATCGCCTTAAAATGTTCGATTCGAAATTCAAAGTCATTTTTTTTAAAAGTCCTCTTTAAAATATCAAAGTAAAAATGTGCAGTGTATAATGACACAGAACCCTAAAAAAAGATCAAATCACGCCAAAAAAAGTTAGAGAAACATAAATAAAGTATCAGTTTAAAAGTAAAAGCAGCTTCAAACGCTTTTGATATGAATAATCTAGTTGAGTGCAATAATTTGTAATAATTTTGATGTGAATTTCAATGTGTTGGAGGTATCTTTGATTGAATTCGGAGCGTTACAAAATATGTAAACGCTTTGGATGCTTATATTTTCGAACCTAATAGGTAAAAATGTAAACCATTTTTACTCGTTTTGTTAGAAATAGGATAGTATTCATGAATATTGTTACGAAACGCATCCTCTAGAATCGTGGGTGTATACGCAGGATACAAGAACGAGTCCAAGTTTCTGGATAACTTACGTTTATTCACAAGCACAAAATAAACAGAAACGGTATACAATCAAACAGCACTTAAATACTCTACTCATTTCACAGAATATGCGATATTATTCTCAAAACGTTGACGAAAGTCATTTCACAAAATAGCTGATACTGTTCTCAAAACCTTGACAAAAATCCCAGTCCAATGTAGCTCGTGTCAAGTCCATTCGTCAACTCCGCGCAATGGAGGGGCGAGTCCTTTTTATACTCTCTCGTTACAGAAACTTCTGGAAATATCTATCTTAAAGAATAATAGTTTTATCAAAAAGTTTCTGGAACATTCCGGAAGTCGCCAAATTGGCGATAATCGCAAATCTGGAGACTCTTCTTCTAACTGGGAAATCCTGGCAACACTGGGCTCACGTCATGCAGACGTCATACACTATTTTCTTCGCCTAGTCTTCCAGACAGACGAAAGAGGAGGCGCCAAAGGAAAAATTGCGCGTTCGCAACAATATATAAAAATAATTTCAATAATTAGACCCCTCCCCCCGACTCCCCACCCTGAAAAAACCAAGAAGTCGTCGTCCGAGCGTGTTTTTGTCTCTCTTTGCTTGTTTTAATTCGAAAAATCTTCTAAATAATATAGGGTGGATATTAAAAGTCGGCAACAAAAATGTTCAGCAGGCAATTCAGTTTCTAGATTAATAATTTATTTTTACAAAGCTTTTATAGTTTTCAAGAAATCTTCTTGTCAAGTTCAAGAAGAATGAACATTTTCCCTTTTATCCAGTTTATGAAAGTTTATATTTGTAACGCTCCCATCTCAGGAATTAAAACAATACAAGCTGTCAGACTTTTAACCTGACAACTTGTAATGTTTATATCTGAAAAAAGAATGCCATTTCGTATCAGTTCTAACAAGATTAATTTTACAACGCGGAACAGAAAATTTGTTACCGTGTCTTATATCATAACTGTGTTTTGGAAGAGTTAATTTGATTGTCAGGGTTTACAATTTTTACTTTCCCTGCAATATATGGTAATGTATAGGGAAAGTATTAGAATCATGCCGAAAATCGCAACTCGAGTTTTCGACGGATCTACACGTTTCGAGACCTCTAGAATACGAAAAAACTATTTTTAGCGTGACGTCTGTGTGTGTGTCTGTGTGTCTGTCTGTGCAGATTTTGTATCCACTCTAACTAAAAAACTAATGGACCGAATTTCACAAAATTTGGTAGGTAAGTGACTTGTAAGCGAGTCTGGTGCTGATTAGTTTTGGGTACGATTCGGAATAAAAGAACCCGCCTTTTTTTGCGAAATGGCCCGCAAAAGCTTGTATCCACTCTAACTGAAAAACTGATGGACCGAATTTCACAAAATTCGGTAGATGATTCACTTGTGGGTCACCTTGGTGCTGTTTAGATTTTGGTACGATTCGGAAAAAAATAACCTGCTTTTTTTTGCAAAATGGCCCGCAAAAATCGTCCAAATCTAAACTAAAGAACTGGGTATACTCAAATATATCCATTAAATGCTGATTTAATACGTAATTTTTAACGACGAAAAGAATAAGACCAACCCCATTACACCAGGACTAGCCGTTCTCGAGATATTTTAGTTTTTCGTACTTTCCCTACGCCACCTTTGAAAATAAGCCCGGTTACCGAATGAGAACGAAAATTGAATTAAAAGTGAAATAAATTTAGTTAAAATAAAGAGCACGTTAATATAAGTCTGCAGGGAAAGTCATGTGCTGCCCACATCAGATTTTTTTATTCTGTTAAACATAACAATCTAATTCGTATTCAAAATCATCTCAATTGGCAGAATATTATTACGACGATTAAAGTAAATAAACACGTTGGAGGTTATAAAAAGATCCACAAATCAGAATAGAAATAATATTTTGAAGCGTTTAAAGTGATATTCAAGAGTAAACTAATGAACGCAGATTTGGAAGACAAAAGTTGATATGGATTGATAGAGTTGATAGCGATACGAGATTGAAATTGAAATTATAGGGTCCCCTACAGAAGCCAGGGCCTTAGCGAGGGATGAAATTCAAGATGGGCTTGAAGGAGGGGCTCAGCAAACCCACAATTAATCATTTGCATTTATAAACCATAAGGATTACTATTATACAGGGTGTTCCAAAAACATTGACCTCGGCTTTTATTCCTTAAATATTGATCTCAGACATATATAATAAGTTACAAAGTTGCGTAAAAAAAGGTACAGAATTTTATGAAATCGATAAAAGTTTGCAGGGGATTACATTTGAAGAAATATAAAATTTAAATTTTTATACGGCCCCCGTACAAAAACATTTCCAATGAGTAAAATATGTCCCATACACTAATAAGGTGATATACAAAATTTCAGCATTTTATCATAAAAAGTCCCAGAGATATGTTTAAACAAAGTGGGTGAGGAATTAATCTCACATTAAACTGTAAATGTTTACAGCGAGAGTGCAAATGGCGCAACTCAGAAATGCATCATAGGCAAATAATATCTGCCTCTTATCTTTAATGGATTTTTGGTATAGATGGAAAACATTTTGAACAAGCTTTGTAATCTTTGTATAAAGTTATTATTTCTACACAGCGTAGATACTTTTGTACCAATAAATAGCAAAATTATTATTTATTTATGTAATCATTGTCTTCTTCCGTAATTTGTGTATGACCCCTGAAACGTGATCTGCCGGCATGATTTTTCCCCTCTGAGAACCCATGTCGATGCATCGAAAAGTGGTTTAAGTCAGCATTTTTGTCTTATATGTATAACAGTGAACCGCGCAATAATACAAAAGTACCCTAAATACTTTTGTCACAATGTTAAAATTTTTTAGAGATTTTTAAATTAAATATGTAAATAAATTAATCAGCAATGTAACCACATATTCAGCTAAATTAAAAAAATATTTAAAGCAAAGTAATTTATAAAATAAATTGCGAGAAGAAATTTTTTATGCAAAATTTGGAAGACTTAGATGAAATTTCATATCACTACTAAAAGTTTAATATTTTTATCAGGGAAAGGATGAGTATACCTCTTGGGGGGGGGGGGCTTAACCCCCTCTGGTCCCTGCCTGGCTACGACCCTTACAGGGGCCGAGGGAATTTTTCTTACTTTTCCTACATATATATATAGTACAATGTGTAGGAAAGGATTGTGACAGTATAATGTATAGGGAAAGGATTGTGACGAGATCGAAAATTCGAATCCGAATTGTCGGCGGACGAGCACCTATGAACTAAAATGGAACGTTTTTGAAGTGATGTCTGTATGTGTGTGTATGTATGTTAGGTTTGCGTTTATTTTAATTTTAGGGAACTGAAGACGCTGTAGTGAAAAAACTATTTGATGAGATTTCTTAAAATTTAGTAGTTACGTTATTCTGATACTGATTAGATTTTGGCACCATTCGGAAAAATATGGCTGACCCTTTCTTGTTAAACAGCCCGCAAACATCGTGAAAATGTGAAATAAATAACTAAAATTGATGAAATATATTAATTAAGTACTTGCTCTTGTAATTTTTGACAGCACAGCGAATAAGACCGACCTTATGACTCTAAGATGAACCGTTCTCGAGATACTTTAGTTTTGGGAATTTTGAGGAACTGAAGATTTTTAAAAGAATTACGTTTCCAAGTGAAATAACGATGCATTAAAAATGAAAATTAAATATAATATCAGAAATGTTATTATATCCAATTGCCATTTTCTGCGTTGTTTAGTATCTTTTGCGTATCATGAAATAAAAAATAAGAAAATGAATTTGTAAGGAAAGTCATGTGCTGCCCACGTGTGTGTGTGTGCACATTCTAACTCAAAAACTAATGGACTGGATTCCAAAAAAAAAAAAAATGTATAGGTGGGGGGGGGGGGGGGGTTGTCCTGATGCTGATTAGATTTTGGTACAATTCGGGATGGAAAAAAAAACCTGCATATTTTTTTTGTGTGTGTGTGAAATGGTCCGCAAAAATTGTATGTTTCCATTCTAGCTAAAAAACTAATATACCAAATTTCACAAAATTTGGCAGATACGTTGCTTGTGGGTTGCTTTGATGCCGGTTAGATTTCGGCACGATTCGAAAAAAAATAAAAGTAGATAAAGAATCTTTTTTTTAGAAGTGGCCTCTAAAAATCACCAAGATCTAAAATAAAATACTACAGCTGTATTCACTAAATGCATGTTTTACACGTATTTTTTGACGATAAAAAGAATAAGACCAACCCCATTATTCTAAGATACGCCATTCTCGGGATATTAACCTTTTGCTTACAAGTGGGACAGCTTCCATCCCAAACGAAGAACCTCTCAAAAAGACAGGTATTTGACATTCTCTATCCCAAACAGTTCGATCCCCCTTTACAGGCATTGGCGTCCATGGACGCCAATGATGTCTGATACCGATTAGATGTTAGCATGATTCGAAAAAATATAACCGACTCTTTTTCGAGAAATGGCAAGGATCGCGAAATAAATGACTAAAATGGCTTCAATATATTAAGTATTTTTTTCTTCGTGTAATTTTAGACAGCACAGCAAAATAAGACGGATCCCATGACTCTAGGACAAACCGTTCTCGAGATATTTTAGTTTGTTTTTTATTTGGAATTTTTAAGAGCTGAAAACTTTAAAGTGCATCCATTTTCCAAATGAAACGAAGATGCATCGAAAATGAAAATCGGATATAATATCAAAAATGTATCTATGTTATTTTCTGCGCTCCACGAAGTAAAAACTAAGTAAATAGGGATTTTAGGGAAATGTATAGGGAAAAGGCACGTGTTGCTCAATTCAGATTTTCCTAATGCACATAGGGACTATTTTGACCGGGACCTAAATTTTAAGAAGATTTTGTACCATTGCAGGCAAACGTATATGCAGAGTTCTTCAGTTCTTCGCCGATAACAGACCGTGTTCATACGGATCTGAGACTGCACCTTTTGGCCACAGGTGGACCTTGCAGTGCTTAAGGAAAGTCCCCTACAAGTAGAATGCCAGTGTTTGCGTTTTTAAGAAGTTTCTTGAGAATTTTTTTGGGCTCGGGAATTATTTCGTTACCTCAAAGAAAACGGCTGTCTTTTTTGAACATTTTCTTTTATCAGTAAAGAAATTGTAAAGACCGAATGTCTCGTGATCCTCATTAAAGGTCGTTTTAGAGGATGGATCTTCAATATGTCCAAAGTGACTTAACTTAAATTCTTGGATATTCAGACTTTTCGGTCCCAGGGCAATAACGCACTGAGCCAATCGAGCTCAATTTATTGTGCCCTCCACAGAAATAACAGAGAAGCTGGCTGTTTAAAACAATTCATGATATAGACAGTCATTATTATTGCACACGCCCAGAATAATTTACAATATGTACAAGATACTACCATGAACTGACCTGGTGATCACTCTTAAATGAAGACCATTTTAAAGCTTTTATGCTTACCACTGACCTTCTTTTATCTCGCCTCGTATTGCGGCCAAACCCCGAATAGTAGACTATTCCTAGTCATCGTTGTATCCACTGGGTTTTCCTTCCGCGCACCCTCTCAAGACAAACACACTCGCGAAAAAACCCATTGAAAAAATGTTAGAAAACTTCAAGGTTCAGACTGCCATCTTTAGAACATTTCCTATTGGAGTGCTCTGAATTTTGAGACATTTATATTTTGTGAAGACATTTGTGAAGACACTTTGTGAAGACATTTCTTCCCCCTCCTTTCCTCGCCAGACTCGTACTCTCGTCTCAAGGCAGTGTTCCACGGAACACATTTCTGTTTCCAAATGATTCCTTTGCAGCTATAAGCCTGATTAGGCAAGCCCCCCGACGTGGGATGACAGAAAAAAAAATATTCCTTTATTTCCTTGGAGAAAATTTTGTTTTCCATATTCCAAATTATGCGACATATTATGACTTAATTGGGACTGTCTTACGTGCACCGCTGCGAACCCAATGGATCCCTATCATGTTAACTTCACTTTTCCATGATTCCCCAAATCTTTTAATTTGATCGGAGATTAAAGCAAACCCTTGGGGTTTGCTAAGTGCTCCAAATTGCATTCCTTGATATCTTGAAAAGACAAACACACCCAAGACAAGACCAGCCCACGGCAAGAACGACCTCTAGTGAGGATAAAGAGACATTTGGTCTTTACAATGGCGCCCGAACAAATCAACCCTATAGGTTAGTAAAAAAATGTTGAAGGTCTGAAAGTGATCCTAGCTAGTATGGATTCAGTGGACTCTGGAAGATTGAGCGCCCATTTCTAATTGAGAGGATAACGACCACGCAGGATACTAATTTAGGTAAAAATAGTAGTAGCAGGAGGCTAATTTGAGATAAAAATAGCAGGAGGAGGTCAGCCAGATGGTCTGTCGCCCACAAATCTGACATTAGAGGGTGGAGAATACAGAGTCCACTTTGACAATAAGAGTTTGCAATTCCGTCTCAGTAGCTCAAAGGTAGAGCGTCGGCTGGCCAGTTCGGAGATCCAGGGTTCGATTCCCGGTTGGGGCAGCAAGGCTCTTTATAAAATATCAAGGTAATATTTTGCGGTTTGTATACATTACTGAAAAAAAAAAAACTAGAGTCCAATAGTATATTTTGTAATTCACGTGGTTATGTGCTAGCAGGAATTATTTCAAGCACGAAGTATTCGAAGTTTATGATTTTTATGGCATTATTTTATGTTGAGAACAACGATCTTTCTGGGTGCAGTATTTCAAGTTGATCTTAAAGTAGATAGAGCACATTCAATATTAAATCCGCATAATGTAAATTGAAATAGTACAATTTTTTACAATTAGGTGGCATTCATATACGCTCAAAAATATTATCTCCAGTTTTTAATACGCCAGATGATCGTGGCAGACCCTTTTTCTATCATACGAAAAATGAAAGAATTTAGAGGGTGATTTTTTTTCTTTTGTAGAGCAATATTACTGCAGCCACTATTTTATGAGTGTCATCGAAACGTTTTAAAAGAAATATCCACGCTCTGAAAGCCTTAAAAATTTAACAATTGCGAGGTTAGTGAAGCGTTTTCGAGAAATTAATTGAATCTGTTGCAGACAAAGCGAACCATTTGTGGAATAAACTGTTTGAAATGGCGTTTCTGAAACTCATTAATGACACTCTCATATGAATGTCTGGAGCCGTGGTTTAAAAATTGTTTTGGGTCACGGAACTTTTTTGAAATTTAATTTGATGGCACAACCTCAAAATGAGAGTAAAAAAGAATCCCTTGTGATCCAAATTATGCATTCAAATTTTCTCTTTTTCTTAATTTCAAGAAGATTTACTAGCACGTTGCTGAATCCCTGAAATACTGTCGCGAAACCACACACTTTGAAAAACGCTGATCTGGAGAAATAGAGCTCTAAAATAAAACTTATTTTACCATGGGAAAATCTCACATTCTTCGATTGATAAAAAGAGGGTGGTTGTAACGTCACAGCCCAGTGGTTAAGGTACAGGGATTGCACTTGGAGGACGCTAGTTCGATTGTCGGCTCTGCCCAAACTGTCCCTGTGTTCACACAGAGTACGAGCGTGTTAAATATGTGGGCATGAAAGTCCTTCTGAGAGGTTGGTGGGAGGGTACGGCTCCTGTGTATGTTTCCCCCACTGGGTTCTGGTCTAAATTGGGTGGCATTGTCCCGGTCATCCAAACAGATACCTTACACCTTCGGGTAGGTCGGACGGTCTGGATCGATAGTAAAAACGATTGATAAAAATAATCTGCAATGACCGTCTGACGTATTAAAAACAGAAGGCAGTATTTCTGATATATTTTCGAGGGTATTTGAGTGCCACGTGATTGAAAATATTCTACTAACTCGGTTATAAAATCTTTGGTTGTAGCGACCATTCGGCTATTACGTCGAAATTCTGAAGTTCCATCGCGAGCCCCTATAGGATTAACGATATTTTGCCTTGGTTATAACGTCAAAAAATTTCTAGATAACGCAGATAGGACGCGAAAATAAGTCATCATTGTGTATTGAAATGGGGTCATGCTATACTTCCTGTATATCTTCCTCAAAATTTTTTTTCTTCTTTCAGTGAATAAAAAATCACGAGTTTTATTGTCTTTTCTTGCAAATTTACCTTCTCGTCGCAGTTTTGTCATCAATACCGGATGACCTACCAAATCTTGTGACAAAGCCAGGAATTCCGATAACGACCTCCAATTCAAAGATTTGTGAAGGGATTTTGAGGACGAAAGCAAGGAAGCATTTCTGAATTTGGATGGATTCGTCGATGTCGATCTCACAGCGAGATGCAGACAGTGAAGTAATGGAAAAGGTCAAACCATCTTTCGATACTGCTGACGAAGAAGCTGATGTTTAAGAAGGTGATGTTGAAGAAGAAGATGATGTTGAAGAAGAAGATGACGAGAATGATTGAGTAAATTCAGTACCGAGCACAAGAAATGCCTGGAAGCCATTTTTATAATAAAAGAAATCGGCGGTGGCGCCAGTTCGTTGGAGCCGAAACGGTTTTGCGTGAATAACATTTTGCAAATTAAAACTTAACTTTCATAATATCCAAAAAAAAAAAAAAAAAAAAAAAATCCAAAATCTAAATATATACATTTATGGGGCTTTCAAAAAGCTACAAGTTCTAGCTTATTATTTATAGCTGTCACTTTTAGTTTTTAAGAAGCGTTACAAACTTGAAAAACGTAAAACGCACATCTCCAACTTGACAAAACGATGACTCGAAAACTAGAATAGCTTTTTAACACTTTACAACAAAGTTGAAAAGTGTTTATGACTTTGTTCATTCTGTCTGTCTGTCTGTCTGTCCGTTAACACGATAACTGCCGTAAAAATGGCTTAATCAAAATGAAATTTTAGTATGTTGTTCAGACGGTCCATAGGACCTATGGGAATATAAATGAATAATATCGCCCAATTAGTTTTGGATTGAACCCGGGTTGAAAAAATGGAATACATTGAACCCTATGGGACCTAATTTTTCAAGCATTTTTTAAGCGGATTTAAAATTCACAAATTGCTTCGAAAATTTTAGGCAGTATTCAAATTGTTCCATAAAATATATAAAAAAAAATTCAGCGAAATATATTCAGTAGTTTTTTAAATAAAAATTAAAATAATAATAACACCTTTTATATGAAGCGATCACGTGTCCATGATATGAAACGATCACATGACCCACTTCAAAATGATATATGGCATCCATCTTGTGTCAAAATCGTGATTTTTAAAGTTCTTTTTAATTCATATTGAGTGTTGTATCCGTCCTAAAACTACTTTATTTCTGCCTAAATTCTGTGCATCTACATACTGAAACAACGCAATGACAATATATTTCAGTTTAAATGCTCATCCAAATATGATTATTTCTACTATTAAGCCTATTTTTCACCTATGTAAAATGTAAACAACAAAATATGTAGAATGAGTTGTATTAGAATCGCTGTAATTCTTTAACACAAAATCATTTAGTCCATGGAGTCTGCTTAGCTGATATGAATGAAGTATTCATTGATTGTAGAAAGAGAAGGACGATATTTTTCGATGAAGTTTTAAGCATAGAGTTAACTTATTTGTAGCTCCATAGTCTTAATTTTTAAATAAAATAAATTATTATAGTATTCTGATGAATGACATGAATGGGGGAATTACTTATGAATGAAATATTGCTTTTATAGAGAGAGCCAGGCGTGTTATTTTTTTATGACGTCATTTGAATCAATTTCAGTTGTTTTCGATGAAGTTTTCAAATATAATAAATTATCGTAGTATTATGATAATTCTAAAATTATTACCGATGAATGTATCAAATTTTAGAGATGTTTAAACCAGGCAATTTATACTTTAATGCCGTCATTTGAATGAAGTTAATTTTTTTCGATGAGGGTTTAAGATTTCAAATATAATAAATTAATGTAGTATTGTGATAAATTTTAAAATATTACCGAGGAATGTATTGCATTTTAGACATGTTTAAATAAAATTGCATTGAAGTTGGAAAGAGTTTCATAATCAATGCTTTAAGCATGATTGATCTTTCTTGTTTAATAATAAATTTAGATTTAGAAACTGAATTTCCTTACACATATTTTTGTTGTTTACTATTTATATCTATCTTTTATAGTTTCGAAGATATTTCGAGTGAAAGTATAAAAAAAAGGAAAAAAAAGAACTCCTTCGGACAGATACAATTTTAGGTTTTTTTTTAAAGTAGAGCTCTGTCCAAAATTCAATTATGTACACTTATAGGGTTTTCAAAGAGCTACTAATTCTTGCTTATTGTTAAAAGCTACCCATTTTAGTTTTTGAGATATAAGCATTATACAATCTTGAAAAACGAAAGTTTTTCGCTCTTCTTCAACTTGACAAGACGTTGACTGAAAACTATAAGAACTTTTTTTAATAATAAGCACAAATTTTAAGACTAATATTTCTAGTACACACTCCTGTCGTTTACTATATTTTATCTGTCTTTTATAGTTTTCTCTATATTTCGAGTGAAAGTTAGGGAAATGGAAAAAGAAAACACTCACTCGGAGAGCTCATTTTTAAAGCATTTTCGAAAAAATGTTCAAAATATTAAAATATTGAAATTATTTTTATATATCGTATAATCTGGACCCTCTATCTGACAAAACAAGAAAAATTATTTACATTTTTATGTTTTAGGTTCCGGGTTATAAGCGTCTAAAGTGTTTCCATTTCCCGTAACGATCCGTTTTTGAAACCCCAACCATAGTTGCTATTTACAGCAAAAAACTTTACATAAACTCAAATGAAAATGATTGACATTTTCTTATAAAATTGGTTGTTCGTGTAATTCTTTTATCATTTCTATACATTTAATTTCTTGTTCTATAGTAGTCTGCATTTTTTTCTCAATTATAGAAGATGCAGCAACAAAAAGACTACATGCACCAATAATGCAATTTACGAAATGAATATCATGTACCAACGTTTTAAAATGATTTATCGTTTATAGCGTTATTCGATTATAGCGTCAAAATTTCGACGGTTCTATTGACTGTCGTTATATCCGAGTTCACCTGTAAAGCATCAACTGTGTGTATTTGCACAGGTTGGCTAAATACAGTTACTACGTATTCCCTGGAATTGTGTGTACTCTCAGGATGCAAGAAGGGGTCCAAATTTCTGGATAATTAATACGTCAACAGGAACAATATACAGCAAAAAGTTCGATAACTATTTTGCAACATCACTCAAAAACTGTCAGGTACAGCAAAGCAGCGATTAAATGCTCAGCTAATTTCACAAAACAGCGGGTACTATTCTCAAAGCATTGGCATATCTCGCCATTCAATGTAGTTCGTATCACGTCAACTACTCCAATTGACCGATGTATCCTGTTATATACTCTGTGTAGAAACTCCCAGAAGGGGTTCGTATCGCCTAGAATATTCGTTATATCTAGAAGGTTCGAGTCCATTTCAGAAGTCGCCAATTGGGCGATCAATCGCCAGATCTGGCATCTCTCAGAACTTCCTCTCAGAACTTCAGCGTATGGCAACTTTAAATCCGCATCTTAAGAATTGTTTCCTGTAAAGGTATTTTCTCCTTCTGGTTTTCAAAAGAAACTCCAGTGAAGGCATTTTACACGTTCGTAACAATACATCTATAATGCAATGGCTTGACTGACTTGTTGCCCAATACTTCAAAGAATTATAAAAAAATAAATGTATTTTTTACTCACTGATACATATTGTGATATAAATAGATGTAAATATATGTATTTTGAGATGGTATGGGAAATCCGAGGTGCCTCAATACTTCTATTGGTATTTCCAGGTTGCTCTGTTGACTCAACTGGCCAGCCGATGGGGTAGAGCGGGTCAGTGATGGGCTGCTGCTGCTGCTTCGCCGGAGGACGGCCCGCGGGTCGGTGCACAATCGTGCTGCTGGACGATACGGAGATAGAAGAGAACTTAGAGGTAAGACGATCATTCTTCGCATAGGAAACACTCAATGAACTAACTTGCATAATAACTTGCTAACTGCAGCTTCCTTTTCAAAACACATCTAACTCCAGTTTTGAAAAGAAAGCGAGATCGCTGTCGACCCATCCCGTTCAATTTTAAGGTTTTCGGAAAAACTAAAAATGTAATGAATTTTTTTCTATTTCCTAAAGTTTCCCGCAACTCGTTAGATTGTTAGCTATATACTATATATATAAAAACAAGAAAGATCAATCATGCTTAAAGCATTGATTATGAAACACTTTCCAACTTCAATGCAATTTTATTTAAACATGTCTAAAATGCAATACATTCCTCGGTAATATTTTAAAACTTATCACAATACTACATTGATTTATTATAGTTGAAAACTTAAACAATCATCGAAAAAAATGAACTTCATTCAAATGACGGCATTGAAATATAAATTGCCTGGTTTAAACATCTCTAAAATGGGATATATTACTCGGTAACAATTTTAGAATTATCATAATACCACGATAAACTTCATCGAAATTTAAAAACTTCATCGAAAACAACTGAAATTCATTCAAATGACGTTATAGAAAAAATAACACGCCTGGCTCTCTCTAAAAAAGCAGCATTTCATTCATAAATAATTTCCCATTCATGTTATTCATCACAATACTATAATAATTTATTTTATTTAAAAATTAAGACCATGGAGCTATAAGTAATTGTACTCTATGCTTAAAACTTCATCGCAAAAAATCGTCCTTCTCTCGGTAAAGTCAATGAATATTTCTTTCATATCAGCCGTGCAGACTCCATGAGCTAAATTCCTTTGCGTTAAAAAAATACAGCAATTCCTATACAACTCATCCTACATATTTTGCTGTTTACATTTCACATAAGTGAAAAATAGGCTTCGTTAGAGAAATAATCAAAGTTGGATGCTCATTTAAACTCAAATATATTGTAATTGCGTTGTTTCAGCATGTAGATGCACAGAATTTAAGCGAAAACAAAGAGGTTTTACGACGAATACAGCACTCACTATGAATTAAAGAGAACTTTAAAAATGACGATTTTGAAACAAGATGGATGCCGTATTATATTTTGAAGTTGGTCACGTGATCGTTTCATATCATGGTCACGTGATCGCTTCATGTAAGAGGTGTAATTATTATTTTAATTTTTATTTAAAAAACTACTGAATATATTTTGCTGAATTTTTTTTTATATATTTTATGGAATAATTTGAATATTACCTAAAATTTTCGAAGCAATTTGTGAATTTTAAATCTGCTTAAAAAGTGTTTGAAAAATTAGGTCCCATAGGGTTCAATGTATTTCATTTTTTCGACCCGGGTTCAATCCAAAACTAATTGGGTGATATTATTTATTTATATTCCCATAGGTCCTACAGACAGTCTGAACAACATACTAAAATTTCATTTTGATTAAGTCATTTTTACGGCAGTTATCGTGCTAACGGACAGACAGACAGACAGACAGACAGACAGACAGACAGACAGAATGAACAAAGTCATAAACACTTTTCAACTTTGTTGTAAAGTGTTAAAAATTCTCAATATTTTACAGTATTCCCTTCCTCAAGAACGGATTTATCTCCTGGCATATAAATCCAGCGATTTCCGATCTTTGCAACTGTACTGACAAGCGATGCGTGGTGAGAAAGCACAAATTATTTCCAAGAGCTTTTGTGAACAAGTTCTTGCTTTTTAAGACCGTCTGCGGCCATTCTCTGTGGGGTCGGATGGTGTGTGTGATGTGGATTATACTGATCACGTGAATAAAAAAACTGTTCGAGCATGCCGTAAACGAACCATGTAACAATGCTGGTGTGTAGCACTTTGAAAACTATGCTCTGCTAATGGCAATATTAACAAAAGGGGAAACAAAAGAAGAAAAATGTTGATGTTGAGTTATGTACGGTTTAAAAGCTTAGGTTTTTACCCTGCCCATTTCGAGCGTAGCAACGGGTGTAGAGAAATAGTGTAGAATTAAATAATAAAAAATGAATATATTTTTTATTAAGCTAAAATAAAATTTATAATAATATATAAATAAAGAAACATTTAAAGCTTCCTAAACTTTATTAGGCTTTTTTTTAATTAAGTTTCAAATAGTGTAGAATCGAACGAAATAAATATTACGCAAATCCTTGAATTAAAACTTCAAGACGTTAAACATGCAAAACTTGATTTTCTGATACTTACTTTATTAAACAGAGCTTTAAAATTATGTTTTCTCGGAAATTGAATTTTTGAAAAGCTTAATGTTTTAAATGGATATAACACACACACACACACACACAAAGTGTTAAGCTAGAACTATTAAAAATTTGAGACATAATTTGTCTATAATGTTAACTTTTATTCGGCTTTAAAATTTGTGCCTAAAATTTTAAATTTTAAATCTGCTGCCTTTGATACATAAGTCAATCATATAAAAAAGTTATTAAATCTTTACATACCAGTATATCAAAATATCCTGATAAATTAAAGAACATGATTTTCTCCAATATATATATATATATATATATATATATATATATATATATATATATATATATATATATATATATATATATATATATATATATATATATATATATATATATATATATATATATATATATATATATATATATATATATATATATATATATATATATATATATATATATATATATATATATCACATTTCAATGAATGTCTCTGGTATATATAATACAAGTAAATTAAAATTATTTAATTATATATATATATATATATATATATATTTCGTAAATAATGTGTTTCAGTTCATAATTATATCAAATTTTAAATCTAAACTTCAATTTTTTCTACGTTTGAAATATATATATATATATATATATATATATATATATATATATAAAATTTTAATTATTTTTGTTTATTTTACTCAGTATATTTACATCTTACAAAAGAGAGACATCTGCGTAAAATTTTTCAAATAAAATTATTCATAAATGAGTAAAATTTTAAATAAAATTATTCAGAAATTATCTATTGCGAATACCCTTAAAATAAGTACATAATATTGTTCAAGAATTCACAGATTACGATAATCGTAAACCAATTTTATTCGAATGGCTAAATGGATCACTCGTTCTGGTGACATTGTGTTTGTTCACAGTCTCTTTCTCCTTATACATAACAGGGTTCCTAGGAAAGTGTTTAAGTACTCCAATAACTTTGTAAGGAAAAGTCCACGAATGTGCACGTTGGGTCCATCTACAGTAAATTGACCATGTAAGATCGAATAAAAATGAAGAGATTTTAAAAAGTTAGGGTGATTATCTTGGCAAATAAAAAAAAAGCTAGATAGACGAAAAAAGCCGCCCATTACAAAGTTATTGAGCATGGACTAATGAGCAGAAATTGATACCAGGAACGAACGGAGCGCGTATAGGGAAGGCAATAAATACTTGTCAGAAAGTTGTATCATTATGTTGTATCATGAAGAGCATTTTAACCAGGCTCTAGACTCGATTTCTGCTCATGTCAGTTTATTCTCCCATCCTTGAATAGGACAACCACTTCCCCATTACTTTATTGTGGCCAATAAATGCCTTCTATAGCAATTGTGTTACTGCGTGCAACTTCTTAGACAATGTGACAATGTAATGCTTAGACAACTTTTTAATTAGATTTTTTTCCGCCTATCTCGCTTTGTTGCCGAGTTTATCATCCTGGCCTTTTAAATTCTCCACTCCAGACGCTGAAATCCATTTTATTCCACTGTATTATAGACTGATATACTTAATGTATAGACTGATAAACTTTATATTTTATATGATATACTTTGTTTTTATATGATATATGATATACTTTACTGCATACTATATTTTTAGACTGCTATACTTTACTATAGTCACTTGACTGTAGACTGATCTAATGTGTGCATCCATGTTAATGTGTGCATCCATGTGAAAAGTTATTGAGGGAACTTTTCCATGAACTCTGCATGTACGGAATATGCATGTATGAGAAAGTCTAGTGTAGACTCTGTTATGCCATTGTTTTCCTTGCTTTTTCTCCTAGGGTGGCGACCGGGGCGAGACTCTTCTGCATCGCGTCTGCGGCCGGTTGGATCTGTTGGAGACTGCGTACTTTGGTCTGAGGTACTTGGCGAAGAACGGACAGTCGGTGAGTAGGCGGTTTCTTACTTCTGAGTACACTATAAAATATAACACGTGTTGCAAAGCTAACTCGACAAAACAGAGAAGCAAGCACTCCGTTAAGTCATAAAATCATTCGCCTGTTAAACGCTATTAAATACAAGAAAAATCAATCATGCATAAAGCATTGATTACGAAACACTTTCCAACTGAAATGCAATTTCATTTAAACATCTCTAAAATGCGATACATTCAGCGGTGATATTTTTTAAATGATCGCAGTACTACAATAATTTATTTTACTTAAAAACTTAAAACCATGGAGGTAAAAGTACTTTTTAACTCCATGCTTAAAACTTCATCGAAAAAGACAATATAAAATCGTCTGCTTCTCTATGTAAAATCAATGAATATTTCATTCATATTACCTATATTCCAGGCTCCAGAGTTAAATAATTTTGCGATAAAAAAAAATCAGCAATTTCTTATACAACTCATCTTACAGCTTGATTTGTTTACATTCTGCATACGTTAAAATTAGGCTTGGCTGTAGAAATAATCAAAGTTGGATGATCATTTAAACTCAAAAATAGTGGCATTGCGTTGGCGCAGAATATAGACGCACAGAAAATACTAAAAAATAAAGCGGTTTTAGGAAGGATGCAACACTCAATATAAATTTAAAAGAACTTTAAAAATCACGATTTTGACACTGGGAAAAAAAAGATGGATGCCCTACTTTATTTTGAAGTGGGTCTCATGATATCTTGATATAATATGGGTGTCATTAATATTTTAATTTTTATTTAAAAAACTACCGAACCTATTTTGATCAAATTTTTTTATATTTTATATGGGATAATTTGAATATTTCTTAAAATTTTCGAAGCAATTTTCGAAGCAATTTTAATTTCGCTTAAAAAATGTTTGAAAAATGAGGTCCATTAGAGTTCAGTGTATTTCACTTTTTAACCCGGGTTCAATCCAAAACGAATTGGGTGATATTATTCATTTACATTCCCATATGTCCCACAGACCGTCTGAACAACATACTAAAATTTCATTTTGATAAAGTCATTTTTACGGCAGTTATCGTGCGAACGGATAGACAGACAAAATGACCCAAATCATAAAAACTTTTCAACTATGTTGAAAAGTGTTAAAAACAAAACTTTTTCTGTATTAAACCGATGACTTAAGTTTTAATCGATCCATTGTTAAAATTAAAATTAAAAATCTGATGTGAGCAGCATGTGACTTTCCTTGCAGACTCACATTCATATTTTCTGTATTTCTTTAATAATTCATTAGATTGAGTTTAATTAAACTAAATAACACTAAATTTGCATTTTTAATTCAATTTTTGTTTTTATTTGGTAATTGGACATTTTTCCAAAATCGGCGTAACAAAAATGCAAGAAATCTCAAATATCTTGAGAACGGTTAGTCCTAAAGTATGGAGTGTGTTATATTATTTTCCTCGTCAAAAATTGCGTATAAAGCAAGAATTTAATTGATACATTTGAGCATACACTACTTAGTCTTTTTTTTTAGATTTTGGCGATTTTGGCGGGCCATTTCGCAAAAAAAGGCAGGTTGTTCTTTTCCTAATCTTACCAAAATCTAATCAGCACCAGAGTCTCCCACAAGTAACTTATCTACCAAATTTTGTGAAATTTGGTCAATTAGTATTTTAGCTAGAGCGGATAAATGACATTTTTATTGGCCATTTCGCCAAAAAAGGCGGGTTCTGTTTTTAAGAATCGTACCAAAAACTAATCAGCACCAGGGTTATACCCAAGTGACTTATCTACCAAATTTTATGAAATTCGGTCCTGCAGTTTTTTAGTTAGAGTGGATACGTGCGTTGCACAGACACACAGACGTCACGCTAAAAATAGTTTTTTCGTATTCTAGAGGTCTCGAAACGTGTCGATCCGTCGAAAATTCGAATTGCGATTTTCGACATGATTCCAATATTTTCCCTATACATTACCATGTATTGCAGGGAAAGTAAAAATTATATTCATATTCTTTTGCTTTTCAGCAAAGAAAAAGTATTTTAAATGGATATTCAAACTGAATTCTGGCTGCTGTAGAAACTACAGAGTCGATAAACACATAAAGACGTCGATAAAGGGCGTCGGAAGACGCTCCTATTGCAGATACCTAGTATCCATGGACCGGTTTCGCGCTTGGTCCATGGGCACTGGTATCAGGCATGGGAATGTTTTCTGAATGTTGAAAACGCCCCTTATAGGCGCGGTTTCTGTTTATAAACTTTGCAGCACGGGCCTACGGGTCCACGGCCCTGGACCCCCAGATTCTAAGAGCCCCCCCCCCCCTTAATTTTGTATGTGATAAAAAAAATTGAAGCATAAATAATTTTTAATTAATTTAAAACTGGTAATATTAGTTATTTTTTTAATTATAAAATACGTTAATGTTTTAAATATTATACATATACTACTTTGAAGTGAAACTTTGGAAGTTGTTTCTACAGAAGGCTTTCTTATGATCCTGAGCATCTAGCTCGTTCCATTCATGAGAAAAGTTACTTTGAGTAATACTTTTGTGTTTGAGCGCCAATAGTCACTTATCTGTTATAAGAATAACTTATTTTTCCATCCATAACGCTTGACGAGATGTCGGCGACGCATTTCGCGGAATGTTGCCAACTTGGTGACTTTTTTAAATGTTGCCAAATTAACGAAAATCTCGCCAAATGGATAAAAATGACCAAAATTCAATATCTTGGAAAGAATATAAGTATATACTATGCGAATAACCTAATATTTTTTTTTACTGTAAAAGTTGTCAATTCATTGCATTATATAAGGAAAGTCATGTGCTGCCCCCATCCGATTTTTTTAATAGGTTACTGGATTTTACCTTAGGGCGATGAACACTCGATGATACATGAAAAACGTTCAAAATAGTGTAGTCGATGAACTGCGTGGGACCCAAAGTGGCGCATGAAATAGCTGGCGAGGGTTTGTTATTAAAATGTTGCGATCGCTATCGGAGGGAAGTGTGTATGTAGTGCGCGACTCGTCCAGCTTCTACGCGATCGAGTCGTATGTATATTCTTTGATCGAGTCACGGTTCGACAGACGCGGGGGAGAGTCGACCGTGAGACCGTGGAGAGACAGAATACGAGTGGGTCCATTCACCACTTACTTTCTTCGACAGAGACCTTGGATCGGGATGGAAGGGCTTGATGCGGCGGCGAGATATCATGCAGAGATTCGAGATTTTCATTTTTCCCCACTCTTCAGTGCTCGACTTATTATAAAATTTGGAATGGACCTAGTTCAGATCTTCTTTTTGCATCAAAAAAGTAGAATCTTTAGTCTTTCACAATGGACTTTCTTAAATTTTCTTTTTAACTTGATTCAAACGTATTTTACCGTTAAGTTCGAAAAAAGAATACTTTTAATTAATTTAAAAATAATTTTAAAACGTGCAAATATGCTTATAATCCAGTTATACTTTTTGCAAAAAATTCTAAAAAATAAAAATAAAATAATAAAATAAAATAATTCTCGAATTCCAATGTAATATTTAGCTATTTGCATTCTTCCATTGATTAGCATGGAATCCCCAGGTTAGTTTCAAGTGGGGAAGTTTCCTCTTAACCGGCTCGGCATTTCGGATTGGGGGTTAGGAGAAACACTCCCAGAATTCGTTTCGCGAGTTCTTTCACCCTATCCAGCCAATCTAACTTCAATCTAACTAAAATAAATCTAACTTCCTTTCCAAAATTAAACTTAATGCCATAGAAAACAAAAATCTTATAAATTTAAGTTGGGTCAAGGCCCACTCTGGTCTCTCGGGTAACGAGACTGCAGATAAATATGCTAAACTTGCCACCTCTTCTGGCTCCCCCTTTTCCCTTCCTTTCCCATTCTCCCTACTTAAGAAATTCTGCAAACAAAATATCTCTCTCCAGTGGCAAGCTTATCTAAATTCCTACATTTCTCCACGTACACATGACCCTGCCCGTATCTCTCTATTCCTCCCCATCGTCAATCCCTCCCTTCAAATTACAAATAAATATCTAATTTATTTTATAACTGGGCACGGCCCGTTTCTCGACTATTTATTTTTTTTTAAGCACAAATCTACCTCCAGTTGCACTTGCGGATCGTTCGGCGACGCCGACCACTTCGTTTTCTCCTGCCCCCACACTAAAAAATTTCATTTGACAAAACCCTCCCCTGCGAACTCTGCAGCCTGGTTCTCGAGAGTCAGTTCTAACTATACTTCGATTGAAAAAATTAAAAACTGTGTTCTCGTCGCTAGGGAAATTTCCAACCAAATCTCTTAGTCAGCCTGTGAGCCCTCTCCCCTTTGGTCTTGGCACTGTATTCCTTGGAGGTGTTGCCCTCCCTTCGCTCCTCCGCTTTGTGCGGACTGCTTTTGTATATTGTTCCTTTTTGCTGCTGGTATCTGTTGTTTGACTGTATTGGTCTTGTGTTTATATGTGTTTATTTGTGTTTATATTATCTCAATGTTAAACTGTTCCTAATTAAGCGTCAACACTAAGATCTTGTATACCTTTTGATTCGTGCTCTCCACCTGAAGTTTTTTGCCTTAAGTGGTGGAACTTCTGTAAATATCTTTGTAAAACTTTTTAAGAAATTTAAATAAACTTTGCCCTGTTTCGGCGCCCGCTGTGGGCCGCTCGTGGGGTCCCGCCTTCTGGTCGGTGCTGGTTGGACTGTGGGACGGAGGCCATTGGAGTTAGCTTCTGCTATCTTTTTCCCGGCCGACTAATCGGTTGCTCATGTCCTTGCTGACGAGCCGGTCGGTCTGGGTCTTCAACCCTATCCAGCCATCGCTCCCTCTGTTCGCAAAATCCCGTAACTCGCTTCGCGAGCTCTTTCTTGCCACTTGCTAAGCAGGCGTAATACGGCCGTTAACGTAATACGTCCCTTGTTCGTGGGTGCTCAACAATCCCCAGAGATCGCTAAGCGAGTTCATTGAGTATATATCTGATACTTAATTGTTTGTAAAAATCGATGATAAGGCAGGATTGTCAGAATGGCTCCAAGTGTACTACCTAACGTTGTAGTTTACAGTTTTTGGTGTAGACGTGACGTTTTTGCCATAAACCAATCACAAAAAAGTCGGAAATGGGCTCGAACAATGAGATGTTTTCTAATACTGAGGATGCAACATTTAATTAACCTTTTGCTTACGGGTGGGACAGCGTCCATCCCATACGAAAAACCTCTCAGAAAGACAGGTATTTGATATACCCTATCCCAAACAGTTCAATTCCCCCCTTTGCAGGCACTGGCGTCCATGGACGCCATGGCGTCAAATACCTGTTTGTTCTTCGTTTGGGATGAACGCTGTCCCACCCGTAAGCAAAAAGTTAATTCATATTTCATGAACCAAGGCCTAAATCAAAATTCTAAATTCATCTTGCACGTCTTCGGGCTCATATGAGTTTATATGTAAAATTTCATAACTGTACATTCTGCCGCCTGTTCTCAATGCAGTGACAAAAACGTGTTTAAATATAGAGAGATTAAATATAGAGAGTGTTTAAATATAGAGAGATTTTCCACAGTAAGACATACTTGCTGTCCAATAATAACTACATTTCCATCGTAATGTTCACGACAACAATGCGATGCGCGCTGGTTGTTTGGAAGGATCGAGTGGAGTTTGTGAGAATCAATAATAATCATTGTCAACATTCAGTATTGACCCGTCAAGCACTGTAGTCAAGTTTAGAATAAAGTATCTATGGAAGATTAGCACAAAACTAGCCGAATACACGTTGAAAATCAACAGTCGAACATTTTGGTGTGCGGCACCCCCTACAATAGCAAATGTTGGAAATCTAAAATTGCACACTTTCTGCCTTTCTAACTATCTGCACGTATACTAAATGTGAAGTCTCTATCTCAACGCGAAGCATGCTTTTTCTATCATTTCAGCTTTCGAATGTTTTTCTGTGGAATACCCAACCCCCTTAAATATACATTTTTGAAAAACTCCATTCTTCTTGGGTTTTCTATTAAATGATTCGCCCATATACCAAATATCAAGCCTCTATCACGTTCTAAAAGGGGTGTTTCTATTTCATTCCGAAAATCGAACATTTTTGTGTGCGATACCCCCTAAAGTAGAAAATATTGGAGAACTGAAATTGTACACTTTCTTCCTTCCAAACTATCTATCTGTACACCAAATTTCAAATCTCTATTTTATCCCGAAGTATATTTTCTTATCAATTCACCTTTCGAACGTTTTCCTCTGGAGCACCCCCTTAAACAAAATTTTTGAAAAACTATATTCATTTTGGGTGTTTTCATCAAATGATTAGTCCATATATCAAATTTGAAGCCTCTATCAAATTTTAAAGGGGCCGTTTCTCATTTATTCGAAAAATTGAACATTTTGGTGTGCGGCACCCCTTTAAGTAGGAAATATTGGAAATCTGAATGAAATTGCACACTTTCTTCCTTTCGAACGGTTTACTCATATACCAAATTTGAAGTCCCTATCTTAACGCAAAGCATGCTTTCCTATCATTTCACTTTTCGAACGTTTTGGTGTGGAGCACCCCTTCTAGAGAACGTTTTCGAAAAATTCGATTTTTTCAGGGGTTTTTATCGAACGACCGAGCCGTGTACCAAATTGCAAGTCTCTATCTATTCGGGAAGTGTCTAAAAAAACGTAACCGACAGACAGACGGACACTTGGCAATTAGTATATATAATAGATGAAAGATTAGCATAATTTTATAGTTTGGACGCAATATAGATATCGATTTTTATATTCTAACAAACAACAACAACAAAAAAAAAAAAAAGAAAAAAAAAATTAACCGTTTGTTAATTTACAACCAAATTCATAAAAATTGAGATTTTTGATTCCGTTCTTTTTCTGGTTGGCGGTTGACATCGCAAACTGGGGTGTTGTTATGGGGAATAGTGGACGTTTCACAGCATGCATGACTCGTTATTGCGCGAGACTGCAAACGCGTTGAAACTAAATGATTTGGATTGAAACGAAAGGTAGGAATGATTTTAGTTCAAAATAGGCAATTTGGAAATTGAGTGGTGTTATCTGTATCTGTATTATTTACATAGCGGGCGCTTATTGAGGACCACGCCGGGTAATTCATTCCAGTTACTGTTAAATGACTGTTTGTTTAATATGAGAGACTATCTTGATCTTTTATAATGATATCTTTTAAAGATCATTTAAAAATTGGGGATCAGGATTTTTAACCGAATTTATAATGAATGACGTTTCAATATTCATTGGCTGTGATAATCGCACCAAATTTTATACGAAACAGTCCATTCGTTCCTAAGACAAAGGTATCGACCCGAAAAATTATCGGGGGTTTCGGAAATTTTAAATCGAAAGATCCATTACATTTTTCAACGGATTTAAGTCTAAGTTAAATTTTCAAAGGATTTAAGTCTAATTTAAATTTTCAAAGGATTTAAGTCTAATTAAAATTTTCAAAGAATTGAATTTAGTTTAACTTTTCAAAGGATTTTAGTCTAATTTAAATTTTTAAAGGATTTAAGTCTAATTTAAATTTTCAAATGATTCAAGTCTAATTTAAATTTTCAAAGGATTGAAGACTAATTTAAATTGCCAAAGGATTTAAATCTAATTTAAATTTTTAAAGTATTTAAGTCTAATTTAAATTTCCTTCAGTCAGATTATCTGAAACAATAAGACGTCTGAAATGTTAAAATGAAGCAAATTATAATTAAGTACAGAAGAATATTTTCTTTTTCTCTAGATAATTATTTATTTCATTTATTTTGCTTTTTTGCAAGCTTAATACCATGATATACAATATACAGATACTGTGAATGTCCAACTCAATTATCTTTATAAAAGTAACGAAAAATGTAAAATTTATTTTAAGTATTTTTACCAATGTTAAAAATATCAAAAAAGTTATCTTTAAATCATTTCTGAGTTAAAATCTTGTATGTAGAATACAATAACGTCTGAGGTGTCAATTTCTACAAATACTTTATATATAGTAAACAGGGGATGAATAATGAAAAGCTTAAAGAATTGATAATAAAATGTATGCATACCCCCGCTCAATACGCACAAAAATATTAAGAGTTCGAGGAATCCACAACAAAATGATTGGAGGTTTAAAATTTTTTTTGAACCCACGAAGTAGAGTTGAGATACTGCGCTCATAGACGCAACGGACAAACACATAGGCACACATACATACATATACAGGCACACATATGCAGACCATGGGCGTATTTAGGGGGGTCAACAGTGTGTCAAAGCACCCCCCTGGAAAATTATTAATTTAATTAAAAACCAATATGAGAGATAAAATGAGAAAAATGCTTTTAGGAATTGGAACATTCAATCACAGCTGTATGTTTTATCCCACGTGTATATTAATAATAACAATTTAAACTTATACCTAAATGGAAAACTTAGGATTATTGCATTTGGTATGTTTATAATTGACCAATTTGTTAGTTGAGTTGTTCTGTTTCCAGGAAGGTTAGAATTATGTTATGAAAGAGAGAATATTTTTTAAAGGTGGTACATCTCATTTTTAAAAATGGGTGCATACTCAATTTTAAAAGTGCTATACTCACTCATTCTTAAAATGTGATATCTATTTAAATTTACTTTGTAATAATACATATTTTAAGGTTGATAGTAATCTTTAAATTTTGAATGCAATCCATTTTAGCACCTATCTGGAAATAATCCTTGATACAGGCACACATACATAGAGACGCAATAGAGCATAGGCACGATCGTAAATAAACAACCTGCGTAGTAGAATGCGCAGAAACGTAAGGGCAAAAGGGCATTATTTTTTCCATAGCGTGTCGTGATAAACGGACGATGATGGCCCATAAAAATTGAAACTAAACCCATTAAACGTCGAAATTTGTCTTTGTGATGAACACGAGTTATTTAGAATATTTTAATAACAATATATATTTATAGATTTCATTTGCTAAAGTGCACTTTAACAAATGAAAGTACGCTACTACTCATTCTCGTTTTAAGTGAATGTACAATACTACTCATTTTTACCGTAGTCACCAAGTAGCGTTCTAAAGATGTATACATTTACTAGCAAATTCTACAATGTAACGATTTTTCTTTAAAAAAAAACAAAAAAAACTTGTATATATTTTAATGAAAGTTAATATTTTCTCTTCCGATTAATTAAAAATATCCACCAAAGAAGATAAATTTGAGATATATCTTACTAAAATGAATCTTACTTAAACGAATATAAGTTTCTAAAGTAGCCGTTTTTAATAAAAAGAAAAAATCTGATGTGGGCAGCGCATGACTTTCCTTATATAATGCAATGAATTGACTACTTTTACAGTAAAGAAAAATAGGTTATTTTTATAGTAGATACTTATATTCTTTTCAAGATATTTAATTTTCGTCAATGAGTCGTCAATTTCATTGATTTAGCGTCACTTTTATCCATTTGGCGAGATTTTCGTTAATTTGGCAACATTTTAAAAAGTCGCCAAATTGACGACATTCCGCCAAATTCGTGGCCAAAGTCTCGCCAAGCATTGTAGACGGAGAAATAAGTTATTCTTATAGCAGATAAATGACTATTGGCGTTCAGATACAAAAGTATTATTCAAAGTATCTTTTCTCATGAATGGAACGAGTTAGATTCACAAAAATGATGACACCCAATTGATCGCATGATATTACATATAAAAAGTGAACATGTTTCTCAACAGTTTATATATTTTTTTAATTTATGGGATTTTTTTATACATTTATTTGAAAAATGCGCAATATCTCGAGAACAGTTCATGCTAACGTCAGTTTTATCGCTAAGTTTATATCAATCGTTTTCTAAGGAAACATTACATAAAAAATGCCTATTTGCGTAACTTTATTAAAGGTTTTGATTTTTTGATGATTTTCTTCAAAGTTTCACTCGAAAATTTAGGGGAGTTCTGAACACTCGATTGCGTTTAAAAACAATACGATTCCAGTATTCACGGATTGTAATTTTTGTACCAAATTTCATTCGAAACGCGCCATTCGTTTATGAGATATCGTTTCCACAGACTCATTGACACACACACACACAGACATCCCCTCAAAAATGTTCGATTCGTGATTAGGGATGCTCTAAACGTGCTGTATATGAGGAAAGTAATAATGAAAATATCTGTACTACTAAACAAACGAGTATTTTGCTTTGGAAACGTAAGGGCATAATGGTACACGCGACATCACGTGCTCATGCTCTATACTTTTCCTGTACGTTGTATTAAATGTGTGGGGAAAGTAAAGTAAGCAAGTATAAATAGCTTAGCACACTTTTTCTATAAAGCAGCCCAGCTCTTGTACAACTCTATAATTTGGTATGTGGGCGAATATTCTTTTAAAACACAATGAAATATGTTTTCATAAGCATCTTGTTGCATTACGTTTCATGATTGCTATTTCATTATCGCTGCTCAGCGGACCGTATATAGAAAGAACGCATCTGCTGACATAAAAGGCTGTAATTTAATTGGGGAAACCAACAATGGTCGCCTACATCATTTCAGTTTTTAGCATTTTTCGATTTTGTGCGAACTCTAGTTTGATTGCTCCGAAAAGTTACGGTTTTTTTTACTTTCTTTGCAACACATGGTATAGGGAAAGTATTGGAATCATGTCGAAAATCGCAACTCGAGTTTTCGACGGATCTATACGGTTTGAGACCTCTAGAACACAAAAACATTATTTTTAGCGTGACGTCTGTGTGTGCGCGTGTTTGTCTGTCTGTCTGTCTGTGCAATGTATGTATCCACTCTAACTCGAAAACGAATGGACCGAATTTTATAAAATTAGGTAGGTATGTCCCTTGTATGTGACCCTGGTGTTGATTAGTTTTTGGTACGATTCGGGATAAAAAAAAAAACCCGCCTTTTGTTGCGAAATGGCCCACAAAAATGGCCTGTATCCACTTTAGTTGAAAAACTAATGGATTAAATTTTACAAAATTTGATAGATAAGTCACTTGGGGGGTCACCCTGGTGCTGATTAGATTTTGGTACGATTCGGAAAAAATATCCTGCTTTTTTTTTTTAGAAATGTCCCGCAAAAATCGTCAAAATGTAAAATAAAAACCTACGTGTGCTCAAATATATCCCTTAAATGCTTGTTTCATACGTCATTTTTGACGATGAAATGAATATGACCAACCCCATTACACCGTTATCGAGATATTTTAGTTTCTTCGCATTTTCGCTACGCCACCGTTGAAAATAAATCCAGTTACCCAATGAGAACGAAAATTGAATTAAAAATGCCAATTCAGTGTCCATTTAAATAATTATGGGCGTTATTTTGTGCCATTAAGCTTAATCTAATGAATTATTGAAGAAATAAAGAGAACGTGAATATGAGTCTGCAGGGAAACTCATGTGCTGCCCACATCAGATTTTTTTAATTTATCGATCGTTGTTTTAGGTTTTGAAAAGACACATTTTCCCGTTCGAAACATTCATTTTTGTAAGAATTCAAATTATTTTTTACATTATATAGGGTGTATGCATTTCGCAGCAATGAAAATAGTACGTTTCGCTGTATTAAAAGTTGTAAACAGTTTTTTTTTCCTTTCAGCGCTGGGTCGACCCGGAAGTAAAAGTATCTTCGCAACTAAAAGGTAAGTTACATACTATATATTTTTTATTTCTTTCAAGGGATACAGTTACAATCGTGGGAATTACCGATATCATATATATATATATATATATATATATATATATATATATATGAAAAACTTATTTTAAGTAGTTTATGCTCTTATGCCAATTAAAAAAGTCTGATGTGGGCAGCACAGGACTTTCCCTACAGACTCAAATTCATTTCCTTTTCCTTTTATAATTCATTCAGTTGAGTTTAATTCCGCAAAATAAGACTCATCATTATTTGAAATGACACTAAATGTGCATTTATAACTCAAGTTTCATTACCATTGGGTAGCCTGAAGTATAGCGGTATTTTCAAAGCCGGCGTAGCAAACATTCGAAAAACTAAAATATCTCGAGAACGGTTGGTCCTAGAGTAATGGAGTGGATCTTATTCTTTTCATCGTTAAAAAATACGTATAATACAAGCATTTAATAAATGCATTTGAGCATACGTAGCCTTTTATTTTAGATTTTGACTATTTTTTGCGGGCCATTTCGCAAAAAGGGGGGGGGGGAGGGGGGAGGCTCTTTTATCCTGAATCATACCAAAATTCGATCAGCACCAGGGTAACCTACAAGTGACTTACCTGTAAAATTTTATGATAATTTGGTCTAGTAGTCTTTGAGTTAGAGTGGATACGTACATTGCACAGACACACACTCAAACATTACGCTAAAATTGGTGTTTTCGCATTCCAGAGGTCCCAAATCGTGTGAATTCGCCACCTTGCGTCCAGTCGCCCAATGAAATCGAACATTGAACTGCTAATTTAGTCTCATTTCAAGTAATTATGTTGCGTCATTAAACTCAATTTAATGAATTGTGGAAGAAAGAAAAAGGAAATGGATTTAGAGATAGTAGAGGTAGTCGTGTGCTGCCCACATCAAATTTTCACATATTGTTAGAAACCGCTCAAAACTATGCGATGCACATAGTTGCAAAATTTTAATCAAAAGGCCTGACTTGCCAGAATACGAAGAATGCTTGAGGTTTTTGGTCGAAGTATTGGGGGGAAAAGAAGGTGAAGAAAAGTGACTGTATCTGTAGGGGGGGGGGGGGGGACGCATACCTGTTGCCAAGGTAATTGAGCGTGATACTTGTGCGTAAATTACGTCACGCCAGATTTTATGAATCAACTCGTTTTCCGAGTTTTTTTTAACAGGGAAGTTTCCCTTACTTGTGTTCGTATTTTCTTGATAGGTGGGCAGTCATAATTTTCCCGGGTTCAGAAGAAAAAATTTTAGTACGGAGGACGGAAAGGGGGGGGGGGGGGGGGATCGGCAGTATATCCAGTTCGATGGAGCCGAAATGGTTTTGCGAGAATGGCATTTTTACTGTCCCTGCAATACATGGTAATGTATAGGGAAATATTGGAATCGTGTCGAAAATCACAACTCGAGTTTTCGACAGATCTACACGTTTCGAAACCTCTAGAATACGAAAAAACTATTTTTAGCGTGACGTCTGTCTGTCTGTCTGTCTGTCTGTGTGTCTGTCTGTGTGTTTGTCTGTGTGTCTGTTTGCGTGTCTGTTTGTGTGTCTGTCTGTCTGTGCAGATTTTGTATCCACTCTAACTAAAAAACTAATTAACCGAATTTCATAAAATGTGGTAGGTAAGTCACTTGTGGACGAATCTGGTGCTGATTAGTTTTGGGTACGATCCGGATTAAAAGACCCCCCCCCCTTTTTTTTTTTTTGCGAAATGGCCCGTAAAAGTTGCCTGTATCTACTCTAGCTAAAAAACTAATGGACCGAATTTTACAAAATTTGGTAGATAAGTCGCTTGTGGGTCACCCTGATGTTGATTAGATTTTGGTACGATTCAGAAAAAAATAACCTGGCTCTTTTTGCGAAATGGCCCACAAAAATCGTTACAATCTAAAATAAAAACTACGTATGCTTACATATATCCATTAAATGCTTGTTTTATACGTAATTTTTAACGAAGAAAAAAATAAGACCAACCCCATTATACTAGGACTAGCCGTTCTCGAGATATTTTAGTTTTTTCATATTTTCTCTATGCGACTTTTGAAAATAAGTACAGTTACCAAATGAAAACGAAAATTGAATTAAAAGCGAATTAAATTTAATTAAAATAAAGAGAACTTGGATATAAGTCTTCAGGGAAAGGCATGTGCTGTTCACATCAGATTTTTTACTTTCCGTACAATACATAGTAATATATAGATAAAGTATAGGAATCGTGTCGAACTCGCAACTCGAGTTTTCGACGGATCTAATCATTTTGAGACCTCTACAAGAAGAAAAAAATCTGCTGTGGGCAGCACATGACTTCCCTTGCAGACTCATATTCACGTTCTCAATTTCTTCAATAATTCATTATATTGAGTTAAATGGCACAAAATAACGCCCACAATTATTTAAAATTATACTGAATTGGCACTTTTAATTCAATTTTCGTCCTCAGTTGGTAACTGGACTTTTTTCAACGGTGGCGCAGCGTAAATGCGAAAAAACTAACATATCTCGACAACGACTAAGCCTAGTGTAATGAGGTTTGTCTTATTCTTTTCATTGTTAATCATGTATAAAACAAACATTTAATTGGTATCTTTGAGCATACGTAGTTTTTTATTTTAGATTTTGATGATTTTTGCGGACTACTTTGCAAAAAAGAGGCATGTTTTTTTTTTCCGAATCGTATCAAAATTTAATCAGCACCAGGGTAACCCATCAATGACTTATTCACCAAATTTTGTAAAGTTTGATCTATTAGTTTTTCAACTGGAGTGGATACAGTCAATATTTGCGGGCCATTTCGTAAAAATAGACGAATTTTTTTTTATCTCAAATCGTGCCAAAATCTAATCAGCATCAGGGTCACACACAAGTGACTTACCTACCCAATTTTATGAATTTCGGTCCATTAGTTTTTAAGTTAGAGTGAATACATACGTTGCACAGAGAGACGCACAGACAGACGTCACGCTAAAAATAGTGTTTTCGTGTGCTCGAAAGGATCCGTCGAGAACTGGAGTTGCGATTTTCGGCATGATTTCAATACTTTTCCTATACATTTCCATGCATTGCAGGGAAAATAAAAATCTGATGTGGGCAGCACATGACTTTAGCTGCCTACTCATATTCATGTTCTCTTCATTTCTTTTATAATTCATTATATTGAGTTTAATTGCACAAAATAGCACTAAATTCGCATTTCTAATTCATTTCTTGTTTTTATTTGGTAATTGGACATTTTTCCGAAATCGGCGTAACAGAAATGTAAGAAATCTCAAATATCTTGGGAACGGTTAGTCCTAAAGTATAATGGAGTGTGTTATATTATTTTCCTCATCAAAAATTGCGTATAAAACAAGAATTTAATTGATATATTTCAGCATACGTAGTATTTATTATTTTTACGATTTTTGCGGGCAATTTTGTAAAAAAAGGCAGGTTGGTCTTTTCCGAATCGTACCAAAATCTAATCAGCACCAAAGCATTCTACAAGTAACTTATTTACCAAATTTTGTGAAATTTGATCACTTAGCATTTTAGCTAGAGTGGATACATGAAATTTTTACGGGCCATTTCGCAAAAAAAAGGCGGGTTCTGTTCTTACGAGCCCTACCAAAAACTAATCAGCACCAGGGTGTCACCCAAGTGACTTACATACCGAATTTTATGAAATTCGGTCGATTAGATTTTTATTTAGAGTGGATACATACATTGCTGCACAGACAGACAGACACACAGACACACACACATACGTCACGCTAAAAATAGTTTTTCCATATTCTAGAGGTCTCAAAACGTGTAGATTCGTCGAAAACTCGAGTTGTGATTTTCAGTATGATTCCAATACTTTCCCTATATATTACAATTTATTGCAGGGAAAGTAAAAATCTGATGTGGGCAGCACGTGACTTTCCCTGCAGACTTATATCCACTTTCTCTTTATTTTATTTAAATTTAATTCACTTTTAATTCAATTTTCGTTCTCATTTGGTAACTGAACTTATTTTCAAACGTGGAATAAAGGAAATACGAAAAACTAAAATATCTCGAGAACGGTTAGTCCTAATGTAATGGAGTTGGTCTTATTCTTTTCTTTGTTGAAAATTACGTATAAAACAAGTATTTAATGGATATATTTGAGCATACGCAATTTTTTCTTTTAGATTTTGGCGATTTTTGAGGGCCATTTCGTAAAAAAAGCAGGTTGTTCTTTTCCGAATCGTACCAAAATTTAATCAGCACCAGATCACCCTACAAGTAACTTAGCACTTAGTAACACCTAGTAGCACTTAGTAGATCAACCTACAAGTAACTTAGTAATCAGCACCAGATCACCCTACAAGTAAGTTTTTTAGTTAGAGTGGATACATACATTGCACAGACACACAGACAGACAGACACACAAACACACAGAGACACACATACAGACGTCACGTTAAAATAGTTTTTTCGTATTCTAGAGGTCTCGAAACGTGTGGATCCGTCGAAAACTCGAGTTGCAATTTTTACGGTCCATTTCGTAATAAAGGGCAGGTTGTTCTTTTCCGAATCGTACCAAAATCTAATCAGCACCAGATCACCCTACAAGTAACTTATCCATCAAATTTTGTGAAATTTGGTCTATTAGTATTTTAGCTAGAGTGGATACATGAAATTTTTTACAGGCCATTTCGCAAAAAAAAAGGCGGATTTTGTTTTTACGAATCCTACCAAAAACTAATCAGCACCAGGGTCTCACCCAAGTGACTTACATGCCAAATTTTATGAAATTCGGTCCATTAGTTTTTTAGTTAGAGTGGATACATACATTGCACAGACACACAGACAGACAGACACACAGATAAAAACACAAACACACAGAGATCCACATACAGACGTCACGTTAAAATAGTTTTTTCGTATTCTAGAGGTCTCGAAACGTGTGAATCTGTCGAAAACTCGAGTTGCAATTTTTACGGTCCATTTCGTAATAAAGGGCAGGTTGTTCTTTTCCGAATCGTACCAAAATCTAATCAGCACCAGAGTTTCCCACAAGTGATTTATCTACCAAATTTTGTGAAATTTGGTCAATTAGTATTTCAGCTAGAGTGGATACATGAGATTTTTGCGGGACATTTCGGAAAAAAAGGCAGGTTCTTTTTTTCCAAATTGTACCCAAAACTAATCAGCATCAGCGACACGCCCAAGAGTTTTACCTACCAAATTTTATGAAATTCGGTTCATTAGTTTTTGAGTTAGAGTGGATATATACATTGCGCAGACACAGAGACACACAGACACACTCACAGACATCACGCTAAAAATTGTTTTTTCGTATTCTAGAAGTCTCGAAACGTGTAGATCCGTTGAAAACTCGAGTTGCGATTTTCGGCATGATTCCAGTACTTTCCCTATGCATTACCATGTATTGCAGGGAAAGTAAAAAATCTGATGTGGGCAGCACATGGCTTTCCTTGCAGATTTAAATTCATATTTTGTTTATTTCCTTAATAATTCATTAAATTGGGTTTAATTGCACCAAATAACACTAAATTTGCATTTTTAATTCAATTTTTGTTTTTATTTGGTAATTGGACATTTTTCCGATAACGGCGTAACAAAAATGCAAGAAATCTCAAATATCTTGAGAACGGTTAGTCCTAAAGATAATGGAGTGTGTTATATTCTTTTCCTCATCAAAAATTGCGTGTAAACAAGAATTTAATGGATACATTTCAGCATACGTAGTCTTTTGCTTTTTAGATTTTTGCGGGCCATTTCGTAAGAAAGGCAGGTTGTTATTTTCCGAATGGTACCAAAATCAAATCAGCACCAGAGTGTCCCACAAGTAACTTATCTATCAAATATTGTGAAATTTGGTCAATTAGTATTTTAGCTAGGGTGGATACATGAATGTTTGCGGGCCATTTCGTAAAAAAAGACGGGTTCTTCTTTTCCGAATCGTATCAAATTCTAGTCAGCACCAGAGTATCCAACAAGTAACTTATCTAACAAATTTTATGAAATTTGGTAGATTAGTATTTTAGCTAGAGCGGATAAATGAAATTTTTACTGGCCATTTCGCAAAAAAAGGCGGATTCTGTTTTTATGAATCGTACCAAAAACTAATCAGCACCAAGGTCACATCCAAGTGACTTACCTACCCAATTTTATGAAACTCGGTCCATTAGTTTTTGAGTTAGAGTGGATACATACATTGCAAAGACACACAGACAGGCAGGCAGACAGACAGACAGACAGACACGCACACAGACGTCACGCTAAAAATAGTTTTTTCGTATTCTAGAGGTCTCGAAACGTGTAGACCCGTCGAAAACTCGAGTTACGATTTTCGACATGATTCCAATACTTTCCCTATACATTACCATGTATTGCAGGGAAAGTAAAAACGTGTATTTTTATCTGTTTTCGGTGGCAATATGCTCTTTTAAAATGTCTCTTATTTCTTTAGAAGCTCATTTTTCAAGCTTGCAACGTCTTAGTCACACCGATGAATATGAAAGATACCTTTGGTTTATTTATGTTAATATAAACTATTTTAAAACCATCAATATAGGGTTTAAATGATCAATTCACTCCTTATACTTGACAGGCTTCCTAGGAAAGTCCTAACTTGGTTCAAGCTATTCATTTTCTCCTGACACTATGCAGGCAGAGATATACTCAGCCCCCCTGATAAAATATATTAAATATTTAGTAGTGATATGAAATTTTTTCCAACATGTCATCCAAATGTTGTAACAAACATTTCTTTATGATATTTTTAACACTTTACAACAAAGTTGAAAAGTGTTTATGACTTTGTTCTGTCTGTCTGTCTGTCTGTCTGTCTGTCTGTCTGTCTGTCCGTTAGCACGATAACTGCCGTAAAAATGAGTTTATCAAAATGAAATTTTAGTATGTTGTTCAGACGGTCTGTAGGACCTATGGGAATATAAATAAATAATATCACCCAATTAGTTTTTTATTGAACCCGGGTTGAAAAAATGAAATACATTGAACCCTATGGGACCTAATTTTTCAAACATTTTTTAAGTAAATTTAAAATTCACGAATTGCTTCGAAATTTTTAGGAAATATTCACATTATCCCATAGAATATATAAAAAAAAATTCAGTAAAATATGTTAAGTAGTTTTTTAATTAAAAAAATTATTTAATATAGGGAAAAATACAAATTCAATTAAATTCTGACTTTGGGATATCTTCCAGAAAGAAAAGAGAGAGATATTATATAATAAATATCTCTCCATTTGTTAAAACGTTTTGCATATGGGAGTGGCTTCATATTTTAAAATAATTTGGTAGATAACAATTTTTCATTTTTTTTAAATTTTATATAACTCTTCATGATAAATTTAATTGATGGCATTTTAAATGCACGTTCCTACGTCCTAGAGAGTTAAAATTTGGTACACAGCTTAAATTTGTAGAACATTTTATTCTACAGCAATTTGGTGGATCTTTAAATATAGATCATACATTTTCTTCGAAATGACCCGCAATTAATCCCCGTTCACTTTTATAAATCATTGTTGTAATATTGTTAAAAATTCTGATGTGGACAGCACATGTCTTTCCCTGCAGACTCATATTCGTTCTCTTTATTTATTCAATGATAATTTGAGTTTATCTGCACAACATAAGTATTTTAAATGACATTGAATTTACACGTTAAACTTAAATTTGGTTCTCATTTGATAACTGGACTTATTGTCAAAGGTGGCGTAGCGAAAACGCGAAAAAACTAGAATATCTCAAGAACGGCTAGTCCTAGAGTAATGGGGTTAGTCTTATTCTTTTTGTTGTCAAAAATCACATATAAAATAGGAATTTAATTGA
Organism: Amaurobius ferox; assembly: GCA_951213105.1. Lineage (NCBI taxonomy): Eukaryota > Metazoa > Arthropoda > Arachnida > Araneae > Amaurobiidae > Amaurobius > Amaurobius ferox. Next base: position 122,962,268 of record OX578152.1, read on the forward strand.
TATAATTGAGCACACGTAGTCTTTTATTTTTATATATAACGATTTTTGCTGGCCATTTCGCAAAAATAGCCCGTTCCTTTTTCCCGAATCGTAGTAGAATAACCTACAAATGATTTATATACAAAATTTTGTTAAATTTGGTATATAAATCACTTGTAGGTTATTGAAATATTATACTCCAAATTTTGTTAAATTTGGTTCATTAGTTTTTAGCTAGAGTGGATAAAGGCAATTTCTGCGGCCATTTCGCAAAGAAGGCAGATTCTTTTATTACGAATCGTACTATAATCTAATGAACATCAGGATTTCCCACAAAAAACATACCTACCAAATTGTATGAAATTCGGTCCATTAGTTTTTCAATTAGAGTGGATGTAATATCCACACAGACACACAGAAACATACACAGATACACCCTTACACACACAGACGTCTTCCTAAAAGTAGTTTTTTCGTGTTCTAGAAGTCCCAAAACGTGTAGATACTTTGAAAATTCGAGTTCCGATCTTCGGCACGATTCCAATACTTTGAGTACATACACATATACATATATATTATCTGTGTATTATCTGTGTATCTAAATTCCGTGCCTATGCAATTACAATAGTTGTGATTTTAAATGATCCCTAAACTTTTATTATTTCTTCAAGGAAGCCTAATTTTAACATATGCAGAATGCAAATATCTCAAGCGATTGTAAGATGAATTACATAAGAATTGCTGAATTTTTTTCACACAAAATTATTTAGCTCTGGAGTCTGGAATACAAGTTATATGAATGAAATATTCATTGATTTTGCATAAAGAATCAGATGATTTATATTTCGATACAGTTTTAAATATTTAAGTATAATAAATTACTGTAGTACTGTGATAATGTAAAAGATATTACCACTGAATGAATCACATTTTAGAAATTTTTAAATGAAATTACATTTCAGTTGGAAAGTGTTTCATAATCAATGCTTATGCATGATTGATCTTTCTTGTTCATTCTTACCGACATTACTTACATCCGTTTGAGACTTGTATTCATTTTTGAACATCAGCAAAATACTTACATACATTCCATTTTTAACACTTTACAACAAAGTTGAAAAGTGTTTATGACTTTGTTCATTCTGTCTGTCTGTCTGTCTGTCTGTCTGTCTGTCTGTCCGTTAGCACGATAACTGCCGTAAAAATGAGTTTATCAAAATGAAATTTTAGTATGTTGTTCAGACGGTCTGTAGGACCTATGGGAATATAAATAAATAATATCACCCAATTAGTTTTTTATTGAACCCGGGTTGAAAAAATGAAATACATTGAACCCTATGGGACTTAATTTTTCAAACATTTTTTAAGTAAATTTAAAATTCACGAATTGCTTCGAAATTTTTAGGAAATATTCACATTATCCCATAGAATATATAAATAAAAAATTCAGTAAAATATGTTAAGTAGTTTTTTAATTAAAAAAATTATTTAATATAAGGAAAAAAACAAATTCAATTAAATTCTGACTTTGGGATATCTTCCAGAAAGAAAAGAGAGAGATATTATATAATAAATATCTCTCCATTTGTTTAAACGTTTTGCATATGGGAGTGGCTTCATATTTTAAAATAAATTTGGTAGATAACAATTTTTCATTTTTTTTAAATTTTATATAACTCTTCATGATAAATTTAATTGATGGCATTTTAAATGCACTTTCCTACGTCCTAGAGAGTTAAAATTTGGTACACAGCTTAAATTTGTTGAACATTTTATTCGACAAAAATTTGATGGATCTTTAAATATAGATCATACATTTTTTTCGAAATGGCCTGAAAATAATCCCCGTTCACTTCTATAAATCATTGGTGTAATATTGTTAAAAATTCTGATGTGGACAGCACATGTCTTTCTCTGCAGACTCATATTCGTTCTCTTTATTTATTCAATGATAATTTGAGTTTATCTGCACAACATAAGTATTTTAAATGACATTGAATTTACACGTTAAACTTATATTTGGTTCTCATTTGATAGCTAGACTTATTGTCAAAGGTGGCGTAGCGAAAACGCGAAAAAACTAGAATATCTCAAGAACGGCTAGTCCTAGAGTAATGGGGTTAGTCTTATTCTTTTTGTTGTCAAAAATCACATATAAAATAGGAATTTAATTGATATAATTGAGCACACGTAGGCTTTTATTTTTATATATAACGATTTTTGCTGGCCATTTCGCAAAAATAGCCCGTTCCTTTTTCCCGAATCGTAGTAGAATAACCTACAAATGATTTATATACAAAATTTTGTTAAATTTGGTATATAAATCACTTGTAGGTTATTGAAATATTATACTCCAAATTTTGTTAAATTTGGTTCATTAGTTTTTAGCTAGAGTGGATAAAGGCAATTTCTGCGGCCATTTCGCAAAGAAGGCAGATTCTTTTATTACGAATCGTACTATAATCTAATGAACATCAGGATTTCCCACAAAAAACATACCTACCAAATTGTATGAAATTCGGTCCATTAGTTTTTCAATTAGAGTGGATGTAATATCCACACAGACACACAGAAACATACACAGATACACCCTTACACACACAGACGTCTTCCTAAAAGTAGTTTTTTCGTGTTCTAGAAGTCCCAAAACGTGTAGATACTTTGAAAATTCGAGTTCCGATCTTCGGCACGATTCCAATACTTTGAGTACATACACATACACATATATATTATCTGTGTATCTAAATTCCGTGCCTATGCAATTACAATAGTTGTGATTTTAAATGATCCCTAAACTTTTATTATTTCTTCAAGGAAGCCTAATTTTAACATATGCAGAATGCAAATATCTCAAGCGATTGTAAGATGAATTACATAAGAATTGCTGAATTTTTTTCACACAAAATTATTTAGCTCTGGAGTCTGGAATACAAGTTATATGAATGAAATATTCATTGATTTTGCATAAAGAATCAGATGATTTATATTTCGATACAGTTTTAAATATTTAAGTATAATAAATTACTGTAGTACTGTGATAATGTAAAATATATTACCACTGAATGAATCACATTTTAGAAATTTTTAAATGAAATTACATTTCAGTTGGAAAGTGTTTCATAATCAATGCTTATGCATGATTGATCTTTCTTGTTTATTTTATAAACTACTTTGTTTTAAAGATTATTTAATTTAGCTGAATGCTTGGTTATGCTGATGACCTATTTATTTGCATATTTAATTTAAAAATATTTAAACATTAAGACAATAGTATTTGGGTACTTTTGTATCATTGCGAGGTTCACTGTTATGCACTATAGAGTCAAAATCAACTGATAAGTAGTTAAGAGTTAATATTAAGTGTTAACTTGTATTTACTTTCAGAAATTTTCTTCGATTCATTAACAGCTTTGCTACTAGTTAATGCTTCTATTATAATAATTGTAATTACTATATATTAATATTGAGATAGAGTAGCTATATGCATTTTCCTAATCAGCTCTTAGCTTACAAATATAAATATACAATTATTTGTTAATAATTGATATATATAATAGCAACTATTATGGTTAATAAATTCTAATGATTAACTGTGTTTTTGGTGATCCCTTCCTTCAAGACTGTTAACCCCCCGCCCCCTTTGAATTTCGTCTCTGGCTACGACCATGTATGCAGGCTTCCTAGAAAGCCTTTAAGTACTCCAATAACTTTGTAAGGAAAGGTCCCTATGCGTGCACATCAGTTCTATCTGCAGTAAATAACTACGTCCCCCATCGAATAAAAGGGATGACAGCGTCCTCGGAGGAGAATGGATGAAGTTTGGAGCAGGAACTCTACAATAAAGCAAGATAGAAGAAAAATGCCAATGACAAAGTTGTACAGCATTGTCTGATGACTAGAAATCGTCATCTGGAAAGCACGAAACGTGTACATGAAAAGTAAATACTCCTCATACTTCATCGGTTGCTAGATGCTGTAATACGGTGACTCCTGCAAAGTTTGCCAAAGTACGCATCCTATTCTTTTTTGAATTAAAATCTGAATTGCTGCTGACAGAGGGCAGTTTGAACAGACTGTACATTAGATTCCTGTACATGTAAGTGTTGATTATTTTAACATTCTTGAATATGACGCAAATAATCTGTGACAAATAAATGTGACAAATGTGACAAAATGTTATAATAATGCGACAAGTAAATGCCTTCTGTAGTAGTTCTGTGGCCGATTCCTACTTATTGAACGATGCTATGGAATTATTGGATTGGCTTGTTTTCGTCTATCTTGCTTTATTGTCCAGTGTGTTATTCTAATTCTTTGCTAGGGGTGCTGTAACCCTTTTTATTCGATCGGGCACTTTACTGCAGATATATTTAACGTGTACATTTATGGATTTTTCCTTACAAAGTTATTGGAGTGCTTAAGAACTTGCCTAAGAATTCAAATGATCAAAATTATTTAATAAAATTCAAATAATCTAATTACTTATTATGAAGACATTTATTTTTTATTTTATTTATTTATTTATTTTTTAAAGGGGGGGGGGGGGGGGTTCGAAAACCCAAACCGTCTGACTCGTCCTAGGACATGAGCAGCTGTTTGGAGAGCCGGGTTGGGGGGAGGGGGGGTTAAAGTATCTGAGGATGTTTTCTCTTTTAGCTTGGGGTGGGAGTGGAGGTGGAGAGATCTCAGGAAATGCTGAAAAAGGCGTGTTTTTATTTTGATTATGCATTGTCTTACATGAAATTCGATATTTAAAATCCTTGAATTCGAATATTTTTATTTCAAAAGTTCATTATTTAAATTGAAAAATTAAAAAAAAAATTGCTTTGAGAATTTAATGTTTCTGTAATGCGTGATGTTATTGTGGGTGCCCTTTTCTCCGCTGATGCCCTAAGCATGCGCTCCGAGTGCCCGTTGCGTCATTCAGCCCTGCACGATGATCATGGATTCTCTACAATCCTTTTGCTTTCGCTGGTCCAGCCGTTGCCTCTGAACAATAGATGCAGCGCCAGTAACCTCCCTTAAGCGCCATTTCGAACGCTTAATTGGTAGCTCGTAAGGAGCGCCTTTCATGCGCATCTGATGACCTAACATGCTATTTTCTTTACATTTTATTTTAAGCGCTAGGAATTATGTTTTTCCTTTTGTTTCTTTATTGCTGTGGTAAAGGATTTTATAACTGTCTTTCGAATTATCTAAGGTTTTTGTCGGTGACGTCAGCTAGAGTTTTTGGTGTTCGGACAGAGGGCCTGATTGACCAACCCATTTAGGGTACGCATAACCCCATTTTGGTTTTGAGAGTATGGCCCAAGAAATTCTTCACGCACTCATCCGTGCTTGAAAAATCCCATTGCTACATCGCCCAGGTCAACTAACAGTTCTCATCAACAAACTGACTTTTTTAAACGGTTTACCTGTACCAAAATTCCTAAACCATAGTCTATTTTATTATATAATCACGGGTGGTTCGTGTTTACTTTTGCAATGAGTTGTTCTAACGCAAATATTAACTGTCATGCTACCTTTTTCCGTAAAAGGTTTAATATTTAAATTAAAAAAAAAAAATATGGGCAATACAGATTTGGGTCCAGACAACCAACATATTTCTGTGTTTGCCTGTATGGGCAAGATACTATTTAACGTAATTATTTGACAAATAACTTACAATAAAAAGAAATGTCAATCTCACTATTTAATAAATAACTTTATAGATTTAATAAAAATTTCAAATAGAGTGTAAATTGGGGATGCAATTTGGGGGCCCTTTCAATCTTTTGAAGGGAAGCTTGTGCTTCCCCTGCCTTTTCGGTAAGCTCTAGGTTCGGAACTAAAATTCGGAGCTATTGGCGTTGAAAACCTAAGGCATTGTAAAACAAACGATAAAATTTCTCCTTCGCCTTCATTTTGTTTACTTTCTCTGCAATACAAGGTAGTGTATAGGGAAAGTATTGGAATCGTGGCAAAAATCGCAACACGAGTTTTCGACGGATCGACACATTTTGAGTATTCTAGGACACGAAAATATATTTTTAGGGTGATGTCTGTGTGTGTGAGTATGTGTGTGTGTGTGAGAGAGTGTGTGTGTGAGTGTGTGTGTGTGTGTGTATGTGTGTGTGTGTGTGTGTATGTGTGTGTGCGCGCACACACACACACACAATGTATGTATCTACTCTAGACTTTAGCTGAAAAACTAGTTGACCGAATTTCACAAAATCGGGCAGATAAGTTAGTAGTGAGTAATCCTAGTGTTGAGATTAGATTTGGCTACAATTCAGTAAAAGAGAACCAGTCTTTTTTTTTTTTTAAGAAATGGCCCGAAAACATCGTATATATTTACTCTAGCTGAAAACGAATTGACTCAATTTTACAAAGTTGTCTAGATGAGTCACTTGTGGATGACTCTGATGCTGATTCGATTTTAGTATGATTCGGATAAAAGGAACCTAACTTATTTTTCGAAATAGCCCGAAAAAATTGTCAAAATGTAAAATTAAAAACTACGTATGCTCAAACGTATTCATTAAATGCTTATTTTATACGTCATTCTTGACGATAAAAAGAACATGACTCCAGGACTAGCCGTTCTAGAGTTATTTCAGGTTTTTCGTATTTTGCCTTTCAAATACGTCCAGTTACCGAATGAAAATAAGAAATGAATTACAACTGTCAATTCAATGTCATTTTAAATAATGATTCGTGTTATTTTGGGCCATTAAATCCAATTTAATAAATTATGACAGAATAAAAGAGAAAATGAATTAGAGTCTAGGGAAAGTAGTCTGCTGCCCACATCAATTTTTTTTGTATCTAAGATGGGTTTTTGGAGGATATCATACCGTTTTTTGAGGTTCGTATGAAGGTTATTATTGTTTACTAGAAGGTATACCCGTTATAGGACGGGATTAAAAATTTGCAAAGCATTGTCTACCATTTAGCGTTATTTTTATCAATTTAGTGACATTTTTATCAATTTGGCGACATTTTCGTCATTTTGGCAATATTTAAAACAGTCGCGAAGTTTGAGACATCCGCCCAATTTTTCGCCAAGCATTACGGATGGGCGGAGAAATGAATTACTCATATAGTCGTTTGTTATGTTATTTCTAACATATTAAATTTTCATCAATTAGTCGTCATTTTCATTGATTTGGCGTTAATTTTATCAATTTGACGCCATTTTCGTCAATTTGGCAGCATTTAAAAAGACGCGCCAAATTGGCGATATGCCGCCAAAATTCGTCGCCAGAATTTCGCCAAGCGTTACAGACGGAGAAATAAGTTATTCTTATAGCAGATTCTTATATTTTGTCCGAGATATTGAATTTTCAATTAGACATCATTTTTACCAATTGGGCTACATTTTTATCAATTTAGTGACATTTTTATCAATTCAGCGCATTTTCAACATTTAAAAAGTCTCGCCAAGTTAGCGATATTCCGCCAATTTCGATACCAAAATTTCGCCAGAGGTAGATAGACAAACAGGCAGATAAATCAAGGTGTTTATGTTATAAATTTGTTATGCTTTACAATGTAATGACTACATTTTTGTGTAAAAATATATGGGTTTTTGAGATTTTTTTTAACTTAAACTATGGAAATTTTTTTGGAAAGCGATCCCCCTTTATGTATGACCAACATCTGAAAATTTCGTCAAAGAAGAAAACTAGAAAATAAAATTTACTAGCCTAGGTCTTTTCAATGGGGTCGTCTAAAATTATTTTAACCATTGTAGTTGTAGAGATATGCGTATAGGATATATAGCTTGAAATAATTTCTGTAATGAGTGTATTCCCTACACATGTCACGGCAGTGGTACAGGAGGGGGGGGGGGGAGGATTGATAATTTAAACTACTTCTCAATGGAAGTTAATGGCATTAAAATAGTTTTTAGTAACCTTCATTCATAAGATAGCTCAAAAATGCACCCAACGTCAAAGGCATTGACTTCATCAGGCTGTTGCCAACTTGAAAAGTGAAACTTCAAATTTTTTTTAAGAAATATTGTTTAAAGAATAACGAAATGTAAAAATGATATATCTTTTGTCATTCTGATTCTATAATGCAATAGTATTGAACTTTACTTTCTTTTACTTCTATGGTCATTTCATGGAGGGGAGGGAGGTTGAGAATATACAAGTTTTCGTTTTCTATTAGTTGAGGAAAAGTAATAAACGAAAACATCTGAAACCCGTCACCGATATACATACACATAACTCCAATGCAATAAAAATAACATGGAGGTCATTAATTAAACGCGGTGTGGTGAAAATTATAAAACAATAAGATTAATCGAACGGTGATGTCAAACATTTAGGCGCATCCCGACAAGGAGAAAAATGCCAATTTTCGAAGTATTGCAGTCACCAGTGCGAAGGGGTCATTACAGAATAACAGAATTAAATACTGTGAGTATGAATGCAAGTGGAAGTCACATCGGAACACGTCAGATATTTCGAGTTGCGTCACTTTTGAAGAAAGGGTGCCCCATGAGTCATAGACCTTTGTGATCAGTCGCATCATGTATGTACCAGGAGCAAACCTGCTCCTGAAAGTGTGTAAACGGAAGATTCAGTTTCCGCTAAACTCTCTTGCACTTGACCCAGAGACAATAGCCATTGTTTTCTCTTCCACTTTCATTTGTGCATAGCACACACACAGCTTTTCCATTGTAAATCATTTTCCGCACATCGATTTATAGCAGAGACCGAAAACATGCCTAATATTTAGTGTAGTCAGTCTACATCGACGTATGAGTTTAAGCTTGGAAGTTTAACTCATGCAGGGCCGTAGTCTGAAATAAAATCCAAGAGGGGTTGAAGGTGGCTTACCGGAAACTTTCTTGATGGGGGGGGGGGGGGGCGGAAGAATGTGCATTAAAGTATTATAGTTTAACTTTTTAAAATAATTGCTCCATTAAATTATTTTAATTAATTATTACATAATATATGTATATGATGTATGAAATAGATAAATCTATATACACTTATTGACAAGTGTCCGTCTGTCTGTCTGTCACGCTTTTTTAGGCAGTTCCTGAATAGATAGGGACTTGCAATCTGGTACACTTTTCGATCGTTCGATAAAATCCCCTGGAAAGATCGTATTTTCCGAAAATATTCTGTAAAGGGAATGCGCCACACCAAAAACGTTCTAAAAGTGAAATGGTAGAAAAGCATGTTTTGCGATGAGATAGCAGTGGTTCCTAAACTGGGGTCCCCCGACCCCTGGGGGTCCGCGATGAGGTTTTAGGGGGTCCACGAACAACACGCAATATTTAACTAATCAATAGTTAGCTTTAAGAAAAATAAAATTCATTATTTTTATCTACTCTTTTTTTAATTTTATTTTTTTAAATAAAATAATAATGAACTTTTTTTCTAAATAACTTTGAATTAAATACATTCATGAAATTAATTTCAAACTGATAGGTTATATCTTCAAACAGAATTAAATTGTTTGGGAGTAGGTTTCGTTTTGGCACAATTCCATGGTTAACGGTGACGATACTCTGATGGAGCTCGGACGTCAAAGCACTTGTAACTTCAAGCATTATTACTAGAGACCGGACTAATAGAGAATACTACTAGAGACCGGATGACGTCAGCTTTGAATAGAGGGGGGCGTAGCGAAAGTCTTCCGCCTCTCATCTTGCAATATGGTTTTAAGGGGTCCGCGAAATTTTTTTTTCTCTGAGGGGGTCCGTGGACCGGAAAGTTTGGGAACCACTGAGATAGAGACTTGAAATTTAGTGTACGGGTAAAGCGTTCGAATGGAAGAAAGTCTGCAATTTCAGATTTCCAATATTTGCTACTCTAGGGGGTGCAGCACAACAAAATGTCCAATTTGTCGAATAAATTAGAAACTTCTTTAAAATTTGATAGAGGCTTGAAATTTGGCATATGAGCTAATCATTTAATGAAAAAAACAAGACGAATAGAATTTCTCAAAAATATTCATTTAAAGGGGGTGAGTACTTCATACCAAAACGTTCGAGAAGTGAAAAGTTAGAAAAAGCATGATTTGTGATGGGATAGAGACTTTAAATTTAGGATATGGGTAGATAGTGCGGAAGAAAGAAAGTATGAAATTTCAGTTTTCCAATATTTGAAACTTTAGGGGATTCCACACACCAAAATGTTCGATTTGCCGAATAAATGAGAAACGCCTCCTTTAAAATGTGATAGAGGCTTGATATTTGGTATATGGACCAATCATTTGATAGGAAGCCCAAGACGAATAGAATTTTTCAAAAATATTCATTTAAGGGGGTGGGTACACCACACAAAAACATTCGAAAGGTGAAATGATAGAAAAAGCATACTTCGCGATGAGATAGAGACTTCACATTTGGTGTATGGGTAGATAGTTGGCAAGGAAGAAAGTGTGCAAGTTCAGTTTTCCAACATATGCCATTGTAGGGTGTGTCGCACAGTAAAATATTCGATTTGACGAACACATGAGAAACGCCTCTTTTTCAATGTGATAGAGGCTTGAAATTTGGTGTATGGGCTAATCATATGATAAAAAAAAAACCCAAGAAGAATAGAGTATTCCAAAAATGTTCATTTAAAGGGGTGATCCGCAGAAAAACGTTCGAAAGATGAGATGATAAATAACCATGCCTCGGGATAAGATAGAAACTTCAAATTAGGTGTTCGGGTAGATAGTTCGAAAGGCATGTTTTGGACTTCGCCCTGTTTTGAGGTCTTGTTTCCTCTCTAGAAAAACAAAGTTCCTTATCTACAAAACTATCATTAGGCCGGTCCTAATGTATGGTTCGGAAACATGGTCTTTAACAAAAAATGGAGAGGATAGAGTTGCTGTTTTTGAGCGTAGGGTACTCAGAGGCATCCTTGGTGGAGTAAAGGAGAATGGCCTATGGCGGAGGCGTTTTAACTAAGAGATTTATAGATCTTTTAGAGAACCCGATATTATTAAATATTTTAAAATTAAGCGAATGAACTGGGTTTCTTATATTGCTAGAATGGATGAAAGGGACCCGGAAAGAAGATGTTTGCTGCAAGGCCCTTTACTAGTAGGAAAAGAGGAAGACCAAAGCTGAGATGGCTTGACTGAGTTGATTCGGATTTTAGAGTGATTGGGGCAAGCGACTGGCAGACCAGGTCTAGAAATAGACAGTCCTGGAGGAATCTTCAGCGGAAGGCCATGGTTCATCCTGGGTTGTCGTGCCAAATATGATGATGATGATAGATAGATAGATAGTTCGAAAGGAAGAAAGTGTGCATTTTCAGTTTTCTAATAGTTTCTGCTTTAGGGGGTTCTGCACACCAAAATGTTCGAATTGCCGAATAACTCTTAAACGCGAATTATTAAAAAATGTATATTATTCGGGGATTCTATATTGTGAGGACGTTGATTTTCAACGGGTATTCGACTTGTAAATAACTAAATACGATATTTTTTATTATTGAGGACCATTATTATTATGTGCTATTGAATCAAAGTTCATGTACTACAAAGTTTAGTAATCAGTTGCATCTGTAAACTCTAGTTATATATTTCAATCGATATGAATTACTATATACATTGTATATACTATACGTGTATATACATATATATATATGTAGCATAAACAGTAACGTTAATGATCGTTATAACAGCGATATTGGCTTCCTCCATGGTTCAATTGCATAAGGATTTCCGAAGCGTTTTCTGAGCAACATTATATGTAGATTTTATGGTTTAACCGTAACTGAAAGCTACCGTATATATTTAGATACAGAATCGGTAAAGGGTTGATCATGACTAAGTCACCGAGCCTTCCTTGCACAGGCATATGCCGTGTATACCTTCCTACATAATGAATATAAACGCGTGAATGGATTGGTGCGTATTCGTCTTGCTTTTTGAAGTATTGAAGTCATGGTACAGTATCTGATTACGTGTTTATAAACTATACTTTTTAATTCTTATTTACTTTTAAATTGTAGAATTACGACACTTTAATGCAGGTTTTAGGTTTCGAGTCTTGTGGGTTATTCCACGTTTTCATGTTATCTGGTACACTCTTTTTACATTTTTGATACTTCGGGTATTCATATCTTATGCAATATATCGGCTTCCGGGAGTGTTGTCTAGACAAAAAGCTTGCTTAACCGGGGTGTGGGGGGTCACAACACCTCCCCGGCCAATCTTTGATATATTGCTTCCATTTACTTGTCTACTTTTCTGGTGTGATATTTGAATCCTTGTTGTAGTGCAGCTTCGCGCCTTATTCGTGTGATTTCTGGTATTTTATATCTTTCACACTATAATTACTCGGCCGTACCGTGCTGAAAACACCGGTTCTCGTTAGATCACCGAAGTCAAGCAGCATCGGGCGCGGTTAGTACTTGGTGGGTGACCACCTCGGAACACCGCGTGCTGTTGGCCATCTCGGGTGCGGTATCCCCGTGGTTTGCGCGCTAGATTTGCACGCTGCCACAAAATGCCGCCGTGTTCATGCGGAGTACGATCACGTTAAACATGTGGGTCCGTAAGTCCTTCCGAGAGGTTGGTGGTAGGGGAAGGAGGGTACGGTCCCTGTGGATGCCTCCCCCACTGGGTTCCGGTCTAAATTGGGTGGCACTTCCCGGCCGTCCATACAGTTACCTTACACCTTTCTGGTAGGTCGGACGGTCTGGGTCTCAACAACACTATAATTACTTATTTATTTATAAATACATTTATATATGAATATACATTGTATATTAATATATACATTGTATATATTATTAGCAAATATATTTTGTATATCTATATTTGAAAGCTATTGTGGAATTCCATATAGCTACTATACATCAATATTAATATACAATTATATTAATATTGCAATTAATAATACAATTATTAATCAAAGTGATAGAACAAGAACATCCACCCTATTCTCCTGATCTTGCTATGTATGACTTTTGGCTATTTTTAAATCTAAAACAAAATTTATATGGGCGTCGTTTCATTCCGAAAATGAGATTGATGAGGCTATAAGAGCATATTTTTCATCGATTTCAAGAAATGGATGGCTTGAAGCATTTAATTTTCGGAAAATTCGCCTACAAAAGTGCATTGATGTTGGAGGTGAGTACTTTGAACACTCCTAATAGTTGGTAAGTTTAACTTGTATACCACTTAGCCGTATCTCAAAAATTTCAGTGTGACCCTCGTATATGGTGTAAAGAGACAGAAAATGCTGGGGAACAACTTCGGTACTTTTGGACAAATATAGCGCTGTTCAAAGATGGCGTCGTCCGCGATATTGAAAATCGTAATCCCTCGATGTTTCTTAATCTACTGGGCGGATGTTTGTTCTTTTTCTTCTTCTTCTTCGTTCGACCTATCCGAAGAAATAAGGTATCTATTTGGACATTTGGACGGCCGGGAAGTGCCACCCCAGTTAGACCGGAACCCAGTGGAGACGGCACACACAGGAACCGTACCCTCATTCCTCTGCCATCAACCTCTCTGACGAACTTACGGACCCACCTATTTACCGTATTTAAAAGCTAAGGGAAATAGTGTCTTTGAGTTAAAAAGTTGTTAATTTTTAGTTTGAAAGTTGCAAAAATGAAAAGTTGTAAAATCATTTAAGAATAAAAATTACAGATGATCATTTTATTATTTTAAAAGTATAAATTCAAGATGGCCGCCCCCGCTATTATTTAAAACCAGTTGTTATATACACGAAAGCAATTAATTTGAGAAATTTCGATATAATTTTTCTAAAATTAGCTAGAAATACACACGAAACAAGCAATTATTAGAAATTAAAGAAAATTAAATGGGGGTACTTAATGCTTAAAAAAGGTGGTGGCTGCCATCTTCTATTCTGAGAGTTACCCAAAGGTAATGAAGTGGTACCCACGATTTTGTGAACGTACATACCCTAAACATAAAATATCACTAATAAAAAGAAGACTTAATAAGACGAAACCGGATTGGGCAAAAAATCCTTATTTGGCTGACGGACTATCACTGATTGTAGTATGCAAACCCAATTATATTCAAAGCGTTTCATTCGTTCGTGAGATATCGTGTCCACAGATTTAATGTCGCACACACACTTACATACATAAATAAAAAACACATACACACACTAACATACATAAACAAACACACATTTATATAGATACACACACACTAACATACATAAGCAAACACACACATTAATATATATACACAGACATTAACATACATAAATAAACACTAATGAATATAGATACACACAAACACACACATTAATATAGATACACCCTAACATACATAAACAAACACGTACATTAATATGGATACATCTTAACATATATAAACAAACACGCACATTAATATAGATACACACACACTAACATATACATTAACATATACATACACTAACATATATATTCATACACACTAACATACATACATAAATTAACACATATACACACACTAACATACACGCACACACACTAACATACACGCACACACTAATATATATACACACACACATTCTCTCTAAAACGTGGATTCGAGTTCAGCGATTCTTAAAACATGTTCTTCCTTTTGAAAACTCTCATACGAATTCACGACCCCGTCAACGTACCTTCCCTATACATTATATTACGCATGCAGGGAACGTAAAATGTAACAGTTTTAATGAAATAAGTAACAAATTACGGTAACGACTTAAAGTAAGTAGATAAAGAAAGAGAAAATTGGATTTTGTCGTGAAAGTCTTTCCCTGCACGCATCTCTCTCTTTCCCTCTCTCTCTTAACATCATCTAAAAAGTGGTGTGGAATAAAACAGAAAGAATAAAATACAAAGTTATCTAAGTAGTTTTCTAGGCTGCAACCGGGTGTGTCAGGCCGGTGCTTCCAGAGGCAGAACGAATGACGTCTGAAAAGACGAGGCCGAGGTATCCGACATCTTTGGGCCAAATATAGTCTAGCCCTGAACGGGTGTTTTTAACACTTTACAACATACAGTAGACCCCCCTATAACACGGTAGATACGTTCCGTGTTATATGAATCCGTGTTGTACGAGTCACTTAGATTATACAAATGCATGAGCCGTTCACAGCCCAAAGCGATTAACTTACTTGTTATATTTAAAATAACTTTCTTTTTAATATAATCAGGCCTAAGACACTACATGACAGCAATTTTTATAGCCGTTGAATAATAAATGTTTTTTTTTTCACAAGAAATGTATAAAAATTTATCAATACATATTTTCTACCTTTTCTTTTATGGACTTAATCGTTTTGGCAAATGAGCGGCTCACATACAGTTTACTTATGCATAAACATACACTTATACAGATACTTAACAAAGATGTAAAATAAATATTTAATATGTAAGAGTTAAAATATTTTTTATTTCTCTTCAAAACAAACAAATATTGAAATTAAAAATGTTTTGTTATTCATTTTGCGTTAAATAAAAGAAGCAGTTACACTTTTTTTTGACATTTATTCACTGTCGGAGCTATCCATAATTAGGTTCCAATGACATCCTCTTTTAAATATTGGTTGTGCTATTTCATAGCTTGAAGATTCACTTGTTCTTCTCTGTTATTTTCGCTGTTTAAAAAGGTATCTTCTTGTGCTTTCAACAATTTATTATTGTTACTTTCTAAATCTTCTTTTACTTCAAAATATGGAGCTAAACAATCTTTCAATTTTTTCTTAAATTCCTCAGAGCGCTTTGTTGATGGATCATTATCCGTAAAATGTTCTTCTAGATTTTTTGCCAATTCTAATCCGTCATTTAAGATCTCTAAAGTAAAGTGTTGCTCTGGCTCACAGAAAATTCGTAATGAGTTTTCTTCACTATATTATAATATTTTTTTTAATTTATTTAGCACACTTGACTTTAAACACAGTTTAATTGATAGTATGTATGTACTAGAGATAACAGATATGTACTTCCTCTAGATGAAATCGGGTTTAATTTCGCAAAGATTTATTTTCCTAAAACTTTTTTTTTCCTCAAATTTAAGTTGAATAAAATAAATCATACGATATAAAAGTTTTTTCAGACACGTTTAATGTGCATCACAAACTGAGACGATTTCTTCTAAAAATGGGGTTTCCCCGAAATTTGAGAAGCACAATGACGTTTAGTGTTACCAGCCAAAAGTTATATTCATTATTGGAGCTAAAACGTAATAAAATCGAAACATCTGTCTCATTTTTTTTACCGTGTTATACGAACACGATCACAATTTTTCCGCCATGTTATACGAATCCGTCTTATATGAACCCGTGTTATAGGGGGGGGGGGGGTCTACTGTAGTTGAAAAGTGTTTATGACTTTGGTCATTCTGTCCGTTCACACTATAACTGCCGTAAAAATGACTTTATCAAAATGAAACGTTAGTATGTTGTTGAAACGGTCCGTGGTACATATGGGAATGTAAATGAATAACATCACCCAATTCGTTGTGGATTGAACCCGGGTTGAAAAAGTGAAATGCATTGAACCCCTATAGGACCTCGTTTTTCAAACATGTAAGTTTAAATGCACAAATTGCTACGAAAATTTTAAGAAATGTTCAAATTATCCGATGAAATATATATAAAAAAAAAAAATTCAGCAAAATAGGTCCGATAATCATCTATCTCTTTTCTAGTGTCAAAATCGTGAATTTTAAAGTTCTCTTAAATTTATATTGTGTGTTGCATCCGTTCTAAAACCGTGTTATTTTTGCATATTTTCTGAGCATCTATATTCTGCGCCAACGCAATTACAATATTTTTGAGTTTCAATGATTATCCAACTTTGATTATTTCTACAACGAAGCCTAATTTTAACGGATGCAGAATGTAAGCACATCAAACTAAGATGAGTTGTATAAGAAATTGCTGAATTTTTTTAACGTAAAATTATTTAGCTCTGGAGTCTGGAATATAGGTGATATGAATGAAATATTCATTGATTTTACATAAAGAAGCAGACGATTTTATAGAATTACCCTTTTCGGTGAAGTTTTAAGAAATGCTTTTACATTTTTTTTAGAAAGTACTCCATGGTTTTAAGTTTTTAAGTGAAATAAATTATTGTAGTTCTGTGATAATTTAAAAAATGCCACCGTTGAATGTATCGCATTTTAAAGATGTTTAAATAGAACTGCATTTCAGTTGGAAAGTGTTTCGTAATCAATGCTCTTTATGCATGATTGATCTTTCTTGTTACTTTCTCATTTTATAATCGAGTGTAAAATACGTTGGGATCTGATCAGTTGCGACGCTGCATCACTACTATGGCAGTATAAATATAACAGGCTTAATTTCTCGTAAATTATAGAAGACTTTTTTATCGAATACTATTTAGTTGATAGCTGAAATGTTTCTACGTTAATTATCATTACGCCGTAAACTTGATTTTTAATATAGATTATAGCATTTTCCCACATAGACCATAACACTAAACTTAAGCTTAATTTTCTGTGATAAAAATTAATTTTTTAATAAAAAAAAAATCTAATGTCAGCAGTATACGACTTTCTCTGCAGACTGCAATTCATTTTGTCTTTATTTCTTTGATAATTCATTCAATTTAGTTTAATAGCACAAAATAACACTCATCATTATTTAAGCGAAGATTGAATTTGCACTTTTAATTCAGTTTTCGTTTTCATTTAGTAACTGAACGTATTTTCGGTGTAGCAGAAGTGCGA
Source organism: Amaurobius ferox (assembly GCA_951213105.1). Classification (NCBI taxonomy): domain Eukaryota; kingdom Metazoa; phylum Arthropoda; class Arachnida; order Araneae; family Amaurobiidae; genus Amaurobius; species Amaurobius ferox. The sequence goes on from OX578152.1 coordinate 122,979,908, forward strand.
AAAAACTAAAGTATCTAAAAATGGCAAGTCCTAGACTAATAATTTTTACTTTCCCTTCAATACATGGTAATGTATATAGGGAAAGTATTGGAATCGTGACGAAAATCGCACCTCGAGTTTTCGACGGATCTACACGTGGGACCTCTAGAATGCGAAACAAACTATTTTTAGAGTGAAGTCTGTGTCTGTGCGTCTATGTGTCTGTCTGTGCAATACATGTATCCACTCTAACTTAAAAACTAATGGACCGAAATTCATAAAATTGGGTAGGTATGTCACTTGTGTCTGACCCTGGTGCTGATTAGTTTTGGGTACGATTTGAGATAAAAGGACTCGCCTATTTTTGCGAAATGGCCCGCAAAAATCTCATCCATTTTAGCTGAAATACTAATTGACCAAATTTCACAAAATTTGGTAGATAAGTTACTTGTTGGATATTCTGGTGCTGATTAGATTTTGGTATGATTCGGAAAAGAAGAACTTGCCTTTTTTTACGAAATGGCTCGCAAAAATCGCCAAAATCTAAAAAAAAAAAAAAAGACTACGTATGTTTAAATGCATCCATTAAATGCTTGTTTTATGCGTCATTTTTGACGAAGAAAAAAATAAGAACAACTGCTCTAGGACTAATCGTTCTCGAGATTTTTGAGATTTTTCGCGTTTTTATTATGCCGTCTTTGGAAAAATGTCCGATTATCAAATGAAAACAGAAATTGAATTAGAAATGCAAATTTAGTTTTATTTTGTGCCATTAAACTCAATCTAATGAATTATTAAAGAACTTGCCAAAAAATGTTTTTAACTTTATATTTTAATAAAATTATGTAAAACAAGAAAGATCAATCATGCATAAAGTATTGATTATGAAACACTTTCCAACTGCAATGCAATTTTATTTAAACATCTCTAAAATACAATACATTCAGCGGTGATATTTTTTAAATGATCCCAGTACTACTATAATTAATTTTACACGGAAACCTAAAACCATGGAGGTAAAAATACTTTCTAATTCCATGCTTTAAACTTCACCGGAAAAGGCAATGCTATAAAATCGTCTGCTTCTCTATGTAGAATCAATGAATATTTCATTCAAATCACCTATATTCCAGACTCCAGAACTAAATAAATTTGCGTTAAAAAAATCAGCAATTCTTATACAACTCATTTCACAGCTTGATTTCTTTTCATTCTGCATACGTTAAAATTAGGCTTCGTTGTAGAAATAATCAAAGTTTGATGACCAGGTTTTCCTAAAATTTTCAAAGCTATTTGTGAGTTTTAACTTCGCTTAAAAAATGTTTGAAAACTGAGGTCCCATAGAGTTCAGTGTATTTCACTTTTTCAACCCGGGTTCAATACAAATTTAATCGGGTGATATTATTCATTTATATTCCCATAGGTCCCACAGACCGTCTCAACAATATACCACAATTTCATTTTGATAAAGCCATTTTTACGGCAGTTATTGTGCGAATGGACAGACAGACAAAATGGACAAAGTTATAAACACTTTTCAACTATATTGGAAAGTGTTAAAAAATTGCCAGTGGCTCCATTCTGATGAAGATTAGAATCTTCTCTTCGAAATAGTTCTAATGATTAAAGTATGGAAATTATAACCACTCTGTTTCAGAAACGAAGAATTTTTTTTACAATTAAATTAAATATCTTCGTAAGGCTTTCAGAGGGATATAAATTACTTCTTATAGTTTATAGTTAGCACGTTTAGTTTTTAAAATAACATTACAAACCTAAAAAAGCTGATGTGGGCAGCACAAGACTTTCCCTGCAGACATATATCCACGTTCTCTTTATTTTAATTAAATTTAATTCACTTTTAATTCAATCTTCGTTCTCATTTGGTAACTGGACTTATTTTCAAAAGTGGCGTAGAGAAAATACGAAAAAAGTGAAATATATCGAGAACGGCTAGTCCTAGTGTAATGGGGTTGGTCTTATTCTTTTCATCGTTAAAATTACGTATTTATTGATATATTTGAGCATACGTAGTATTTTATTTTAGATTTTGACGTTTTTGCGGGCCATTTGGCGATAAAAGGCAGGTAATTTTTTTTCGAATCGTACTAAAATGCAATCAGCACTAGGGTAACCCACAAGTAACTTGTCTACCAAATTTTGTGAAATTTCGTCTATTAGTTTATTAGCCATAGTGGATACAGGCAATTTTTGTGGGCTATTTCGTAAACAAGGCTGGTTCTTTTATCCCGAATCGTACCAAAAACTAATCAGCACCAAGGTCATACACAAATGACTTACCTACCAAATTTTGTGAAATTCGGTCCATTAGTTTTTGAGTTAAGAGTGGATACATATATAAAACAGACACACACACACACACACACACACAGACGTCACGTTAAAAATAGTGTTTTCGTGTTCTAGACGAATCCCATAACGTGTAGATTCGTCGAAAAGTCGAGTTGCGATTTTCGACATGATTTCAATACTTTCCCTATACATTACTATGTATTGCAGGGAAAGTAAAAATAGTCCAATATCAAGTTTTACTACCCTATTTACACGGTTGATAGAAGAACTTGACGAAACAAAATACATAACACGGAGTTAGAGAGTTACCCTACATACCTCCTTGATTCATACGATAATAAAACGCAAATCTATCGAAATACGTTTTGGTGATTTAAATCTGTTATTTTGATTTCATTGTTTTCCTGTATTTCAATTTATGTAATTTACAATTCACATTCTGAACAAGTATGCTCTTTTCTATTAGTATTCTCAAACATTGACATTTTTTTTTCTATTCTTCTAATTTTATAACTTATTTGGTAAGTTAAGTTTTAATTTGAAATATTTCACAGCTCGCATACTTCCATACGTAACAGTCCATTCAAAGCCAACCCGATTGATGTGAACTTTCATTTTTAACGCCTGAGAGTTACACACATCTTTTATATTTTATCATTCCTTAATTTAAATTTTAAAATAATTTCTTTTTGAAATAAGTAATGAATCATTTTAAAAAGATGCTGTTGTCTTCATTCGCTTCGATTTGTGCATGTGCGTGCGTGTGTGCGTTCGTGCGCGTGCTAGTGTGTGTGTGCTAGTGTGTATGTACTAGTGTTTATGTGTGTTTGGGTGTGTTTAGGTGTGTGTGTACTAGTGTGTTTGGGTGTGCGTGTGCTAGTGTGTTTGGGTTTGGGTGTGTGTGTGTGCTAGTGTGTTTGGGTGTGTGTGTGCTAGTGTGTTTGGGTGTGTGTGTGCTAGTGTGTATGTGCTAATGTTTATGTCTGTGTGTGTGCTAGCGTGTATGTGATAACGTTTATCTCTCTGTGTGTGTGTTACGTGCACAGTTATTTGGAACTATTATGCGCTAGCTGATAGGGATGAAATCAGTTGACATATGTTGCATAACGTTGACCAAAGATGGCAGGCGGGCCTGCTCGACTATTACAGACTCCCTGGGTGGAACGAATGACGTCAAATGGACCGGTTATTTCGGAAGTTTTTCTTTTATATTTTTATGGTGGATTAAAGATGCGGTTTGTGTGCGGCGGCGAGTCGGTTGATTTCTTAATTGTGACCGTTCTCACCTCATAAGGGTGTACCTGACCTCAGACGTATTTCGATTCTACTTCCGATTCACCATCCGGATCCTCACTCTCAGGGCCTGATCTTGATTCGCGGACCCGGAGCAAAGAAAGAAGTCAACATGCACCCCCTTAACATTTCACAATTAAAAATTTGATCAGCACATGAATGATGCAAGATACCCGCATGGTAGGCATCGACCAGCGGTTAAGGCATGGGGTTCGATCCCCGCCATCCAAAAACTACGTGTGCGGAATATGATCACATTAAATCTGTAGTTCCGAAAGTCCCTCCGAGAGGTAATAGACAAAGAGAGTGCGGTCCCTTTCGATGCCATTCCCACAGGGGTGATAGCTCGGGTGGCGCGCGACCCCCAGTGGTTAGCGCGCGGAGATTGCACTCGGACGACTCGAGTTGGATTTCCAGCTTTGCCCAAACTGTTCGCGTGTTTACGCGGAATACGGACACTTTAAATATGTGGGTCTGAAAGTTCTTCTGATAAATGGGTGGTAAGGGAAGGAGGTACGGTCCTTGTGTTGGTGAGTCGCCCTCACTAGATTCCGGTCCAAATTGGGTGGTACCATCCCGGCCGTCCAAGCAGGTATACTTTACACGGGTAGGTACTTATTTCGGGCAGGTCAGACGGTTTGGGCCAGAAAGATTTCAAATCTTCGACTCCGTTAGAAAACTTTTATTGCTACGAACGCTCTTTAACCACTCAATTTTGACTGGAACCCAATAAAGGTAACAAATACAGGAGACCGTACCTTCTTTCCTCTGACCCATCACCTCCGGGTGTAGAATAGCCCAGTAATTAGAGCACTCGGAAGATCAGAATTCGATTCTCGCTACACAAACTGTTCTCGTGTTCACGCGGTGTACGGGCACTTTAAAAATGTGGTTCTGTAAGTTCTTCCGAGAGGTTGGTGATAGGGAAAGGAGGGTACGGTCCCTGTGGATGACCGCCTCCACTGGATTCCGATCTAAATTGAGTGGCACTTCCTGGCCGTTCAGACATACCTTACACTTTCGGGTAGGTCGAACGGTTTGGGTTGAAGAAGAGTTCGATGTATGGCGGAATAGCTCAGTGGTTAAGACACGGGGGTTACACTCGTAGAACTTAAGTTAGATTCTTAGCTCTACACAAACTATCCCCGTGTTTACGAGTAGTCCGAAAGTCCTTTCAATCCGAGGGGTTAGTGACAGAGGAAGGAAGGTACGACCCACTGGATTCTTGTTTAAATTGGGTGGCACTGTCTCGGGCATCTAAACAGATACCTTACACCTTCGGGTAGGTCGGACGGTATAGGTCGAAAGAAAAAAAAAGAGTTTCGGTTTAAATTAATATTAGGCAAAATCAGACTTCTACCACGGTGGGACTAGGATCTTTGCACCAGCATCAGTTGTATTTTCTGACCCTTTGACATGGACTTCATCTGTCCCAAGGGCTTATTCTGGCCTTGCCCCAGACTCAGGGCCTGACTAATACACGGGTCCTCTGGGGCCACGGGCCTGGATTTTAAGGGGCCCCCAATTTTAAGGAGCCCCTGAATTTTGTATGTGATAAAAAATATAAGTAGAAATAATTTTTTAATTTATTTAAAACTGGTAACATTCGTTTTTATTTTAAATATAAAATATATTAATAGTTTTGAATATTATGCATCATTTAAAGACTTAATACATTACTTTGAAGTAAAAAATCTAATGTGGGCAACACATGACTTTCCTTATATAATGTAATGAATTTACTACTTTTACAGTAAAAAAAATAGATTTTTCTTATAGTAGATACTAATATTCTTTCCAAGATATTGAATTTTCGACAATAAGTCGTCATTTTCATTGATTTAGCGTCATTTTTATCCATTTGGCGAGATTTTCGTTAATTTGGCAACACTTCAAAAAGTCGCCAAGTTGGCGACATTCCGCCAAATTCGTCGCCAAAATCTCGCCAAGCGTTATGAACGAAGAAATAAGTTATTCTTACAGCAGATACATAACTATTGGCGTTCAAATACAAAAGTATTACTTAAAGTATCTTTTTTCATGAATGAAACGAGCTGGGTCCACGTGAATGATGTCACCCAATTTACCGTATGGTATTACATATGAAAAGTGAACATGTTTCTCAATAGGAAATATTTTTTTTTAATTCTATATGACTTTTTGATAATTTTTTTGAAAAATGTACAATATCTCGAGAACGATTCCTGTTAGCGTTCTAAAATTTATGTCAATCGTTTTCTAATGAAAAATTACATAAGAAATGTCTATTTGCGTAACTTTATTAGCGGTTTTGATTTTTTGACGATTTTTTCATAATTTCATTCGAAAATTTAGGGGGGGTTCTGAACATTCGATTACGTATAAAAACAATAGGCTTCCAGTGTTTACGGATTGTGATTTTTGTACCAAATTTTGTTGAAATCGGTCCATTCGTTCGTCAGTTATCGTCTCCACAGACTCACTGACACACACACACACACACACACACACACACACACACACACACACACACACACACAGATATCACTTCAAAAATGTTTGATTCGTGATCAGGCATGCTTGAGACGTGCTCTCCCGTCGAAAACTCGAATTCGAATTTTCGACCCCCGTCACAATACTTTCCTTATACATTATGTATATAAGGAAAGTAAAAAGTAGGAAGTTTTCTACATGTACAGAAGGACTTTCAGTGCTATGACTGACCCCTCTCTTTTTAAAATTTGTTATGTGCGGATGTTTTGCATGTGTTTGGTATTCTGTGAGTGTATGGGGGCCCCGAATTAACACCAGGCTCCGGGCGGCCAGAGCAGTGGGATAAGTCACAATAACAACACCACAGATACTCACATATAATGACTTTAAGCCGAATATAAAGAAAATGATCTCTCAAAGCGCGAGCATCAGTCATGCAGAAAGCGTTTTAATAGCTGCACTCTCTAACTCTAGAGTTCGCAAGAGATGGGGAGCTAGTTCTCAGACACATCTTAAATGGTGGGGAGCATAACTTGAAAGAGCCTGCTTCCTCATACCGAAGTTAATCCTCGTAAATGAAACGATGCAAATTTAATGCCTAGAATATTACTTCTGAAACATCGATATTATTGCATCTGATATCTCTTTAATTGTCTGATGCACGGCCAGTGTTTCTTTCAGGACTTTTTGGTCAGGGATGGGGGGGGGGGGGGGCGAATGAAACTTTAGGGGGAGGAGCAAATTTTCTATTTGCCATATATAAATGTATCGACATGCCGCCACATAAATAGAAACTAGGTTAACATAGAATGCCGTTAGGGGCGCGAATAATCATCTCCAGAGATGTGTGTGTGTGTGGAGGGGGAGGGGGTGGGGCGGGTTTCTAAAACCTCCCGGAGGTATGCCTAAAAGAAACACTGTGCACATTTTTCTCAGGAAAGCCCTTAACTACAAAAATAAATTTGAAAGGTTCGTGAGTGTAGACGTTAGATCTGTCTATATGGTAAAGTTATACCCTGTACGATCGAAAAAAAAAAGAGATTGCAGCGCCTCTGGTGGACAATGTAAGAGGTTGAGAACACGAATTCGGTAATATAGAGAGGTAGAAGAAAAATGTCAAAGTTGTAGAGGCTTGTCTAACTACTATAGGAATCGACATTATGAAACGTATGTATGGAAAGCAGTAAATAGCTGCCAAAAAATCGTACCATCAGGGACTGTAACACGGTGAAACCTACAATGCTTGTCAAGTTACGTTTCTATGATTCAAATGTGCATGGTTACTGGCGGTGGACATTTTGAACAGGCTGTATAAGAGAGATTTCTGTGCATATAAGTGGTTTTTTTTATTTCCAGCATTCCTGAGTAGGACAGTTCTTAAACAGATGAGTTAATTTCCAGTGTGATCGGCATTTAACTTTTTCTACATGATGCAATGACTTTAATTCATTCACGACGAAATAATGGTATACGAGATCCACGGCGTAATGCTTTTGGGATTGAATTATAAATCACTTAAATAAAAATGAGCGCTTTTGGTAACTTTTGAGTCCAAACAGAGTGACTTGTTAATATTTACATACAAAATTTTCGTCAAAATGCAACTGACATTCAGTGAATATTCTGTGAAATAAATGACTGCTAGCGAATTCCTTTGATGTCAAAATGCAAAACTATTGAAAAGAGTGTCTTTTTTTGTGAATGAAAAGAACTAGATTCACGAGAATGCTGTTAGCAGATATGTTGCATGATATTACACATAAGAAGTGAAATGGTTGGATGATATTTACTACTTATAAAATTTCATGTCATATTTTTGATAAATTTATTAGAAAAAATAAAATGGACTTCTAAAATGTTTGTTATTTAACAATGTTAAAGACCTTGATTTTTTTTTTATTATTATTATGCAATATCTCGGTAACGGTTGGTGCTAGCGTTCTAAAGTTTGTACAATTCCTCATTTTCTAACGAAAAATTACGTATTTAATTGATTATCAATTTATTATTATTGAAGGTATGATTTTTCAAAATTCATTTTCAAATGTGTTTCCCCTAACGTTTGATCGCTTTTGGAATTCACACACACACATCACTTCAAAAATGTTCGATTTCAGGTCAGGGATATACGAAACGTGCTCTTCTGCAACTCGAATTTCAATTTTCTATTCAATCACAATAATTTTCTCTGTATTATATACATATATAGGGAGAAGAAAGTTGTTTCCTACAAACTCGTGATCTTATTATTTTTTTTACGTTTACGTAAATTATGCATTCTCATACATTTTGCATTTTAGGCCAGCCGCTCCCCCACACCCTCTACTTTGGTGTCAAGTTCTACGCGTCTGACCCCTGCAAGTTGGTCGAAGAAGTCACCAGGTGAGTTTGTTCGGCATGATAAAAGTACTTCAAAATCTTTCTAAAATCTTGTCTGCATTTTGCAATTTCTCGAGTGTTCATATTTCGTTGGACTGTTGTCACTTGTGTCTAAAACCACATGGACTAGAGGGTTCGTAGCAAAGTCCTTAAGTACTCCAATAACTTTGCTAGGAAAGGTCAATCCGTGTACACGTTAGGTATATCTATACTAAAGGACTGCGGGGGACTGCTTTTTTGCCGAGGATGGGGGATAGGTTCAAACTTGGAACCTTTAGATTGCTGATCCTCCGATATACCGTTAGGCCCAAAAGGAATCTTCGGGTCCGAAGGAATAATCGAGATGTCTTTCATAGTACAGAGTGGTGCCATACAGTTCCGCCACACACTCCGCTCCCTGAATAGAAGCTCGGTCGAATTTTAGAGACGAGGGGGCCGCTCGGAAAATCCCCACCACGTCCCCAAGCTGAAACTCAGTCTGGAGTGTTGTTGTTGTTGTTGAGACTCAGACCGTCTGACCTACCAGAAAGGTGTACGGTAACTGTTTGGACGGTCGGGAAGTGCCACCCAATTTAGACCGGAACCCAGTGGGGGAGTCAGTCTGGAGCGTGTCGTACCTCATCGTGCGGCTGCGTGACGCCAATCGTAGTCAACCAGGAGAGAAGAGGAGTTATGGAAGTGTGCGTCATCTGTAGTGCTGCCATCTCGTGAGAGAGGTGAGATCGTTGGAGAGAGAGACAAGGTTGCGTGCTCGTTTTTCATCCGTGGTCACCATTGCGGGGTGCGATTATCGAGGGCTGAACCTGACTTGCGGTATTAATGCCCTGGTTCTCTGGTTATTTATGGGAGGGCCCAATCACCTGACATTTGTTGTTTTGTAGCCTAGGATTTATCTTTTGCATAAACAAATATTTATTATTTATAGAAGAGACTCTAGGCATAATTAGAATTGAAGAAACCTTAGCAGAGCGGTTCTGCGGCAAGCCCTGCGTGCAGTCTCTAGCAGTAGCGTCCTAGGACGGTAAAAGTTCGAAGCAGTCGAATAGAGATTTCGACTGAGCAGTTCGAAAGTTCAAGAGCAAGCGTTCAGTCCGAATACTTTAGAGTTTCAATATTTCTAAAATTCAAGAAGTTAGCACGTTGAATTTTTTGAAATCCTTTTCCTCTAACACATGACCATTCTGAGACGTTCTCGTAGCAGAACGTCTGCTTGATAAATTTGAATTAAAAATGGCAGCATTTCTTCCGAATTTCGATGTTAAATGTTCATAACTTATAAACAAATTGTAATTAAAAAAAAAAAAATCTGAGGCGTTTCGTTGCGGAAACTGAGCTATATCTTTACTGAATTTCAAGGCTGTGCGTAGCTTCGGTTTTCCACAGTGCGCTCCACGGACAGGCGCATACACATCTGTGTCTGCACGGAGTACGGGTACGTTAAATCTGTGGAGCCGAAAGTCCTCTCAAAATGTTTTGTGACAGGGGAAAGAGAATGGTGTCCCTGTGGATGTAGCCTCCTACTGGGTGCAGATCAAAATGGGTGACACTGCGGTGGCCGTTACAACAGATAGCTTACATTGTAGATATCATATATAACAGATGGATAACAGAATCCTGAAAAACGTCCCAAAGATGTTTTTTAGGTGGGGTAGGCCTAAACAGTAGGCTTTTTCGGATTACCCCTTCTTCCTCGAAATCATTAAGAAAGGGTATCGCCACTTAGGATCCGCACGGTGGTCGACGTTCAAATCCCATTAACGTATGAACTGAAGACGTGGACATAAAGTGATTAACAGTTGACGACCAGCATGTCAAGAAAAAAGTAATCAATCAAAGAAGATTTTTGACACTTGCTCGTCAAAGCCACGAGGTCAAAGTGAGAGTTCAGAGTGAGATGTTATCCCCTGGCAATGTTTCTTTCAGGCATGCCTCCGGGGGGGGGACTTCGGAGACGAGTATTCGCCCCCTCGGAGACATTTTGTGTTAACCTACTTTCTATTTACGTGACACGGCATTTAGATATATTTATATAAGGCAAGTAGAAAACTTGTCTCCCCCCTAAAATTTCATTCGCCCCCCCCCCCCCTCCGCCAAAAAAGTCCTGAAAGGCACACTGTTCTCGGATTTGTAGTATTGGGAAAAACAGGAAGATTCCATCTATCATTTCGGATATTTGTGCCTTACACCTTGAGGAGATAGGACGGTCTTGGTAGAAAGAAAGAAAGATACATACACACAGAGAGAGAGAGACGTATTTAATCATGTAACATTCTAATATTTAAGATTTAACCTTTTGCTTACGGGTGGGACAGCGTCCATCCCAAACGAAGAACCTCCCAATAAGACAGGTATTTGACATTCCCTATCCCAAACAGTTCGATCCTCCTTTGCATGGCGTCCATAGGCGCCACAGACGTCAATGGGCGCCACGGACGTCAATGGGCGCCACGGACGCCAATGGGGGACATGGACGCCAATGGGCGCCACGGACGCCAATGGGTGCTACGGACGCCAATGGGCGTCAACGGACGCCAGTGCCTGTAAAAGAGGATTGAACTGTTTGGGATAGGGAATGTCAAATACCTGTCTTTTTGGGAGGTTCTTCGTTTGGGAAGGACGCAGTCCCACCCGTAAGCAAAAGTTTAAAGCTCCAATTAAAACGTCTGATGTCATCCCGAACTATTTAAAGCTATTAAGGGACCTGGTAGAGATTGACTGGTACAATTATATGAACCTTTATAGTACATATATTTATCCGTACATGCGACTTTTTTGCTCGTCCAATTCGCATTGGAGGCGTAGCGAGTCTCTCAGCGGCGGCATGAGACGAAATTCCAAGGTAAAAAAGATCACAATCTCTGTATATAAGTCGGTGGATAAATCCCTCATCTGAATGTTGTTGAGACCCAGACCGTCCGATCTACCAGAAAGGTGTAAGGTAACTGTTTGGACGGCCGGCCTCATCTGAATGTATAACTTCCCTTTTCCAGGTATCAGTTTGTGCTGCAATTGAAGCAAGACGTCCTGCAGGGTCGTCTGCCCGTTTCGCAAGATCTGGGGGCAGAGCTCTTCGCACTGTCTCTACAGGGTAGGTATACTACTAGAACTGTCAAAACGGATCCGGAATTCGGTTCAAAATTTCGATCCGTTGATTAGTCGGCAAATATAAATTCTATCAGATAAAGAACAAGAAAGATCATTCATGCATAAAGCATTGATTAGGAAACATTTTCCAACTGAAATGCAATTTTATTTAAAGATCTCTAAAATGCGATACATTCGGCGGCGATATTTTTTTAATGGCCACAGGACTAAAATAATTTATTTTACTTGAAAACTTCAAACTTCATCGAAAAAAAAATGAACTTTATTCAAATGACGTCATCGAAATATAAATCGTCTGGCTCTCTACGTAACAGCAATGAATTCATACACTTTTATTCCAGACTCCAGAGTTAAATAATTTTGCGTGAAAAAAATGCAGTAATTCTTATACAACTTATCTTACAGCTTGATGTGTTTACATTCTACATACGTTAAAATGAGGCTAGAAATAATCAAAGTTGGATGATCATTTAAACTCAAAAATATTTTAATTGCATTGGCACAGAATATAGATGCGCAGAAAATAAGCAAAAATAAAGCGGTTTTAGGACGGATACAACACTCAATATAAATTGAAAAGAACTTTAAAAATCACGATTTTTACACTAGGAAAGAAAGATGGATGCTCTATTTTATTTTAAAGAGGGTCACGTGATCTTTTCATATTATATGGGTCTCATTATTATTTTAATTTTTATTTAAAAAAATACCGAACCTATATGCTGAAATTTTTTTTTATATATTTTATGGGATAATTTGAATATTTTCCAAAATTTCGAAGCAATGTCTGAATTTTAACTTCGCTTGAAATATGAGGTGTCATAGGATTCAATGTATTTCATTTTTTTTAACCCGGGTTCAATCCAAAACTAATTGGGTGACATTATTCATGTACATTCCCATATGTCCCATAGACCGTCTCAACAATAGACTAAAATTTCATTTTGATAGTCATTTTTACGGCAGTTATCGCGCGAACGGACAGACAGACAGACAGAATGGTCATAAACACTTTTCAACTATGTTGGAAAGTGTTAAAAAACAATAAATCTTTAAGAGGGTGGCTCATTGGCGCATGCATTGCATGACGAGGTTTGCAACTACGGATATGTCATGCTGCATGGTTATAGTTTCGATCTTCGCTCATCCAAATAGGGTATTAACTTAAAATCGCCATATCTTGAGTCGCGCTGACGTTATTGTAGACGGTTCAATATAAAGGTTTTTATTTCATATTAAAACTGGAAACATCATCCGCCATGGCCCGGGATTTAGGATGCAAATCTCTGATTAAAATCACACCGGAATTCGCAGCGAATTCTCGAAAAACAAAAGAACGCTTTAACAGTACTCTCGCTTATAACAAAAATAAAATCCCGTTGCGCGGGTGTACATTGGTTGCACTGTGACTGCTGCTCTTTCTTAAAAATTCTTAACTACAATAGTTTTTTTTCCTTTTTGCAGTAGCTCTTGACCATAACTATTATCCTCTTTGTTCCGTCCCGTCGGATGCCGTTCAGAACACTATCCAGACTAGCCGAGCTTGGCACCCGACTAGACGACTCTGTCTATGTTGAGGGGTCAGTTGTAGGCGCCTTATTGGACGTCAAGATCTAATCCCACCGTCTGCCAGTCGTCTCTAATTAGCATTTCTTGATACAGGATGCATGGAGGATAGCAAATGCCTTCGAATGTCTGATAGCGACGCCATTGGTGTGGGCGTGGCTTCCTTCTTGACTGCACGATCTTTTCAAGCAGTCGTCTGTCTGGGGCGTCCCGAGTTCAAGCATGTATAAGAATATCGAGAAAGATTACGAGAATGATTGATATTTTCCAAATTCTTATGTCATCTGTTTTATTTTGGCAAATGTTTTTCAAACTCGTATATTGTGTGTAGCCCATTGTTGAAGCAGAATAGAATCTGTACGGGTATATTCTCTAATAACATTTTTGCGCTTTCATTACGACATATATGGATCCAATTTTAAATTTATTAGCCTTGCCAATACCTGCAAAGGGGGACCGAACTGTTTGGGATAGGGTATGTTAAATACCTGTCTTTTTGGGAGGTTCTTCGTTTGGGATGGACGCTGTCCCACCCTAAAGGAAAAGGTTAATAAATTTATTTACAAACGGGACCAGGATATTTTATTTACTTCATATCTCCCTGCGAGGACAATTTTGTATAGCGAGAACAGAGATTTTTTATACTTCTTTTTAGGAGAATTAAATTGATTTTAACAGAATATTTCGAATAACAATGTCATTTAGAATACTACAGGAATTTGCACGTCATTATGAATTTCAAGTTTATATTATATACTCCGTATGAAGTACGGGTATACTTACAATAAATCAAACTGCAGCGTGTAAGAAACAAAACGTCCTTGTAGAAAGGTGATGACAATTGCTTCGAGGATGTTAGAAGAAGGAGTCTTATAACGCTCTCGAGACAATTGTCGTCGCCTTACCGATATTTCTTGCTTTCTTTACGGACGTTTTGTAGCTTTTTATTACTTTCCCTGCAATACATGGTAATGTATAGGGAAAATATTGGAATCATGCCGAAAATCGCAACTCGAGTTTTCGATGGGATCTCTAGAATACGAAAAAACTATTTTTAGCGTGACTTCTGTGTGTGTCTGTCTGTCTGTGTGTGCAGTGTATGTATCCACTCTAACTAAAAACTAATGGACCAAATTTCATAAAATTTGGTAGGTAAGTCACTTGGGTGTGACCCTGGTGCTGATTAGTTTTTACGATTCGGTAGAAACCGTCTTTTTTTACGAAATGGCTCGCAAAAATCTAAAAAAAAAAAAAACTACGTATGCTCAAAAATGTATCCATTAAATGCTTGTTTTATACGTAATTTTTGGCGAGGAAAATAATAAGATCAACTTCATTACTCTAGGACTAATCGTTCTCGAAATATTTGAGATTTTTCGCATTTTTGTCTCTCTGCCTTTTGAAAATGTCCAGTTACCAAATAAAAACAAGAATTCAATTAAAAATGCAGATTTAGTGTTATTTTGTGCAATTAAATGCAATTTAATGAATTATTAAAGAAATGAAGAAAAAATAAATTTGAGTCTGCAGGGAAAGTCATATGCTGCCCACACCAGATTTTTTCCTTAATATATTAGCATGATTTCTTAACAATTAACATTATCTTTTGCAGCGGAGCTGGGCGATCACGATCCTCGGCGTCACCCTCCCTTGTACGCGTCGGAGTTCCGTTTCGTTCCCGGCCAGACTCAGCAGTTGGAGGAGAAGGCCGAAAAAATGCACAAGGGCATGCGGTGAGTTCTATTTTTACTTTCCTTATACAAGATAGGATCAAAAAGTTCGGGGAACCAACCCTGTTTGGAGGAGAAGAGAACTATTTTACTGTGGCGTAGAGGCATATGTGATAAGAGATGTGAAAAGGAAGAAGCAAGTGTTTTCCAGGCAATGCGTGTCAGTGAACTGTAGTCGTTCGCGTTCGTTGAAAACGGAAATGGCGTTTGCAGAACAACGTGCGAATATCAAATTCTGTCAGCGTTTGGGGAAATCGCCGCCAGAAACATTGCACCTGCTGCAGCAGGTGCAATGTTTCGCCTGCTGCAGCTGTTGGTCCTGCTGCAGCAGGTGCAATGTTTCTGTCAGCGATTTCCCCAAACGCTGGCAGAATTTGATATTCGCACGTTGTTCTTCAAACGCCATTTCCGTTTTCGACGAATGCGAACGACTACAGTTCACTGACACGCATTGTCTGGAAAAACCCTGCAGCAGGTGCAATGTTTCTGTCGGTGATTTTAATAACATTTTAACAACGACGATTTGAACACTGAACGAAAGTGATGTCACTTCAAGCAGCAAATAGGGAATCTAAAGCTTCTCCCCATTTGCTGCTTGGAGTGACGTCACTTTCGTTCTGTGCTGCATGGAGTGATGTCCCAAACGTTCCAAAGCTGTTTTGCGAACGGTTTCTTGTCCCAAATTACTGTCGTGTAATAGGGGCTTAATATTCTAACTGACATGAAGCTGCTTATTTCGTTCCAGGGGCCAGGTGCCTTCCTACGTTGAAATGCGGTTCCTAGAGAAAGTGAAGTGGCTGGACCTATACGGTGTAGACCTACATGCAGTCACGGTAAGCGGACTTTCCTCTGTTTTCCTTGAAAACTCACGTTCACATTTATTTTCCTGTATATGTGGTATAGACATTTTAACATTTATCATTAACTGAAGTGTGACTCAACTCGACTTTCTCATACCGGAATTAATTTTTTTTTTCAAATTTTACAAGAAAAAATTTGAAAACTCGGTATTGTAGATCCAAAGGATTACAACTATAGCGTGTTACCCTTCACTTCAAATTGCTGAAAAAAAATATTTCGATTGTTACAATACTTGACAATGTGCCCCCCGGTGGGGGTAACTTGTTCCCCCAATGGGGGGGGGGGCTAATGACGTCGCGATTAAAAAAATCTGATGTGGGTAACACATGACTTTCCTTATATAATGCAATGAATTTACTACTTTTACAGTTAAAAAATGTTATTCTTATAGTAGATACTTATATTCTTTCCAAGATATTCCTTCCTTCGACCCAGACCGTCCGACCTACCAGAAAGGTGTAAGGTATCTGATTGGACGGCCGGGAAGTGCCACCCAATTTAAACCGGAACCCAGTGGGGGAGGTATCCACAGGGACCGTACCCTCCTTCCCCTACCACCAACCTCTCGGAAGGACTTACGGACCCACATGTTTAACGTGATCGTACTCCGCGTGAACACGGCGGCAGTTTGGGCAGTGGCTGGAATCGAACCCGGGCCTACCGAGTGCAACTCCAGCGCGCTAACCACAGGGCTACCGCGCCCTTTCCAAGATATTGAATTTTCGTCAATTAGTCGTCATTTTCATTGATTTAGCGTCATTTGGCGAGATTTTTGTTAATTTGGTAACAATTAAAAATGTC
Source organism: Amaurobius ferox (assembly GCA_951213105.1). Taxonomy (NCBI): domain Eukaryota; kingdom Metazoa; phylum Arthropoda; class Arachnida; order Araneae; family Amaurobiidae; genus Amaurobius; species Amaurobius ferox. The sequence continues at coordinate 122,996,407 of OX578152.1, forward strand.
GCCAAGTTGGCAACATTCCGCCAAATTCGTCGCCAAAATCTCGCCAAGCGTTATGGACGGAGAAATAAGTTATTCTTACAGCAGATAAATTGGCGTTCAAATACAAAAGTATTACTCAAAGTATCTATTTTCATGAATGGAACGAACTAGATCCACGGGAATAATGTCACCCAATTTGTCGCATGGTATTACATATGAAAAGTGAACATGTTTATCAATAGGAAATATATATTTTTTTATTTTATATAACTTTTTGATAATTTTTTTGAAAAATGTGCAATATCTCGAGAACGGTTCATGTTAGCGTTCTAAAATTTATGTCATTCGTTTTCTAATGAAAAATTACATAAGAAATGTTTATTTGCGTAACTTTATTAGCGATTTTGATTTTTTGACGATTTTTTCAAAATTTCATTCGAAAATTTAGGGGGGTTCTGAACATTCGATTGCGTATAAAAGCAATAGGCTTCCAGTGTTTACGGATTGTGATTTTTGTACCAAATTTCTTTCGAATCGGTTCATTCGTTCGTCAGTTATCATCTCCACAGACTCACTGACACATACACACACACACACTTTCACACACGCATACACACACACACACACATACTTTCATACACACACACACACACAGAGACATCACTTCAAAAATGTTTGATTCGTGATCAGGGATGCTTGAAACGTGCTCTCCCGTCGAAAACTCGAATTTGAATTTTCGACCCCGTCACAATACTTTCCTTATACATTATGTATATAAGGAAAGTAAAAATGTGTATCGCGGCTATTTTTCATAACAATGATCGAAACTATTAAATCTCTTGATCATTGAGCCATAAATGCATTTTTACTTTCCTTATATACATAATGTATAAGGAAAGTATTGTGACGGGGTCAAAAATTCGAATTCGAGTTTTCGACGGGAGAGCACGTTTCAAGCATCCTTGATCACGAATTTGTATTTGAACGCCAATAGTCATTTGTCTGTTGTAAGAATAACTTATTTCTTCGTCCATAATTCTTGGCGAGATTTTGGCGACGAATTTGGCGGAATGTCGCCAACTTGGCGACTTTTTGAAATGTTGCCAAATTAACGAAAATCTCTCCAAATGAATGAAAATGACGCTAAATCAATGGAAATGACGACTAATACTCGAAAATTCAATATCTTGGAAAGAATATACATATCTATTATAAGAAAAACCTATTTTTTGTACAGTAAAAGTAGTAAATTCAGTACATTATATAAGGAAAGTCATGTGTTGTCCACATCAGATTTTTTGATAACAAAGCGGGATATAAAGTTTCGTGAAAATACATTAATATTTGTGGCTACTAGAGAGAGAGTGTGGGTGTGTGAGAGAGAGAGAGTGAGTGAATGAATGAGTGAATGTGTGTGTGAGTGAGAAAGAGAGAGAGAGAGTGAGTGAATGAATGAATAAGTGAATGTGTGTGTAAGAAAGAGAGAGAGAGAGAGAGAGAGTGAAAGAAAGAAAAATATTATCAAAATTGCAAAGTTGACGCTAAATTAACAAAAATGATGTCAAATTGAATGGATTATTTAAATATTTTAATATATATCTATTGCTAATTGTGGAAACTATCCATACAATTGATAATTTTCAAGTTAGAGTTGCGTAAAATCTAAGTTAATCGTAATAGTTTGACTTGTTGTCATCCAAAACAGCGCTCAATGTACAATTTAGCGTTTAAAGCATTGTGTCGTGAGTCTTATACATCATTTTTTCACCATGAAAAAAGTCAATTCATTGCATTATATAGGAAAACTCAAATTTAGTCTACATCAGAATTTTTTTTATAATATATCGAATATATTTTCCTCTTTTCCGATTCTCGATACTTTCCACCTCCAACTTTTAACTTTTTAATTTATAATATAAACACCTTGATTTATCTGTCTGTTTATTTATCTATCTCTGGGTAACGCTCGGCGAAATTTTAGTGTCGAAATGGGCGGAATACTGCCAACTTGACGAGATTTTTTAAATGTTGCCATATTGATGAAAATATCGCCAAATTAATAGAAATATCGCCAAATTGATAAAAATGTCGCCAAATTGGTAAAAATGACGACTAATTGATGAAAATTCAATATCTTGGAAAATATATAAGAATCTACTACAAGAATAACCTATTTCTCCATCTGTAACGCTTGACGAAATTCTGGCGACGAATTTCAGCGGCATATCGCCAACTTGGCGAGTCTTTTTAAATGCTGTTAAATTGACGAAAATGTCGCCAAATTGATAAAATGAACGTTAATTCAATGAAAATGACGACTAATGGATGAAAATTTAATATCTTGGAAGTAATATAACAAACGACATGAATAACCCATTTTTCTGTTCGCCCGTATTGCTTGGCGAAAATGTTGGTGGGATGTCGCAAACTTGACGGCTTTTTTACTTTTTTAAATATTGCCAAATGGCGAAAATGTCGCCAAATTGATAAAAATGTCACCAAATTAATAAAAATAACGCTGAATGGGAGGTAATGCTTTGCAACTTTTTAATTCCGTCATATGACGGGTATACCTTCTAGTAGAATAGAAAGAATAAAATTTTTTCGTGTATACGATATTTTAATAGCGTATATAGATAACCATGCATCGATTTTGTCTTCATTTTCAGGGAGACCTCGACGTCCGGTACTTCCTCGGCCTCACCCCCAGCGGTGTCCTAGTGGTCAAGGACGGACAGAGAGTGAACAACTTCTTCTGGTGAGTACTAGCCGCCCCTCGACTGATCTATATTTTCTTATATCATTGAACAGAGAAAGGATTATTTTCCCACAAAGTTTTAACGGAAGAACACGCTTAATGAAATCCCGAATCCATTTCGAACGCGCTTTAAGAAATATTTCAGTCTATGTGTGTATACCTAATCCTGGTTCCACGGCGAGTCGCTATTTTCCGATCATGCATCATTGGAGTGAAAAAGAAGGTATTTTACTGCTCAATTGCTCGTTCGCACCAGTCTTTATTACTCCCGCCTAAAGGCTCGGGTCACGTTTAATGACACCTCGACAAAAAGAAAATGTATATGTAATCGAAATATGTTTTTACATACTCAAATCTGTGGAATCCGTTTTTTTAATAAACGCATAAAACTTCAGTCCATGACACAGATATTAAAAAAAAAAAAAAAAAAAAAAAAACCAGCTCTCTGAAATCCACGAAAACTGTATAAAATTAACTGAAGCGTGGCTTCACTCGACTTTTTCATACCAAAATCTGCTTTTAAGCAGCTTGTAATTTTTTTGTTCTGCAAATTTTGCAAGAAAATTTTTTGAAAAATTTATAATGTAGGTTCAAATGATCACAATGATAGCATGTTACCCTTTATTTTAAAAGGCTTGAAAAAAATCTTTCTATTGATACCAAGTTTGATAATGTACCCCCAAGGGGGGGGGGGGACTTACCTTAACTTGCCTCGGGGGCCCATGACGTCACGAACACAAAAATTATATCGCGACTATTTTTCACTGCAATGATTGAAACTTGATGCATTTCGTGATCATTCCAGTCATCAGTAACCCCTTTTGTGCACAAGTATATCCAATTATATCCAATGTTGTCCTATGCTGCCATGTTAAGAAAATATAAAATCTCAAATAAATTTCTAAGTTTTCGCTGAAATTTCAAAACCTTCTATCTAGTTTTATATTTTTCGTTAACAAAACCGGATAAAAAATATTTGTTAAAATCCATTGGCATCCCATGACAGCTGCACAAGAAATCGATAACAAACGACAGACAGACAGACGGGCATGACTTTAAACTAAATCGAAACGTGTTCAGGAGGTCCTAAAACATATATTGGCATCAAAATCTCGAATTTGTAAATTTTCGTAAAAACAATACTTTTTCTATGCTATCTATATATATATAAAGAAGAAAAGTGTGTATGTATGATCCACCATAACTGGAGAACGGCTGAACCGAATTTCATGAAATTTCTCTTCGTAGTATTGAAATCACCCCACAAAAACATAGGTCATGTTTCGAGTTTCTACGATCAGTGGTTCTCGAGATATTAGTGAAAAACGACACTTTTCCTAGGAGTTCTACTCGCTAACTCCATGATTCACAACGAAAAAGGTTAGACATTATTGGTTTAAAACTTGAATTTATTGAAAATCGCAGGTTTGAGATGTGAATTTAAATGGAAACAGTCACCATAATTTATTTCTCACAGGCTTACTCAACAACGAAAAGTATTAAGAAATCACAAGAAAGATCAATCATTCATAAAGCATTGATTATGAAACACTTTCAAACTTTAATTTTATTTAAACATCTCTAAAATGCGATACATTCAGCGGTAATATATCACAATCGGCCCTATATGTTCCGGTGTAATTTTTATCATAATTTTGCATTGTAAATCCCGAGCAACGCCGGGTAATCGCTGTTAGTATTCTATAATATGAGAAAGTAAAATAAATACGCTAAAGTTTGATAGTGTGATGACTAAACGAGTAGAGTCACCCCCATTATGCTAAGGATAAACCGTTCTTTTAAGCAAATTTGGTTTTGAATTTTATTTTTTTATTTTTATTTTTATTTATTTATATATTTTTAGAATATTTGATACTTGGCGTCATTTCAATATACGCCTAATCCCTAGATGAAAAGGACACTTTTTTTAAGATTAATTCAGTGTCATTTGAAAAACATATCCATTTTTTTGTGTTATTTTGTGCAATAAAATTTAATTTAATATATACAAAAGAAAAAAAAAAGTAATAATTTCAATGTCGATCTCTCTCTCTCTGCAGGCCCCGCATCATTCGAGTGTTCTTCAAAGGAAAACGATTGTCGATCCGGGTCAGGGATAAAGCGGTAAGTGCCCTCTTCTGTTGCTTCCTAGATCGACGTTTCCGAGACTTTCAACACTCACGTACCCCTTCAAAAAGATGGGTCTCCTAAAAGGGGCACACATGCACCCTAATAAATAGGAAGCGCCATCCGCCTGGAATTCCCAGTTTCGTGAGCGAGACGCTTGTCTATGATCTTGCCGCCGTGACTCCAATGAAATACGAGTCGCATTTTTGTCCACCTATTTTATAGTGATTTTAGTGGTCGCAAGGGAAATGAGCCTATAAAATAACTAAAATATCTGATGTGGGCCGCATATGACTTTCCTTATATAATACAATGAATTGACTACTTTTACAGTAAAAAAAAAATTAATTATTCTTATAGTAGATACTTATATCCTTTCCAAGATATTGAATTTTCGCCAATCAGTCGTCACTTTTATTGATTTAGTGTCATTTTTATCCATTTGGCGAGATTTTCGTTAATTTGGCAACATTTGAAAAAGTCACCAAGTTGGCGACATTCCGTCAAATTCGTCGCCAAAATCTCGCCAAGCGTTATGGATGGAGAAATAAGTTATTCTTATAGCAGATAAATGACTATTGGTGTTCAAATACAAAAATATTACTCAAAGTATCTTTTTTCATGAATGGAACGAGCTAGATCCACGATGATGTCACAAAATGATATTACATATGAAAAGTGAACATGTTTCTCAACAGTTAATATTTTTTTTTAATTTATGTTTTTTTTTTTGATAAATTTATTTTTAAAATGTGTAATATCTCGAGAACGGTTCATGCTAGCTTTCTAAAGTTTATGTCAATCGTTTTTTAAAGAAAAATTACATGAGAAATGTCTATTTGCTTAACTTTATTAAACGTTTTGATTTTTTAGTGATTTTTTCAAAATTTCACTCGAAAATTTAAGGGGGGGGGGGGGTTCTGAACATTTGATTGTGTTTAAAAACAATAGACTTCCAGTATTCATGGATTGTGATTTTTGTACCAAATTTCATTCGAATCTGTCCTTCGTGAGATATCATCTCCACCGACTCTCTCTCACACACACACACACACACAGACATCACCTCAAAAATGTTCGATTCGTGATCAGGGATGTTTGAAACTTGAAATTAATTCGAAAAAAATAAGTCGAAACTAATTCGAAAAAATAAAAAAAACCGAGATGCACCTATTGGGATCCTGAAGTACTTGTGTTTTCATGGTCATACACCGCTTAAATGACCTACTAGAGACTACACAGACAGACGCACAGACATCTTTTTCATTCATTAAATAAGATGTTAAATAAAAATATATTACCTTCTACGTTTATAATTTGATATAAAATACGTGTAAAAATGAGTTTTGAAGAGTACTAAATAAATAAATAAAGACTAGTATTTAAGTAGGTCAAAGACATAAACTAAACTAACACTTAAAACATATATGCTGCAGCATTTTTTAATAAGTTTTATTTTTTTTAAAAATATAGGGCACTAGTGTTGAAAATTGTCGTTTTAATCGAAAATTGGCTCAGTTAGATTTGTCCCTGTGTCGATAAGGTAAATGTGCCAATTTTCAGCTTTCTATATCGCTGCCAACAGTTAAAAGTAGAAAAAAGAAAAACTGTATAAATATGTGATATAATTTTTCTTAATTGTTAAAAATCGTTTCACAATAATTAAGTAATTTTGTCACGTGGAAAAGATATTCAAGACATTTACGAACCAGGAATAATGAAACTACAATTTTACATCCTCTTGATTTATTTTTTATGTCAGAATTTCTCTTAGAAATGAATTCTTTTATCAATCCTTTATTAACCTTTTTCTTAGGGGTAGGGCAGCGTCCATCCCAAACAAGAACCTCTCAAAAAGACAGATATTTGGCATACCCTATCCCAAACAGTTCGATCCCCTTTTGCAGGCATTGACGCCAATGTCTGCAAAGGGGGGATCAAACTGTTTGGGATAGGGTATGTTAAATACCTGTCTTTTTGAGAGGTTCTTCGTTTGGGATGGACGCTTTCTCACCCGTAAGCAAAAGGTTAAAATGTCTGGTAACTCTCTGCTTTACAGAACGACGAGACAACCTTCACGTTCTTGCTGCCTTCCCGACAGAGCAGCGAGTACTTATGGCGATGCTGCGTGGAACACCACTCTTTCTTCAGGTAAAGTAATATCTCGAGTACAACTCAGCCCTCCACTCTCTCATACATTCATCCATGGGGGTAAAAGTAAGGAATTAAAGTATCCTATTAAGAAAACGCCCCTATCGTTTGAGACAATCATCCAGGTGGCACTGGGATAAGATAAATAGCCCTGCATTGTATGCATTTCAATGACGAACTGCCTAAAATATTTATTTCAACTGTCCATTTTGTAAAATTAAATTATGAGCGCAATGCAGAATAGAACTGACACAATAAAGAATCTTCCTACGTATTCAACATTATTTTGCCTTTCCATTTATTTTTATCTTCCTCTATTCTGCACTCTATCCTACAACAATGATAAAATACTGGTTCATTATACACATAATGAGGGAACTCTTAATTTAAAATAATCAAAAATACATATTCTAAAAACATACTACGCTTTTTCTGTTGTGTCAGCTAACAATAGCAGCTACTTTACTAACACTAGTGACACCTAGATATAATCCTCAAAGCATTGTGCCATTCTCAAGCGTTTCATCCATAGGAGTTTTATCTCCTTCTTTCTAACTCCATGCATTTATCTTTGGCAATAACAAAGCCAATATCTCGCTGTGTGTTTGTGTGTAGCAAACATTTCAAACGACGTACGGCTAGACGAAATTGGGTACAAAGTTACTTAGGAGCTCTTTTCTGCAATTTCGGTATAGCATTTCACTTACTTTATTTACTATTTCATTCAACCGCGTATTGTATATGAATTTAATGCTAACTTTTAGTATTCCTTTCATTCGCTACTCGGGCGAGCCCCCTCTCTTTCCAAACTTAATGCCCTACCAGTAGCTCTAGAACATCTTCTAATGTTTCTCTTTTTAACACTTTCCAGCATAGTTGAAAAGTGTTTATCACTTAGGTCATTCTGTCTGTCTGTCTGTTCGCACGATAACTGCCGTGAAAATGACTTTATCAAATTGAAATTTCAGTATGTTGTTGAGACGTTCTGTGGGACATATGGGAATGTAAATGAATAATATCATCCAATTAGTTTTGGATTGAACACGGGTTGAAAAAATGAAATACATTGAACCCTATGGGACCTCATTTTTTAAACATTTTTAAAATTCACAAATTGCTTTGAAAATTTTAGGAAATATTCAAATTATCCCATAAAATATGTGCAAAAAATTTGAGCAAAATAGGTTCGGTAGCTTTTTAAATAAAGATTAAAATAATAATGACACCCATATAATATGCAAAGATCACGTAGCCTACTTCAAAATAAAAAAATCTGATGTGGCCAGCACATGACTTTCCTTATATAATGCAATGAATTTATTACTGTTACAATAAAAAAAAAATAGGTTATTCTTATAGTAGATACTTATATTCTTTCCGAGACATTGAATTTTCTTCAATGAGTCGTCATTTTCATTGATTGAGCGCCATTTTTATCCATTTGGAGAAATTTTCGTTTATTTAGCAACATTAAAAAAGTCACCAATTTGGCTACATTCCGCCAAATTCGTCGCCAAAATCTCGCCAAGCGTTATGGACGGAGAAATAGGTTATTCTTATAGCAGATAAATGACTATTGGCGCTCAAATACAAAAGTATTACTCAAAGTATCTTTTATCATGAATGGAACGAGCGAGATCCACGAGAGTGGTGTCACTCAATTTATCGCATGATATTACATATGAAAAGTGAACATGTTTCTCAACAGTTAATATTTTTTTAATTTATGGGGTTTTTTGATAAATTTATTTGAAAAATGTGCAATATCTCGAGAACGGTTAATGCTAGCGTTCTAAAATTTATGGCAATCGTTTTTTAATGAAAAATTACATAAGAAATGACTATTTACGTAACTTTATTAAAGGTTTTAATTTTTTCATGATTTTTTCAAAATTTTACTCGAAAATTTAGGGGCGTTCTGAACATTCGATTGTGTTTAAAAACAATAGGCTTCCAGTATTCATGGATTGTAATTTGTGTTCCAAATTTTGTTCGAATCACTCCATGCGTTCGTCAGTTATTGTCTCCAGAGACTCACTGACGCACATACACACACGCACACATACTTTTACACACACATACACACACACACAGGCATCATCTCAAAAACGCCTGATTCGTGTTTCAGGGATGCTTGAAACGTGCTCTCTCGTCGAAACTTCGAATTCGAATTATCGACCCCGTCACAATACTTTTCTTATACATTATATGTATATAAGGAAAGTAATAGGGCATCCATCTTTTTCCCAGTGTCAAAATCGTGATTTCTAAAGTTCTTTTAAATTTATATTGAGTGCTGCATCCGTCCCATAACCGCTTTATTTTTGCATATTTTCTGTACATGTATATTATCTGCTGACGCAGTAACACTATTTTTGAGTTTAAATGATCATCCAACTTTGATTATTTTTACAACGAAGCCTCATTTTAATGGATGCAGAATGTGAACAAGTGATTGTAGGATGAATTGCATAAGAATTGCTGTATTTTTTTTTACGCAAAATTATTTAACTTTGGAGTCTGGAATAAAAGTGTATGAATGAAATACATATTCACTGCTTTTACATAGAGAGCCAGCCATACGATTTATGATGACGAATGACGCCATTTACTTTATTTAATTACTTTATTTAAATGATTAGTAACTTTATTTAAATGACGATGACGTCATTTAAATAAAGTTAATATTTGTTGGATGAAGTTTTAAGTTTGCAAATATAATAAATTTTTGTAGTACTGTAATCATTTAAAATATGTCAGTGCTGAATGTATCGCATTTGAGAGATGTTTAAATAAAATGGCATTGCAGTTGGAAAGTGTTTCATAATCAATGCATGATTGATCTCTCTGGTTTTAATTCTTAATTAAAGCGATGAGTTGCGCCAAATCAGTTTATTTTTATTTTATTGTATATTTATTTATTTATTTTTATTATTATTATTATTATTATTTGTTTAGGTTGACTCAGGTGAAAGAGAATTCCGGGAATCCCATGCAACATATATTTAGGCTTGGATCCAGGCATCGATACAGGTAAGAATGTCTGACTTTCCGGTGAACAGTGAATTAAAAAAAAAATTCCTTGACTGCTATTTTATTTTCAATTGTACTCCCCTGACTGACAATTTCATTCAATTGTAAGAGTATGATATCCCCCCCCCCCCCCAAGCAAACCTTAGATGTAAATCTCTTAATATATGTTTTTCTATTTTCGTACTTCTTTTTTTTCCTTTTCGCTCGGAGTTTAAAGGGGGGAATTCTTTCCCCTCCTGGGCACTCCGTATACCCCCGTCCTTGAGACCTTGAGAGTATGATATCAGGGTTTGTTGGGCAGGGCTCTAAATCCAGAGGGTTGCGCAGCGATAATAGCACTCAAGGTTAATATTAGTACTATAAACTACAGTGCTATTCAATGTCCGTATATATTCTACGGACCTTTTGAATAACACTGTAGTTTTCAGTTAAATAATTCTGGGAAGATCGCCAGAAGATTATTTTTTAATCTTCACGGGCACTCAAACTTTTATCGTCATTTTAGCATACAAATGTTTAGTGACTGCTTTAGTCTCATTTTGATAGTACAGAGTTAATTGTTTTTGTCGTTTTCTGAATCATAGTATTGTATGTAAGGTATTTTAGTATTCCTTACTATGTTCATGGCCGCTGTTCACTATATCTCGAGGCATATTTTAAGCTAAATTGCAGCAAGTTAATTATAACTACGTGACGTGCAGACAGTATACGGCGGGGGGTGTTTTCTGTACTCATTTCAGGCGTATACTCCTTTTGCGAACACTTCGATTTTCTCCACATCACGAAAAAGCAATATATAAGACAATCAACAGGCATATAATTACAGTGAAGCGACTTCTGTCGTTTTAACGGGGCGTTGCATAAACGCAAGAAAGGGCTCAACCAATCCTCCATCCTCACCTGTGGTTTTGCGATCCATTCCGCTCGTCAGCACGGTATAGGCGAAGAGAGCGCAAAACTCCTGAAAGTAAAAATTTTATAATTTATCTGGTAGAAAGGTGTCATTTCGAATCTAGTAACGATAGAGAAAAACGCCCTGGCCGTAAATAAAAATCGTCTGTTGTAATCTGAGGCAATAAAAAAGAAAGCTAAAATGATTTCTTCTCCTCCCCCTCCCCAATTTTCTAATGCACCTCCCCGCTTCCACAGATCTAGAAGAACTCTACAAAACGAGACACGTGAATTTTATTTTCGCAGAGATTGTGCCCTTTATATCCAAAGGATATGCCCAATGTTACCGATGCCAGGGGTGGCAACACTCCTCGGAACAATGTAGTCACGACTACAGGTGTCTAAAATGCGCTGGCCAACATCCCACTAGAGACTGCACAAAACCTAGATCCATCCCGGCCACTTGTGCCAACTGCGGTGGCCCCCATCCGGCCAACTACAGAGCCTGCCCTGGTAATCCCTCAAACAGAGGACCACCCCCCCCCCCTCATCAAAGAGAAAATTTTCACAGGACCCCATACAGCCCAGCACCAAACTCCAGATACAACTCTCCAGCCCGTGCACAACGCACAAATCTCAGAAATATGCCCACCTCGAGAACTCACCCCCCCTCCCCCAGAAAGTTTGCCCCCGCCTCCTCAAATGCATGGAACATGGCCTGTAGGGGCATTCCAAGTGTCAGAGCCAATTGGAACGATGCTCAAGATAGCAATTCAGAAAGAAGCACCACTGCTGTGATAGAGCCAGAAAGCTGCTCCCCCACCCTCGTCGGAAGTAACAGAAAACGACTCGAGAACTGCCAGGAGGGACGGGGAAATATCTAAAAGCAGAACTGCTGAAATCTTAGGCAACAGAGATACTGAAAAAACCCCGGAGAGATATCCAGACGAAAGGGACTTACCCCCTCCCCCCGGCTTCAACCAGAAGACCACTGGAAGTTACAAGGAAAACGCACACCCAAATTTAAAACAAAAAAACACAAATCCTACTAACGAAAAACAGTCACCCATAGCTGAGGCATTAAATATGTATCAAGAAATTGCAGACATCTTTAAAACTTTAAATTTAAATAAAATTATGTTATTCCTCAAAGATCTTTGTTGCATATTCAGAGAGAACACCCCCATTGTGGATAAGGGACTGAAAATGCTCGGGGTCCTTGATCAACATTTTAACCAGAACCTAAACTAGCATCATGACCCCCGCTCCAAACGCCTTTACCATCATCTCTTGGAACGCGAACGGCTTGACAAATAAAATTCAGGAGTTGAGGGATTTTGCTGAAGAGCAGCACCCTCACATTATACTATTACAGGAAACTAAAATAAACGGCCCCCCTAATAGAATAAAAATACCAAATTACACTGTCCTGCACACACACCGCCCAAACACAAACACCCCCCATGGAGGCACCGCCATATATATAAAAAACCAACTAGACTTTAAGGAACTTTGCGCCACAAGCACAAATATAATTGAACACACACTAGTTAAACTCAAAATCCCGAATTCTTATCACATTTTAATTGGCTCATGCTATGCCAAACAAAGATCCACGCTCAATATTCAGGATGACCTCGCAGCCCTCTTTGGCCTCCAGAGCCAAGTCATACTGATGAGGGACTTCAATGCCCGCCACACAAACTGGGGCTGTCCGGGAAAGAACCGGTACGGCAAAGACCTGAACACGTACATCTTAAACAATAATATTAGGCATCTGCACCCCAATACAACGACTAGATTTAACATTAGAAATAAATCCATCATCGATTTTGCCCTCCTGAATAATATTCCCTCCCCTTACGAAATCTGCACCTTAAATGAACTTAATTCGGACCACTTTCCGGTAAAACTTACTTTATACTTAAACTCGAATCTGCCCATCCCCCCCTCCATTAGATCCACAAATTGGGTAAAATTCACTCATACGCTAGCGAATTCCCCCCTGCTCTATGCCAATATACAAAACGTAACGGAATTAGATAACTGTGTTGACAAGATAACCCATGAAATTAAATCGGCACTTGCTATGGCCACCACATTTAACCCCCCTCCCCCCACGCACCATAAACTTCCCTATCACATCAAAAAGCTAATAAAACAAAGGAACCGCACCAGACAGCTCTGGCAGAATACCAGATTCCCCCCCCCCCCATAAAACCCTGTTTAACAACCTCTGTAGCCAAGTTAAATACAAACTTCAGGAACATAAACAACATCAATGGAAAAAATTTATTGAATCGCTGGCCCCTACTGACAACTCGCTCTGGGAATTTACGAAAAAAATCAGAAGTCCGGGAAGAAGAATTAAACACTTAAGAACGAACAGTGGACTAGCTGAATCGGAAAATGAAATAGCAAATGCTCTTGCGGAAACCTACGAAGCCCAATTTACGGAAAACCCAAATCTAAATTGTCCGGAAACGGAAGAAGAAGTCTCAAACACCATATGCACCTTCCTAAATAACCCCCCCTCTCACCCTATTGAAATGGCTCCCCCCTCTGAAATAATTGGAGAGATAAAAAAGCTGAAAAATAGAAAAGCCCCAGGAATTGACTTAATTTCCAACAAAGCCATTAAATCCCTTCCCACGAACATAATATACTATCTAACCACCATCATAAATGCCATATTTAAACTTCAACACTTCCCAAAAAAATGGAAAACCGCAATAATCATTGGAATCCCGAAACCAGGCGAAGACCACACCCTCCCTCAAAATTTCAGACCTATTAGCCTACTTAACACACTTAGCAAACTCTCGGAGCGAATAATACACACACGATTAAAACAATTCATTGATCAACATAACATCTTAAAACCAGAACAATTTGGCTTTCGCCCCTTGCACTCTACAACACACCAGTTGCTAAGGGTTACCGAATTCATCTCTGAAGGACTTGAAATCGGCCTTACAACTGGTTTCCTACTTATGGACATTTCGAAGGCCTTTGATAAGGTTTGGCATGACGCATTAATATACAAACTAATTCAGCTCAACTTGCCAGACACACTAATCCACTTAATAAACTCTTACCTTCGAAATAGATCTTTCACCGTCCGCTACAAACAGACCCACTCCACGCACAAACCACTCAGGTCAGGGGTCCCACAAGGCTCACAATTGGCCCCAACCCTGTTTAATTTATTCATAAACGACATACCCAGAGCTCCAGACACACACCTTGCAATGTACGCGGACGACACAGCCATATACACCAGGAACTCCAAAAAATATCTTATTCGCTCCAGACTTCAAAAACACATAAACACCATCTCCGCCTGGTTTCGGAAATGGAAGATAAAAATCAACGAAAAGAAAACAAATTGTATCCTTTTTTCAAAAGTAAAAAAGAAAAAGAAACCGGTCCCCATCCAAATAAACAAAGTCAACATACCCTACGTGGACAACGCTAAATACTTAGGTATCACGTTTGACTCCAAACTAAACTGGAAGCCACAAATCAAAAGCTCAATTAAAAAATTTCACTCGGCTAGAGGCCAACTATCGGCCATACTCCATTCCCCCCACGCGAGTTACAATACTAAAGTATTACTATACAAGACAGTACTTAGGCCCATCCTCTTATACGGATCTGCTATATGGGGATTCGCAGGAAAAAACCATATCAAAAAACTTCAAACAGCTCAAAATAAAACTCTTAGAGCTATCAGGAAAGCCCCTCGGTTTCTCAGGAACGATATCATCCACAGCGACTTCGGAGTAACAAATATTAATAATCAAATCTCAAAACTAGCAATTAAAATGTTTCAAAATCTAAATAAAATACCCAATGAAGAAATATGCAATTTACCGGAGTACGACCCCCATCAGTGGAAGTTCAGAAAGAGACCCAGAGCGTCCACAATACTCTAATCATTAATAGCACATAATTTTTTTTTTTTCCCCAAAAGTTTAAAAGCTCTCTGAAACTTAAATAAAGTCATCTCTCCACTTGATAAACTGTAAACTGATTAACAGAATAATTATAAAAATCCCTGTAAATTGTGGACGCGGACCCCTAGTCTCAAGAAGAATTCGGACTACTTTTTTGAACATTACGTCATGGCATGTCATACTTTTTCCTCGTGAATTCACTTACCTCCTAATACCACTTCTATACTCCTACGGAGTATTCTCATCTTCATCCCCCTTTTTGGAGCAATTCAAGTAATTACAGAGATCATGATTGTACACTTACAGCTTGGAGATACGGTCATAGTTGACCAGGCGCTCCAGAATTGCACCCCCGACTTGACTTGACTTGATTTCTTCTCCTTGTAGCGGCCGGACGGAGCATCAAGCCCTGGTGGACGGTCGGCGGTCGGCGAGGTCCTCCCAGAAGTTCGACAGGATGCCCAGTCGGAGGAGGAATAGGAGGACGCCTCTAGGAGGTAAGCATGAAGGGCTCCTACACGTTTGGTTTACAGCACCGTAATAGCGATTCATACCACAGCGTCCCCAATGAATACAGAATATTCTAAAAGAAGAACTTGAACGGCAAGTTTTTTCTTATCCTTTATGCAAGTGTGTTGTTCTTTTACGTTATCTAGGCTGTTTATTCTAAAGTGATCAGATATGTTTACATTATTGTTGACTGAAATTTTTTTTCGGGTGATTAGATGGATATTGGATACGAATCTTAAAACCGATGTATAGAAGCTTGAGTTTATGCGAAACTATCGTTAACCATTCCGGTATCATACACAGTAAACATTAATATAGGTAAAAACACTAAAAAAACTACGTTTTCTACCTCTAGAATGACACTCTTAAACATGTAGATTTACAGTGACACGCTTAAAAAGGTAACTATATCCCATAAATTGTAAAAAAATATTAACTATAGAGAAACATGTTCACTTTTCATATGTAATATCATGTGATAAATTGGGTAATATCATTCTCGTGGATCTAGTTCGTTCCATTCACGAGAAAAGATATTTTGAGTAATATTTTTATATTTGAACGCCAATAGTCATTTATCTGCTATAAGAATATTATAACTACTTTCCACCTACTCCCCCCCCCCCTGCTGACCCTGTGGCTCCTAAAGCCTCAACTTCTAATGATAGTGCTAGTAGTGTAAATTTAAACGATAATAGTAATCAGACTAATGTAAATAATACGACCTCGAACGTGGACCCGGCTAGAATAAATGAAATTGAAATGATTGAGCAAGTTAAAAACTTAAATATTCAAAAAGATTGCCAAACTAACTCTAACAAAAAGAGAAGACAGGAGGAAGACTCCAACTCTGAGTCCGAAGAAGGTTGGACAGAGGTTACCAGACGTAATGCAAATAGATCAAATCCTAACTCCAACTACAGATATAAGATTAGTAATGCTGCCTACAGAGAGGCAATCAAAATTAAAAACCAATATGAGGGTTTAATTGATCTTCAGCCGGAAGGTGTCGACTCCGGAATGGACGCTCCCACGGCTTCGGCATCGAAGGCCCCCCCCCCGCAACGCCACCGCTCCTTATTAGCGCTTCACAGCCTGACTGGCCATCAATCTTGTTTTCTTTGAAGCAAATTGCTAAGAACATCACTCCCAAACTTGAAGGGAGGTTCTTTAAAATACACACAGCAAATGGAGATGAATTTAGAAAGTGCACCGACTTCCTTAAGAAGTCGGGCGTTCAGTTTAAGACCTTTTCACTCAAAGAGGACAGGCCAGTCAGAGTTGTCATTCGAGGACTCCCGGTGGCGACTGAGATTGCTACTATTACTGATGTTGTCAGAGCTATGGGCTTTAAGGTCCTGAGCAACACTAGATTAACCAGGAGAGGAAGCAGGCAGCCCCTTCCTCTTTACTACCTCCAGTTAGAGCCTGGGACTAACCCGGAAGAAATATTTGCAGTAAACTGTCTGTTAGGCACAGAAGTGATTGTGGAGCCCTACACAGGCAGGAAAGGCTATGCCTCCCAGTGCCATTCGTGCTCGGGTTTCTTCCACTCGAGTGCCCAATGTACACTGCCGCTGAGATGCGTGCGATGTGCAGGGCCCCATACCGCCAAGGATTGCAAAGCAGAATTTGTCCTCTGCTGTAATTGTGGAGGTCAACACTCAGCAAATTGGCGCGGTTGCCCCAGGAATCCTGGCAACTCGTCTGTGACTAACAAACGCAGGGATCCCCATTACCATAATACCCAGAATGTAGGCACCCATCCAGCATATAGAGCTGCAAATGGACGTCCATTCCGTAGATCTAACATGCAAAACAGCTTCAACTACGCGCAAGTGACATCTGGACTGCCCCAGGAGCCATTAGCCCCCCCGGAAATTGTTAATTTTAGAAATCTTAATAGTAAGGCCGATATGGCCAGCCATGACTCAGCAGATTCGGCAAACACCAAAAGGATTACCATGGCATCCAATGAAAATTCAGGCCCAAGCTCGGCCACTCCCACTGGACCCAGTAAGACTTCTCTCCCTCAAGGAGAGAAGCAAATTGACTATGCCTCATTTTTGTCGTCTTTATTGGCGATGAGGCATACGCATAACAAAGACATCCTAATGCAGGCCTTCAGCCTAGCGCTACCTGATCTTCGAAAAGCCGAAACTGAAATAGATATGATATTTCATATCTTTCGGCGTTATAACGCTCTCTTAGGGTAAACCCCCCCCCCCCCTTGTTGTTCTGGCTTCTTTTTCTCGGCCCACTTCCTGTAATTTGCAGTCTCTCAAAGTCGGCTTTTGGAATGCCAATGGAGTGCATTCCAGGCTAGACGAGGTGCGTGATTTTGTTGTGAGCAATAACTTTGACGTTTTCATGATTAGCGAGACTCATCTCGCCTCTCCCTCTTCTCCTGCGATATGCAATTATACTGGATATTTTTCATATAGGCCCATCAACCCTGCTGCATATCGTAGACGTATCACCGGCGGCACTGCACTTTACATCAAAAATAATATACCCCACCACCGTCTGAGCGCCCCGGCTTTCACGAAGCTTGAAGCCACGCTCGTAAAGGTCACTATTCCAAATTTGGTCCCGATTACACTTGCTTCGGTGTATAACCCTCCATCAAATTGTAATGCTTCGGCTAATATTAAGGATCTAGAAGCACTTTTGAGAATCAGCAGTAACATGATCATAGCTGGCGACCTAAACGCTCGCCATCGCAACTGGGACACAGCTTCGAACAGCAATGGCGTTGCTCTAAATCGATTGGCCCAGTGCGCCAACCTCAGGATTATAGCTCCTCCCACTTCGACCCACTTTCCTCTCGCTGGAAGGCGAAACCCTAGCATCATTGATCTGGCCATCTTTCGGAATATTCCTTTTGAATATACGATCAGAACTGATACTGATTTATCATCTGATCACCTTCCAGTGATACTGACCCTTAACTTTGACAATTTATCTTTGGACTACCCGGAGGAGCTAAACACAAATTGGGATGACTTCAGATACATCCTTCAAAATTTCAAAGCACCCCCCCCCCCTCAAAATTGCCAGCACTGATGACTTAGAAAAATGTGTCATCGATATGAATCATGTACTGCTAGAGGCAGTCGCTGAGGCCTCGAAACCAAAAACTCCACGACCTAATTATCACACTCTTCCAGGTGATATTAGGGACAAAATTAGACAGCGTAACAGGTTACGAAAGGATTGGCAACGCACCAGGTACCCTTATTACAGCGTTTGCTTTCGTAAACTCCATCATGAGATCAAGGCTATGATTAAGACACACACCCAGCAACGCTGGAAAACACACCTTGAGGGACTTACACCCACAAATCAGTCTCTGGCGAACTACTAAACGCATGAGAACAACTAAAACTTCAATTCCGCCCATTAATGGCCCTAATGGACTCGCCCAGACTGCGGAGGAAAAGCAAATCTGTTCGCAGATAGCTTGGAACTCCAATTTACACCACACATAGACCACAACTTCAGCCACACATACACAGTCACTGAACAGGATTTACAGCAGACCAATCACAGAGCACTACACGTACAAGCACCCAACGACTTAGAGAGTATCTCTCTGGCTGAAATACTGCATATCGTTGATGGACTGATCGTCAAGAAAGCACCCGGCCTTGATAAAATAACCAATCGCATCATCAAGAATCTTCCAGACCTGTATTTATGTTGGATTACCATGCTGCTGAACCATATGCTGGAACTTCGTTTCTTCCCCACAAGTTGGAAGACCGCTGTCATCATCCCTATTCCAAAAGCAAATCAAAATCTCTCGCTAGCCGAGAATTTCAGACCAATAAGCCTACTTTCTAGCCTCTCGAAAATCTATGAATTGGTGTTGCTTAAGCGTTTGGATAGTTTCTGCCGTTCGAAGAATATTTTAATACCTGACCAGCATGGATTCCGAACTGAGCATTCAACGCAATCCCAACTTTTGCGTGTTGTCGAAACTATCCATAAGAACGCTACCAACAGACAGTATACTACCATAGTATTTTTCGACGTGGCTAAGGCCTTTGATAAAACTTATCTGCCTGGGCTTATTTCCAAGCTGGTGCGACTTGGCATTTCGACCCAACTTTTGACCATCATCAACTCGTACCTCACTAATCGCTCTTTCTACGTACGAGTTGATAAAACTCTCTCTTCAATCAGACCAATCAAGGCCGGAGTTCCTCAGGGAGGAAACCTCAGCCCACTGCTTTTCAACTTATACATCAACGATATCCCAAGCACACCTAATGTTAAGCTGGCCATCTTTGCAGATGACACAGCGCTGATTGCTAGTAGCCATGCACCACAATACTCTATTAACACACTTCAGACCTATATTAAGAATAGCCTTGAGCACTGGCTCATAACCTGGAGAATCAAAATTAACGCGACCAAAAGTGCAGTTGTCATTTTTAAGCCCAACCACCGAGGACTCAACGGAAACTTCATGCTCAACATCTTTAATGAATCTATCCCATTTGCACATTCAGCCAAGTATCTGGGCGTCACCTTGGACGCACACTTAACTTACAAAGAGCATATTACAAAAAAGATCGAATCTACTGGAAAAACTTATAGAGCTCTTCTGCCCGTCCTCGGTAGGAAGTCACATCTCTCTCTTGAAAACAAGTTGATTGTTTACAAACAGATCATTGTACCGAGCCTTTTGTATGCCTGTCCAGTATGGGGGTCGGCAGCAAAAGGCCACATAGGGAGATTGCAAGTATTCCAAAATAAAATCTTGCGATGCATTGTTAATGCTCCTAGATATGTCCAGAACGAAGTGATACACCATGACCTTAAAATTTCTGGCATTTCAGAGTATATTGGGCTATCCAC
Organism: Amaurobius ferox; assembly: GCA_951213105.1. Taxonomy (NCBI): domain Eukaryota; kingdom Metazoa; phylum Arthropoda; class Arachnida; order Araneae; family Amaurobiidae; genus Amaurobius; species Amaurobius ferox. Next base: position 123,016,681 of record OX578152.1, read on the forward strand.
TCAAAATTTCTACAAGAAAAACTCCAGTAGACTCTGTATGAGAGACGTTGACCAGGTCTATGACCCGATCGCGCCTTCCTATCTCAGGAAGCGCAGGCCTCGGCACCTTCTGTTTGGCTCTAATGAGACCAAATGGAAAAAGTGTCGTTACCTAGTCCCTCAAACGGGTGTTTCCTAGTTTTTCAAATACTCTTGCGGATCGAAGATAGATGGCGCCACTCCGATTCAAGGACTTGGCGTTTTTTCGACTCTTCCTTCACGGCCTAGTCACGGGCAGTGTTCCCAGATCTAGGGAATTTTCCCTAGATCTAGGGAAATTCAGAGATTTCTAGGGATCTAGGGAAGAAGCAACCAAATCTAGGGAAATTTTCAGAGATTTTTAATTTGTCATATTTACTACTACGTTTACAATTTTCAGTTAAAAAAACTTCTCAATTTCACATATTTTTGAAATTCTTAGAAAAAAAAAAGATTAAATTTTTACTTTTTCGGAGATTTTGAAACTAACTGTTTAGTTAACTGTAACCTCAATAAAAGGGCTTATTTTGAATATTTTCACGAACTGTTGTCTGCTACGATAATTCCGATTTACAATCTTTTCTTTAGTCGTTTTCCTAGGATATAGGGGTTTAAAACCCTTTAGAAGATAAGTAAAAATAACAGATTCCTACCTTATTTTTTTTCCAAATGTATGCGGTTATCAGAAAAATCTGAGGGTGTTGGAAGATAGGAAAATATACTTTCCCTGGGGTCAAAATTGTTTGCAGAAATTTTCTGGAAACCTAAATAGTCAGTACCAGACTGTTCAGAGCGGAGACATGATTTATTGATAAAAGATATCATTTATTTTTTCAAGTTTTGCTACATAGTTTTATATTAGTTTAAATTCAAATTGTTAGTTTGTCATTGTTATAATTAAGTAGTTTGTTAATTTGTTATTGCTTTAGTTTTATTATTGTTATAGTTAAAAATATATATAAAAAATTTGAAGTTCATTCCCGAGCCTAGTCGGATAATTTTTTGATAAATGGAACCCACCTCAGGAAAAAAAAATCGTAGCTCATGGAAGCAAGAGATGGCAGTCTAAAAGCAGCAAAGGCAATGGATGTTTTTACTACTAATCCTGAGATTTCCATGAAAAAGTAGGGAAATATGAAATAATCAAACATGGATTATTCAAAAAACATAATACTAATGCCATCACTCCAAGGTATATAAATTAGTTTGTGCCTGCACATATACAAAGCATTTCATTTTGTTTTCTAAAATTTTTATTTACAAGAAAAATTGCAATTTGTCGTTTCACCAAATAAAAATAATATATTGAGATTATTTTTAACCTGGGAATGAGGTTATTTGGCTAATAAATAAACTTGTCTGTTCGAAACTTGCAGTAAGAGTACGGAATTTCCGAAAATTACTGTGATTACGTCATGCATAGCATCCAATCAGATCGTTGCTTTAAACATTATGACGTCACATATCACGTGACCAAGAAATCTAGGGAAATCTGGGGAATTTTTTTCCCGAATCTAGGGAAAAGGCTTGAAAAGAATCTGGGAACACTGGTCACGGGCCAATAGTACGGCTTGCTTTTGCCACCGCGTCGCATGCTAACGACATCTTGTCCACGTTCCATTATATATTGATCTAATACTTCAAAGTATTTCTTAAAATTGTATATCAGTTAAATTCATTTAGAAACTGTATTTATAGCACATTAAAATGTGCTAGTGTCTGCATACCATCAAGCAGACCTTAGTGTGTCCCTGAAAAGGGCCTTTTCTTTTCACAACGAGCAAGGAAATCTTCATACTTTATACTGCAAACTGTAAAATAGTAAAATTAATTATATATCCAATTTAATTATTTAATTTCATCAAATATTTATTTACCTAGAGAAAGTTTATTCTACTTTAATGTGTAAATTGCAACTGCAATATCTTCTTAACTTAAACTTAACTCTTAACTTTGCCAACCTTATTGATTGGCTCCTGCCCTGCCCCGCCCCTTCCTTTCCAGTACCTACTTGCGGTTCAGCCTCCCAAGACAAGGATTTTCATCGTCCTCCAGCAACCAGCCAACCACAGCACAGCACCCTCTACACTGAGACGAGTGCCAACGACGATCGCAATTGCTATACAAACTTTACAAAATGGACATTGCTATATTTTCGATGTGGGGTTACGCGTCTGAGACGCAGGCACCTCGGAAGCTAAACGTCTTGGCTTGGCTATAAGAATAACTTATTTCTCAGTCCATAACGCTTGGCGACGAATTTAGCGGAATGTCGCCAACTTGGCGACATTTTTAAATGTTGCTAAATTAACGAAAATCTCGCCAAATGGATAAAAATGACGCTAAATCAATAAAAATGACGACTCATTGATGAAAATTCAGTATCTTGGGAAGAATATAAGTATCTACTATAAGAATCTATTTTTTTACTGTAAAAGTAGTCAATTCATCGCATTATATAAGGAAAGTCATGTGCTACCCACATCATATATATTTTTTTTATATGAGCATTGCACGGAATAATGCGTCTATTTTATCTTGCGCTAAAAATACCATTTTAAATAGGTAAAGAGGTAACATAAGATGTTCATTTTACGCAGGTGTTCACCTGCTTAAATAAATCCTTTTAATTCCTTTACGACCCTTTTAATTCCTTTACGATATCTTGCTAAATTGCGCTTAAGCAAATGAGAAAGTAGCAGGTAAACGGGTGCGCAAAATGACCCGTTCAAAACCGTCTTCTCGGCGCAAAATAAAAGTATACCTATTATTCCCTGCTGTTCTCATATAAAAGAGTAAAATCACACATTTATATAAAGTTACCTTTTTAAGTGTGTCACTGTAAATTGACCTGTTTAAAAGTGTCATTCTAGTGTCAGTAAACTCAGTTTTTCTGTGTGTTTTTGACCCATATTTTCGTTTAGTATATACGGGTTCCGATTTCGTATAAGGTGCTTCGTAGGAAAAAGAAACAAAAGATGGATTTCGAATGCGCTGGAGTTGCAGGAAGGTGTAGGAAGCTGTTGGAGGCCTGCGAATCTCCGGGGGGGGGGGGGGGGGGGAGGAGAGGAAATCTTTCTTTTTTTTATTCAATCCAGACCGTCTGACCTACTAGAAGGTGTAAAGTACCTACTACAGCCAATTTAGACCGAAACCCTGTGGTGGCGTGGCAGGTTCTTTTTTCCCAAATCGTACGAAAATCTGCCAAAATCTAGTCAGCAGCAAAGTGCCCCCACAGGGGATTTATCTATCCAATTTTGTGAAATTGGGTCCATCAGCTTTGTAGCTAGAGTGGATAAATACACTACGTGACAGGGAGACAAGGGGTGCCACACTGCGAGACAAGGGGTGCCATCGCCTACGATAGCAAGACACTTCTAATCCGTATTGAGGGCACTATGACGGCCCAACGATACGTGGATGGCGTGCTGCGGTCGGTGACTCTACCCTTCCTTCAGGGGTGCCCAATGCCATTTACCAGCAGGATGACGCCCGACCACACACGGCATGCATCAGCCAATATGCCCTGCAAGGTAACCAGGTGCTTTCCTGGTCACCAGTCTCCCCTGATCTCTCACCAATCAAACACGTATGGGACGTCGTGTTTAGAAGACGAACTCTGGCAGATGGTTGACAGGGAATCGGCAACCATACCTCAGGACACCATTCGCACGCTCATTAACTCTGTACCTAGACGTGTTGCTGCCTGTATCGCTGCCCGCGATGGTCCTACAACCTACTGATCAGATGGTGTTATCGCTCAGTGTATAAGTGTAGCATGTTACAATAAACGTCATTTATTGTTCGTTGCTGTCTCTCTCTGTTTGCCGATTTTTATCACTTTTCTCCCACTCCTTCTTGATGTCTCATTTTCACTGTCATGTAGTGTACATTGCACAGACAGATCCACACACATAGACATCTCGCTAAAAATAGTTTTTTTCGGGTTCTAGAGGTCCCAAAATGTGTAGATCCGTCGGAAATTCGAGTTGTGATTTTCGACACGATTTCCATATACATTACCATGCATTGTAGGGAAAGTAAAATGCTTAAACAACAGGTTAAAAAATGGGTATAATTTGTTAGATATTGAATTTATTTTTGAAACGTAACATTTTGCTACCGTTGCTTCTATTTGTAGCCGAAAAAGAAAGCGAGGAAAAGGGAGGAGGCGGAGGAAGAAGCAAGGCCGCTTCGGAGTCCAGTGCGCCAAACCATCGTGAGGGAAGTCGGCATGCCGTGGATGACCTGGGCATCCTTCAGCAGAGGATTGCCTCAGAAATGTAGGTAGACAATTTTTAATTTTTATAAATTGGTGTACAACGTAAAATGCAGCGCAGATCAAGATAAATGAACGCATGTCCGTTTCGGAAATCCATTGAATTTTCTTTTTTAGTGCAACAAAAATTTCGTTTTGATGTGAATACTATGGCTGGGGGTTGCTCTGGCGGAAAAACAGCACGTTACGAACAATGTAAACACTTTGGACGCTTATATCCTCCAGACCTCATAGATAAAAATGTAAATAATTTTTCTTGTTTTGTTGGAAATAGAGTTCAGATAAGGAATATATAAAAAATTATTTTAATACTTTGAACATTTATATATATATATATTAATTCAAAATGTTTATTCATCACACTGGATCAATTACCTAGATGTTAAATTAAAAATTCAAAATGAAGATAGATTAAAAATTAAAATTTATGACAAAACAGAATCATATAATTTCAAAGTAACCAAACTTCAACATTATTCATCCAATTTTTCAAAATCAGTATTTAAAAATATCATTAATAATCAGTTACTAAGAATAAAACAGTTAAGTACACCATGTTACTACAAAGAACGTATCATTAAATTAATAAACACCACCATCCAAAATAAATACCAGCCAAACCTTATTTTTTCCTTTATTAAAACACAGTTTAAATTTAAATTCGAAACCTTGCTCTAATTACAGCAACATGTTGACAGATCAATATCAACCACTTTTGAATAATCAAAATATTTTAAACAAATTATCATCAAAGAGACCACAAAGAATCCAAAAAAATTCACAAGTATAAATTCAATATCAGAATAGCTATCAATTTTTTGATTAATAATAAGTAAATAATAAATAAATAATAAAATTTTATAATCTCCCATGTTTCACATCCAACAGTTACGCACTCAGTCTGTAACCTTAACTGTAAACTGTTGTGAGTAGGCTGAAAGCTCAGTCAGTCTCATTTAAACTCTGAGGTATACAGAACATGTGGTAACTCAATTTATGTTATTTTATTCTTATTCTTTTTCATCTTTTAAACATTGCATTGTATTCTCATTTAAATATTACAAGGCATCAAGCTGGTATATTTGATTACATTGTTTGATTATTTCTGTATTTATATCTGATCCATTATCTACTTTCTTCTACGTCGGGCTATGTGCAAAATTTCTGTAATACAATTTACAGTTTTACATACAGAAACGTAGAAGTTTCAGCATTACCCAACCAGGTATGGCCCTTGATAACGTACATAGTTTCGGAAATGCTTTTCACTTTTTTCAAATATATTCATTTTCAAAAAATTTATGAGAGCCAGAAAGTGCCCAGCTCCATGTGCAAATTTTTCTATTTGAAACTTTTCCTTATATAAACTATTCATGCATTTACGCCAGCATGTTTATACAGGGAACAAAGGGATTAGTACCTTAAGTACCTGTATTACATATCTGATTTATAACAATATAAATTTTAATCTAAGCGTGTAGTTAAGGGATTATACTCATCAATCTTTCAAAACATGTAATTAATTTTTCAATTGCTTACCTTATATATGAGACAGGGAAAGAGGGGTATTTCATACCTGTTTTATTTATAATGTTCTATTTATAATTTTCTCAAGCTCGTCCTAGAATCAATTTTGATTTCAAATTTTCACTTCAGACCATTTTATTTTCACATATGCTCTACATACCATTTTCAATAAAGGATCAATCTTTGGTATTTATAATATAAGTAAATTAAAATTCTTAACTTTAAAATATGCCTACATAATAAAAAGAAGTATTAAATAGAGAATCATCAATCAAATGGAAAATAAAATGCAAATTTCTAGTCATCAAGCTGAAGATAATCAACAAATATCAATGGAATGGAATCTATAATTGAAAAACAAATAAAATCCAAACATTAAAGCTATACACGTGGATAAGCACTAAACCTAAATAAATGAATTGTTCATTTTGAAAAAACTCTTCTTCAAGTCCAAGTATTTAATCAAAATGAACACAAAATGTGTGTTTCTGATATTAGAGATAGATTATATCTATAAATTCTAATAACTTGGACGACACACATAAAGATGGAAAAATTATAACGGATAAAAGAATACTTGGAAAAAAACTCTACATATGTCGCAACCAATGGAACATAGTATGAAGAGACCAGTGTTGCCAATCGCAAAGGATAAAAGTAGAGATCTGCTGTGGCCAATCGTGAGAAATAAATAACAGTTATGCGAATAGGCAATAAAAGGTGATATTCAACAGTAAGAGCTACATAATAATAGGGAGTATAATATAATAGAAAACAGTGAGGCTAATGTTTAAGGAAATGTAAATACAATATAATGTTAATACAAAAGAATGTTGATGTCTGGCTATTATAAGATACTATGAAGAGATTTCATGAATATTCAGCTAATCCAAACTTTTTAACTATACCATTTATTAAATATGCTGGATATTTATATAATGTGCTGGTAATTTTTAGATTATTAATATGCATAGCATGAAATTTTTTATCTGATAATCTATAAATTCTAAAAAGTTGATTAAGTATAATATTTCTAAACAATTGAATCGAGTTGCAGGAATTAAATGGTAATATTTTATTAATGTTAAAATTAAAATAGTCTTTTTTATCATATAAATTAGTAACTATTCCATTAGTAGGTTCAATAATTAGATTTAAATCCAAAAAATTAATGTTATTACTAATAGTGGCTTCATTAGGAATTGATTCCAAATTGTCTGGGTAGAAATATGTATCTATATAAAAACATAGTTTTCAGTAAATACTAAACAAATCAGATCATCAATATAACTGTAAATTTTATAATCTATTAAAGTAAAAGACTGTTCGTAATGATAAAGGTATAAATTAGCTAATATACTGCTACTTCAACCACCTTGTGCAACTCCTGAGACTTGTAAGTATTATTTATTTCCTTGAAAAATATAATTATTGAAAAGAACAAAGTGAAGAAGTTTAGGAAAATTGATAAAAATTGTTTGAGTAGATTGATTAGTAATATAAGCATTATATAGAGCTAAAATTACAACATATAGATCAGAGATCTTAATATTATTAAAAATATATTTAAAGTCAAAAGTTTGAAATCCAATTAGTTTACCTAGTGATGTTATTTTATTCTTTAATTCTTTACTATTATTTAGAATAAGGTAATTATTGCTAGAATAACGTACATTTATTAGATTTAAATAATTTAGTTGTAATTTACTCGCAGTAGTACAGTAAGTATTATGACCACTAGTTACTGTTCTAAATTCAATAGGATTTTTTATGAAATTTAGGAATAAGCACTATATATGGAAATTTAAGAAATTTATAATTAATATGTAAATCACTATACATATTGATAATTTTCAGTTTGATACTATTAATGGAATGTAAATCTAGTTTAAATAGACTATTATTCTTTAAATAATCTAACAGAAATTGTATATAGAATTTTTTAAAGGTAAAAGCATAATTTTTAGAGGCTTTATCAACAGAGGTAACAACAAAAGATCTTTGTAAATCATTTATGGAGTGTTTTATATTATCAATATTATATATAGATCTAGACAATTTAATACTACAAATAGTATTTTTAATAAATTTTAATAAAGTAAATTTCCACATATTAAATGCCTCTAAAGGCAGAGCATATTTAGAAGCTAATTTATAAATATATTTATCAAGGTCAAGATTTATTGACTTTAAAACTTTAAAAGAATTATTACACACACACACACACACACACATACACAAGTTACCTTACACCTTTCTGGTAGGTCGGACGGTCTGGGTCTAAGTAACAACAACAACACACACACACACACACACATGCATATATATATATATATATATATATATATATATATAATATTAGAAAAGTAGCTCTCCAAGAGAGTGTTAAAAAAGTTCTTATAGTTTTCATGTCATCGTCTTGTCAAATTGAGGAAGATTGAAAATGGTTCCGTTTTTCACCTTTGTAATGCTTATATCTCAAAAACTGACAAACGCCGATGTGGTGTCTGAGCGATCAAGGCAAGCGTTTCCTCGTGCTCGGGGTTGTGGGTTCGAGTCCCACCTGTGGGCATGGATATTTTGTTGTTGGGTGCAGTGTGTTCCGCTTCCACTGGTGCGACGGGGTAACGTCATGTGACGGCTAAAAGATTCACGATTCTGGCCGATGTATAGGCGAATGATGGGATGTATCAACTACCCGGCCATTTATATTATAATAAATAAACTGAACGAGCTAACTTTAAATAATACTCAACAATTTGTAGCTCTTTGAAAACTCTATAAATGCTTGGATTTTGAATCGAGCTCTATTATTTCGAAAAGAACTTAAAATAATATCTATGCGAATGAGTTTTTTATTTTTATTATTTTCATAATTTCACTTGAAATATCTTCGAAACTATAGATATAAATAGCAAGCGATAAAATATGTATGAAGAAATTTGATTTTTTAAATCCATATTTATTTTTTTTATAGAAAGCTCTTATAGTTTACGAGTTAAGTTAAAGAAGTATAAGAAAATTTACGTTTCCCAAGTCTGTTACGCTTATATCTCAAGATCTAAAAATGATAGTTATAAATAATAAGTAAGAATCTGTAGCTCTTAGAAAGCACTATAAGTGTATATAATCAGATTTTGGATAGAGTTATATTCTTTTCAATATTACAAAAGTGATATTTTATTTTACAAAATGCTATTCACGCAAAACCCCAATTTCACCACCCGGAAAGCTTTAACTAAAACGTGTGTGTCTTTTTAGGAAGTGTGAACATCTCAAAAAGGTATATATATATATATATATATATATATATATATATATATATATATAATAGTTTGAAAATCCAATGATAGAATAGAGAGGAGTTGTAACTCAAACCCCACATTAAAAAATGCCTAACAAATAAAAAGTATCAAACAGAGAATCATCAAACAAATGGAAAATAAAATGCAAACCTCTAGTCATCAAACTGAAGACAAACATCAATAGAAAGGAATCGATAATATAAAATAAAATAAAATCCAAGCGTTAACACTTAACACGTGGACAAGAATGAATTGTTCATTTCGATAAATCTCTTCGTCAAGTGCAAGTATTTTATAAAAATGAACACAAAATGCATGTTTCTGATATCAGTGATAGATTATATCTATAAACACTTATAACTTGGACGACATGCATAAAGATTGAAAAACAATAGGAAACAAGAATACCTGAAAAACACTGCATATGTCTGACCCATTAGAGCCTTGAATAAAGAGACCAATGTTGCCAATCGCAAAAAAATAAAAAGTTGAGAACTGCTGTTTCCAATCATGAGAAATGAATAACAGTAATGCGAAAAGACAATAAAAGGTGATATTCAACAGTAAGAGCTACAAAATAATAGGGCAGATGATAATAGAAAACATAGAGCCTAAAATATAAGGGGATATAAATACATGGTAATGCTTATTCAAGAGAAAGTGGATGTCTGGCTAATATAAGATACTAAGGAGAGAATTTAAGTATATTCAATCATTCCAAACTTTTTAACTATACCATGTACTAAATATGCTGGATATTTATATAATTTGCTAGTAATTTTTAGCTTGTTAATATGCATTGCATAAAATTTTTTATCTGATAATCTATAAATTCTGAAAAGCTGATTAAGTATAATATTTCTAAACAATTGAATCGAGTTACAGGAATTAAAAGGTAATATTTTACTAATATTAAAATTAAAATAGTCTTTTTTTATCATATAAATTAGTAACTATCCTATAGTAGGTTCAATAAGATTTAAGTCCAAAAAATTAATGTTATTACTAATAGTGGCTTCATTAGGAATTAGTTCCAAATTATCCAGATAGAGAAATCTATATCTATGACACAGTTGTCTATAAAGAACAAACAAATCAGATCATCTCAACATATCTGTAAATTTTATAATCTGTGGAAGTAAAAGATTTTTCATAGTGATAAAGGTATAAATTAGCTAATATGCTGCTACTACAGCCACCTTGTGGAACCCATGAGACTTGTAAGTATAATTTATTACCTTATATAGTTATTGAAAAGAACAAAGTGAAAAAGTTTAGGAAATTGGTAAATATAGTATGAGTAGTATAAGCATTATATAGAGCTAAAATTGCTACATTTTTAATAAAAAGATCTTTAAAATCAAAAGTTTGAAATCCAATGAGTTTACCTAGTGATGTTAATTTATTCTTAATCTCTTTACTGTTATTTAGAATAAAGTAGTTATTGCTAGAAAAACGTAAACTATCATTTATTTCATTTAAATAATTTAGTAGGAATTTACTCGCAGTAGTAGAGTAAGTATTATGACCACTCGTTACTGTTCTAAATTTAATAGGATTTTTATGAAATTTAGATATAAGCACTATATATGGAAATTTATAAGAAATTTATAATTAATATTTAAATCACTATACATATTGATAATTTTCAGTTTGATACTATTAATGGAGTGGGAATCAAGTTTAAATAGATCTATTGTTATTTAAATAATCTAACAGAGATATATATTAGAAATCTGTTTTCTCCTTAAACAGATTTCCTGTAGAATTTTGATTTAAGTCACGCTATTTGAGCGAAAAACTGAAAAAGAAAAAACTGATAAATACGATATTTGAGAGATTTTGAATAGTCATTGCGATTGTTTAAAATTTGATAAGTGAAAAATTTGATAATTGAAAAAACAAAATGTACTGTACATGGAGTTAAAAAATAGGAGATAAAATGCCGTAACTCTTTGAAAATTATACGAGTATCTAGGTGTCGCTCGTGCCAGTAAAGGAGTAGCTAATGTTAGTTGACACAACAGAAAGACGTAGTATTTAGTATATGTATTTTTGATTATTTCTAAATAAAGAGTTCCCCCATGATGAGTATAATGAACCTATATTTTTTCATAGTTGTAAGATAGAGTGCAGAATTTAGGGAGATAAAAATAAATTAAAAGGTAAAATCATTTTTAATACGTAGGAATATTCAGTATTGTTTCAGTTCTACTTTGCATTGCGCTCATCATTTATTTTTACAAAATGGACAGTTTTAATAAATATTTTAGACCTTTCGCCATAGAAATGCATACAATGCAGAGCTACTTATCTCACCCTAGAGCCACCTGAATCATTGCCTCAAACAATAGGGGTGTTTTCTTAATATGAAGTTTTAACTCCTTACTTTTACCTCTTTGTGTATCTTTGACGCATTGATACAAAAAATTAGCTGAGGCAGGAAAAAGAAAAATATTAGCGTCTTGTCTCATCTTGCCTACTTATAAAAAAATTCGAAAATTCACGTGAAAAAGCCACTCTGTAACGCGTATAACAGATGTCTGTCAAAGTCTTCAACATTGTACGTTACATTTCTGAACAGAACTTGACGGGTGCTCTGCCCCGCATCTTAATTTCCTCAGAAACAGCATTGTCTATTTATTTTCAATGTTCTAAAATTGCTTAAAGAACTTCATTTCTTCATGTTTGTTTAAAAGTAATGTGTTTTAAAAAATTCTAGCGGAACCCTCTACCGCTCAGCCTCCACGCCTGCCGTTTTAGCCACCGTTGAACAAAAACAGACCACGGATCTGCCTCCATGGGAAGAAACAGAACACAGGTAAGACTCGATTTCAATCTTTTAAGAAGTGGATTATTAAGCAGTGGCGTACACTGTCAGAAATAGGCAGCCAGCTGTACTGTAGGATGAAAAAAAATTCAAAAAGTAAAAAGTTTTCTTGTCATAAAAATAATTTCAACAGGAAAGTTTCTTTCGGTCTCCATGACTTCCATCACATTTTGTACAGTATATTTTTATACCGAGTTTCATCACATTTTTGTAAAGTCATTTTGTACAGTCACAGTTTTTGTACAGTCATTTTGTGCAGTCATAATTTGTACAGTACATTTTGTACAATCACAGTTTTTGTATTGTCGTTTTGTACAGTCACGGTTTTTTGTGCAGCACATTTTTGTACAGACTTCCATCCCATTTTTGTACTTTCATCTCATATTTGGCAGCGATCGAATTGAAGAAGAAAATTTCGCGTGGCAGCACATGACGTTCCTTATACAATGCGATGAATTTATTTCTTTCACAGTGAAACAATGGTGCACAAAATCCATAGCACACGCTTTTTATTATTGAATTAATACCAAGCAAATTTAAGTTGTGCATATCTGGCAACTTGTGAGTCCAAAAAGAGTTATTCATACTGTGTATATATGTGTAAAATATTCATTAAATGTAATTGGCATTTAATAACTATCCCGTGAAAAAAAAAAAAAAACTATTGACGAATTTCTTGGCGTTAAAATGCAATTACAAAGAGTAACTTCTCTCTTGGCTGGAACGAACTGGATTTACGAGAATAATATTAACATTTTTTTTTTTTTTTTGCATAATTCTGCGCATGGAAAGTGAACCTCCTTTTAGGATGACACTTACTACTTTTTTTTAAATTTTATGTATTTTTAATGTATTTCAAAAACGTTTAATATCTCGAGAATGATTCAGGTTAACGTTTTAAAGTTTGTGTCATTCGTTTTCTAATGAGAAATTACATGAGAAATGATTATTTATGTAACAGTATTGAAGGAATTGGCGGAGCTACGGACCCGCAGCCCTCGTGACTTCGGGGGGATGGGCGCAAGAGGTTTGAAATGATTTGGGGAATGATTAGAATGATTTGGGGAATGATTGGAATGACTTGGGGAATGATTGGAATGATTTGGGGAATGATTGGAATGATTTGGGGAATGATTGGAATGATTTGGGGAATAATTGGAATGCTTTGGGAAATGATTGGAATGCTTTGGGGTTCGAAAGCCATGTTATGAGGGCTTGTAGGGGGGAGCTAGAAAAAACAGGAAAAAGATGAAAATAATAATTTTACTTTATCACATTAAGGGCGGGGTACGTAGTACAGTGCAACCTCAGTAATCCGGCACTATTAAAAAACATCTAGCGTCGGATTACTGCATTTGTCGAATTATTAGATAGCAAGTGAATAACTTATTTAATACGTAAAATTATCATAATATGTATGTAATTAAAAATACTTTAGTGTGTTTAAAAGCGATGGTGTATTGCCTCCCCCCCCCCCTCCTGATACCACTACTTCCTTCAGACGCGTCCGTTTCATTTAAGAGCCTATGGGACTTGCTTTTGCCATGAATATGAACAAAGCACTACATGGCAGTCTCTGACGGTAGTTCGGATTAATGTAGAAAAATCCCTGTTTCTCTCATGGACGATGGTATATGTAGCTCGCTTTCAAAGTAAGCTTTCCTACAAAACAATTTTTTCTCTTATCTAAAAATAGTACAACAAACAAGGCCTTATCAAGCCAAAGTGGGACCTAGAGCCTGGTGTTAATTCGGGGCCCATATCCTCACGGTATATCAAACACATGCAAAACATCAACACATAACACATTTGGGGGTTCAGGATCGTAACCTCGGGGGTCCTTTTGCACATTCAGAAAACTTCCAAACTTTTTACCTTAAAGTAATAATTGTATAATATTTAAAACTATTAACATGTTTTATAATTTAAAATAACAACTAACAATAGCAGTTTTAAATTAATTAAAACATTAATTCTGCTTACATTTTTTTATCGTATACACAATTGAGGGACCCCTTAAAATTGGGAGAGCCTCAAAAGCCCATGCTTTAATCAGGCTCCGACAATAACAAAATAGTTGTTCATCCTCAAGTATTATAATAACATTGCATTATAACACATTATAATATGCTTAAATAATCATCCAATTGTATTTAAATGTAATATAGAGTCATTCCTGCGAATTTTAATTTACCATTTTTATTTTTGCTTAGTATTCAATCCCTACCATATTATTATACACAATTATAATACCGTATTAATCATACGCAGTTATCTGAAATTATTTGTATCTGCCTATAGAAACTACATTTTTATTCTGAATTTAAAACTTGTTATTTGTATTCCTGTTAAGTAAAGTATTTCTATGCGATGGAAATATATAGAATATTGAAATAGAGATAGAAATGTTGAAATGTAGAATGAAGTTCCTCCCCTTTTATTTTAGCGGACTTTTCTCGAGTCGCCATTCGCTGGCGTCGTCCAGGGGCTCGGAGAGGCGGTCCAGTCACCGGCACAGAAGGTCCGGATCTCTGGACAGCACCGACTCCAGAAGGAGAAGGTAAGAACGAGGAGCAACTCTTTGTTAAAAACATCAACCTCTTGCTTACGGGTGGGACAGCGTCCATCCCAAACGAAGAACCTCTCAAAGACAGGTATTTGACATACCCTATCCCAAACAGTTCGATCCCCCTTTGTAGGCATTGGCGTCCATGGAAATCGCCGACAGAAACATTGCGCCTGCTGTAGCAGGTGCAATGTTTCTGTCAGCGATTTCTATCAATGTTTCTGCGATTTCCATGGACGCTAATGCCTGCAAAGGGGGTCGAACTGTTTGGGATAGGGTATGTCAAATACCAGTCTTTTTGGGAGGTTCTTCGTTTGGGATGGACGCTTTCCCACCCTTAAGCAAATGTTAAATGTGTAAAATAATGTTAATTAAAACTTTTTTTAGTCGAGTTTTGCTCATTTCAACGTCCAGCAGGTGCAATGTTTCTGTCGGCGATTTCCATGGACGTCAATGCCTGCAAAAGGGGATCGGACTGTTTGGGATAGGGTATGTCAAATACCTGTCTTTGAGAGGTTCTTCGTTTGGGATGGACGCTTTCCCACCCTTAAGCAAATGTTAAATGTGTAAAATAATGTTATATTAAAACTTTTTTTAGTCGAGTTTTGCTCATTTCAACGTCCAGCAGGTGCAATGTTTCTGTCGGCGATTTCCATGGACGTCAATGCCTGCAAAGGGGGATCGAACTGTTTGGGATAGGGTATGTTAAATACCTGTCTTTGAGAGGTTCTTCGTTTGGGATGGACGCTTTCCCACCCTTAAGCAAATGTTAAATGTCTAAAATAATGTTATATTAAAACTTTTTTTAGTCGAGTTTTGCTCATTTCAACGTCCAGCAGGTGCAATGTTTCTGTCGGCGATTTCCATGGACGTCAATGCCTGCAAAGGGGGACCGAACTGTTTGAGATAGGGTATGTCAAATACCTGTCTTTGAGAGGTTCTTCGTTTGGGATGGACGCTGTCTCACCCATAAGCAAAAGATTAATGAGTGATTTTCTCAACATGTTGGCTGTTACTAGTTGCACATATAAAAATTTCATCCTCAAATTTTGGTTATGTTGTTATTTTTTACATATAGAAGAGCAAAGTATTCAGATGAGTGTCCAGCGAGGAAAAAGCATTTAAAAGAAAATTTTAATGGCAATTTTAAATACAAAATATAGGGGGGAAATGTAATGACCGTCCCTTGTCATTAATGGTTTGAAAAATATAGAAGAAATTATTGAAAAGTTTCTTATTTAGTAATCATGAAAGAATACATGAAGATAGTAAAAAGAAAAGTGGTAATTACATAAAAAGTTGGGGACAGGTATAGACAAATGCATAAATTGAAAAAGACTGTTTATTTAATAAATATAAAAAATAAATAATAAAATAGACATTCAAACTATATTAAAATATATATACTCTTAGCTCTCCAAAAATTCTACAGTGCAGAAACCTTGTCTTGAAGTTGCGAAATGTGTGTTGGGGACAGGGGACGGTATAGTGATATTTCATTATATTTTTAAAGTTTTAAAACTAAAATACATTGGAATATGTGCGCTTTAAATATTATTTTACTCCTTATAAACAACTTAAATAAAAAAGACCATTAACTCATAAAAATATATATTTTGATGAAAGATATAGTTCTGGGATGTACAGGTTAAAGAATTGAAAACATCACTCTAATACTGTATAAGAATAGCTCTTTCCTTCGTCATGATTCGCGCCAGACTATTAAATAGGCTCTGAACCTCTATAATTTAAACTATCGTCCTTTAAACTACATTTTCATCTATCTCAACTTCTATTAATCCGATTGCCAAGGAGTTTTTATTGACATCCATAGATCTCCTTTTGCCACCTTTTTAACTGACCTTTCTCGTGCACTTAAATTTTGTACTCATAAATTTTTATCTCTAATTTCGGCTAATTATTTTTTTCTTTCCGAATCTCCGCGCAAAGGGAGGAAACGTGTTTATGGGCTTATTTCAGGCAGGCTGAGCCGCCCCCCCCCCCCCCCCCGATAAAAATATTCAAATTTTAGCAGTGTTATGAAATTTCATACAACATGCCATCCAAAGTTTACACGAAAAATTGCCTTTTCAGCATTTTTTTTTGTAAATTACCTTGTTTTGTATGGTACAGAAATAAGAATTTTTAATAGCTGAATTTCTGGTTATATGGATGATCATAAATTTATGTAAATATTTAATTTTAAAATATTTAATAAAGTTTCAAAGATTAAAGTTTCACAGTTAGACATATTATAAAGTTATGTGTTATCAACTGATAATGTATTACTCTAGAATGTATAACTCTAGAACTTTGTTATATAGAGTTATGTATTATCGTACACCTGATAAGAAGGTAGAATTAATATTATGCGAGATACTGTATTTAGTTATAATTAAAATGCTTTTTAATACAACGATTTATTTAAAGACTAAAATTTATTATTTTAGTTCCTTTCCAACCACCCTATTCCTCCCTTCCCCGCCCCCCGCAAAAAGTTCTAGTAAGCCACCACCTTCAGTGCTGTTAAGCCCCCCCCCCCCCCCTTGTCATTCACTCCAGCTCCTCTTGGATTTCATTTTTTCATTTCTGGCTACACCCTGTCGTATTTAGGGTATATAGTGTTTCGAACATGTAAAATATCTTCAGAGTCTCTTCTAAAAAGCAGACGGAGAAAACACCTGTACAGGGAAACTGTTCCATGACGTGAATCTAGGATTGCTATATGCTAGAGTTCGGATGGGTTTTTTTCAGATTTGGTCTAATTTATCGTCAATTCTCATCTATCGTCAATTTTATTTAAATCTATCGTCAATTTGGCAATAAATCGCCAACATTTGGAGGTCCCTCAAAATTGCCTCAAAATTTGGGGGACCCAGGAGATTGGCCCCGGAGTCCCGTGTGTTCATCAAGCTCTGGTGTAAATAAATAAATAAGGCTGAGCAAAATTAATCTGATTGTAGAGTGTCACATGTACTACATAGGTAACCATATGGGTAAAATTATGTGACTCTGATAAACGACGTGATTCGTTTAATAAACGTTTTTAATAATGAATGGCACAGAGTTTTTTGGAATTTTGAGAAGCTACAGTCGTATTAAAATGCATTAAGTTGTCAAATGACACGAAGATGCATTAAAGATGCAAATTGGATGTAATATCAGAAAAGTGTGTTATTTCCTGCAATTAAACTCTATTTAATGCATCGTGAAATAAAAAATAACAAAATGAATTTGAATCCGTAGAAAAGTCATGCGCTGGCCACATCAGCCGTTTATTTATTGCGGCAGTTTTGGGCGATTATTGGATTGGCCATCAATTGATAAAACGAGGGAAGAGGTTTCTACCGTTTATTCTTGATTTGTGATCTGCATTTCTATTATGTACTAGTTTACACACTTTAATTGATTTAATGATCGATTGATGTAGTTCTCTCCATTTCCGCCAGGCACCGTGCTCGCCGGGGCTTCTCCGACAACGACAGTGACGTGTCACGGTCGTCCAAGGGGTCCAGAAGCGGGAGAAATCACAGGAGACAGAGGTAAAATTAACTGCATTTTTATTCGTGCCATGCATTCGAAGATATATTTTTCTAGGTAAAAAAACACTTTGTGCGAAGGAAGAGGGAGACAAGAGCAACGTAAATAAGCGTTCGAGGATACGCTGGGTTTCTGTCGGCGATTTCACCATTTCTCTTTCGGAATTTGGGTTTGTTGACTCTCTTGCACTGACGAAGAGGACCCATCGTATCCTCGAAACAGCTGTATGCTGCATTATCGTGTCATTTGCGCTTATTTACGCTGCTCTTGTCTTCCTCGTATAGTTTTCTACTTTCTCATACTATGTCTTATGAGCAGTATAGAGAAAGTATTGGTTCGCGGAAATTCGAGATTTTGGTACCAAAATATGTTTTAGGACCTTCTGAATACGTTTTGACTATTTTTGGCGTGATGTCCGTCTGCAAGTATGTCTATGGCCGATTTCTTGTGCACATAGCTGTCAAATTATTAAGGGATTTCCACGAAACTTTATATTTAGCTTTGTTATCAAAAAATCTAAAACTAGATAGAATTTTTTGAAATTCGGGCGAAAATTTTGAAATTTAGAATTATTATGATTGTTCCTTTGCATCGCCACCCTTAAATTGGAATATTTTTTTAATAATATTCTATTTTTCCGTTGACCTAGAAGTCGAGACAAATCGAATGAGACCCAAAACCGAGATTTTTGCTTAAGTGGAAGTGCTTCATTGTTTTGAAAAATGGTTTTAGGTATTTAGATTACTTCGTCGCACCCTCACCCCTAACTCGAATGTTCGAAATGGGTCTCTTGGTCACGAAGCTGAGACCGATCCAATGACACTAAAATCGAGATTCTAACTATCGTGGATATGCTCGGTCATTTTGATATGCCATCCAATCCGGCAGTCAGTTCGGAGCATATTGTATACGTCAGGGGGTTCTTAAGATTTTCATGAATGCATACCACCCAAATCGCAGTCTTTTGTTTTAGATTTTAATGAGTTTTGCTTGCCATTTTGGAAAATAAGCAGATTCTGTTTTCCCAAATCGTACCCAAATCTAAGCAGCACCAGGGTAACCTACAAATGATTTATTTACCAAATTTTGCGAAATTTGGTAAATAATATTTTTATAGCTAAAGTGGATACATGCGATTTTTTTTTTGGGGGGGGGGGGGGGAGGGGGGGGATATAAAAAAAAGGCAGGTTTTTTTTTTATCCTGAATCGTATCAAAATCTAATCAACACCAGAGTCACCCACAAGTGACTTATCTACAAAATTTTATGAAATTGGGTCCATTAGTTTTTGAGTTAGAGTAGATACATTGCACAAACAGACACACACAGACATCATGCTAAAAATAGTTTTTCCGTGTTCAGAGGTCCCGAAACGTGTTGATCCGCCGAAAACTCGAGTTGCGTTTTTCGACATGATTCCAATACTTTCTCTATACATTACCGTGCATTGCAGGGAAAGTAAAGAAAATGTGTTAAGTCATTCATTTTGACTTTCACTATAATCTACGATAATGTATAGAAAAAGTATTGGAATCGTGCCAAAAATCGCAAGTCGAGTTTTCGATGGATACGTTTCGAGCACCTTTGAACACGAAAACGCCATTTTCTGTGTGACGTCTGTGTGTGCACAGTAAATAGAAACATGAAATTTAACATACATAATTTGGCATCACGTCTGATGTTATAATAGCAAAAATTAAGCACACATCCATAACAGAAGGTCTTTATGTTACTTCCTATAAGACGTTTTCTTTTTTTTTTAAATTTTTACGTCTTATAATAAGTAAAATAAATACCTTCTGTTGTGGATGTGTGATTCATTTTTGCTATGAAATTTAACATTTGATGTAAAAAAAAAACCTCATTTCAAACACGAATTTTACCTGAAATACGTTTATCATACGTGATTTTACAAGTGAAAATGGATCATATACGAATCGGCAAGTAAAAAAACGTTTCACGAAACTTTTGTGTTTGAATTTCATTCGTAAATAATTGATTTGTTATGATTCATTGACATTAACTAAAATGGCGATTTACGGTATACTCGAATCAAACGTGTATCAGGTAATTTGCAATTTAATAATTTAGATATCTGTGATTTCAACCGTAAAATGCCCTTAAATGTTTTTAATAGCAGCATTCATGCACTGCTTAAAAAACGAGTTCAATCGTATATGTATGTATATGTATGTTACCGTATGTCTATGTTAGTATACAAGTCAGGATCAAAACGTTCGGAGACTGTGTTGATATCTCCAACTCTCATTGGAGGAGAGGGGAACTATTTTACCGTGGCGTAGAGGCACATGTGACGCGAGATGTGAAAAGGAAGAAGCAGGCCCGTCGTGCAGGGTTTGGTTTTTCCAGACAATGTGTGCCAGTGAACTCTAGTCGTTTGCTTTCGTCGAAAAAGGAAATGGCGTTTGAAGAACAACGTACGAATATCAAATTCTGCCAATGTTTGGGGAAATCGCCGACAGACACATTGCACCTGCTGCAGCAGGTGCAATGTTGTGCATTGTCTGGAAAAACATCTGCTTCTTCGTTTTCACATCTCGCGTCACATGTGCCCCTATGCCACGATAAAATAGTTCCCCTCTCCTCCAATCAGGGTTAGAGATATCAGCACAGTCTCCGAACTTTTTGATCTTACCTTATATAAGTTTTTTCAGGAAAACAGGATTAAAAGTATGTGTGTCTGTTTGTGCAATGTATGCATCCACTCTAACTACCTGAAGAAAATACTTTCCTGTTCCTTTTCTCTTTTTCGTAATTACTTTTGGATGGTAAAATGTTTATACTGTATATTACACAAATTATAACAGCAGTCGCCTTCTCGTGTTCCTCTGTTTGAGAACCGCTGGTTGAGAACTGCTATTTACTGTAAACCAAAATCCAACAGGGAAAACGAGGGGCAAATGCTTTAAAATTTACCCCACTAACAGGGCACCGGATATTTTTAATGAACTACTTTATATATCGCTGCACTGCAGCCACTTTATTATGACAACCGATCTTTTATATTAACCACCATTCCTTTAAGCATTTCTGAACATAATTTTTCATCTTTTTTCCCCAGAAGTCATTCCCGCGGCGGCAGTGGCAGCGACTCCGATTCCCAGCATAAGAGCAGAAGAAGAAAACACAGGTAATAAAAAATTTATGTGATCCCTACTAGTGATGCGATGCGCAGATGAATAATATTCGAATGAAGATGTTAATTTTTATTTTCCTTATATACATAGTAGGAAAGCATTGTGACGGGATCGAAAATTTGAATTCGAGTGGGCGGAATATCGCCAACTTGGCGGATTCTTTTTTTTTAAATGTCTCCAAATTGGCGAAGCTGTTGCCAAATGGATAAAAATGTTATCAAATTGATAAAAGTGACGCCAAATGGGATGCAATATTTTGTAAATTTTTAATTCCGTCATGTGATGGACAAGCCTTTTATTATATAAAAAAAGCTCTTCTAAATATCGCCAAGTCGGCTATATTTAACCCCACGTTGACGGGAATATAGTCAAAATTGCAAAAATGACGCCAAGTTAATGAAAATGATGTCTAATGGATGAATTTAGAATTAAAATATTCAAATATAAGGACTATATTGCTTATTGAGAATGCTATCCATATTGATAATTGTTAATTTAGAGTTACGTAAAATATAAGTTAATTGGGTACGAAATAGTTTTATAGGGTGTCATCCGGGAAAGCGCCAAATATGCAATTTAACATAACAAACACTGTGCCGTGGATTTTTTCATCCGTTTTTCACCGTTAAAGAAGTCAATTCATAGCATTACGTATGGAAAGTCACGTGTTGTCCACATTAGATTTTTTCAGCAGGAAATTGGATCATTAATCTCCGACTGACCAGTCCACACCCTTAATCATTGAGCAATTGCGACAATTATCAGATGAAATATTAAAATAAATAAAACTTTATTATACAAGAAATACAGACATTTAAAGATACCCCCTCCCTTTTTTTTTACAGCCGGCAGGAAAAACACAGAGAAAAACACACAATACACTTAGTCATACATACATAGACACTATACATAAGCATATAGTTGTATATAGTATCACATAGTATGGTTGTCATAGTAGTGCGATTCGCCTTTTCCAAATTAAATAACGAAATGTTAAATGCAATATTGACATGTGAGAAATATTATAATAATTATAATTTTAAATTTTGGAACTCAAACCATCGGTTTTACATAATGAAATATTAGTTTCTAATGATTATAATCGTTTAATATATGAACTATATTGCTTAAGGAATGTTAGCTATATTTCTAACTAGAACGAATTAGGCTATAAATCAGGCCTCTAGTTATGAGTGGTGGTTATTCCACTCCCATTTCGCAGTTTTCTCTATTCTATCCATTGTTTTAGGTCTGCGTTTAGAAAGTTCTCTTTTTGACAAAACAAAATCTCAATATTCCATGAGTGATACGCATCAGGGAACTTCGAAGGAATATGAGCAAAAGGTATAGCTTTAATACCTGTAGGTTTGCCATTTTTTTTTTTCCAAAAATTGAGCGGTAGATTTTGATGTGTGACTTTTGATATTTTTTTTATTTTTTTAACTTTAATTTGCTGTTCAACAAAAACCAGCAATAACAACAAATCCTTTACTGAAACTTTCTTTTGATTCTTGGAACCAAGTTTTTGTGTCTTTTTCTCCTCTTTTGCGATAGTAAATCGATATTTTTTGTTATACAGCCATTTAAATAGATCACAGACGTTTAATAGATTCATCCTTTGTCACACTCTGTTTCCATCTGTTACCGGCTAAATGAGTAGTAGTGTACTAAATAACTTATTTTCAGCACAAAGGTCAATTTCGATGTTTAAGGGGACGGTGGACGTTGAAATGAGCAAAAATCGACTAAAAAAAGTTTTAATATATAACATTATTTTACACATTTAACATTTGCTTACGGGTGGGAAAGCGTCCATCCCTAACGATGAACCTCCAAAGAAAGCAGGTGTTTGACATACCCTATCCCAAACAGTTCGACCCCCTTTGCAGGCATTGGCGTCCATGGAAATCGCTGACAGAAACATTGCACCTGCTGCAGCATGGACGCTGTCCCACCCGTAAGCAAACGGTTGAATGCATTTTTTTCGAAACTGAATTTTCAAAGGTTTTACATTTTTAAAATGCTCCATGCGTCTTAATTTTTGTCTGAGATGCATGAAATTTGGCAAGAAGACACCTGTCATACTTTTTAATGAAACTGGGTATGCATTTTATAATTGAACTTTATTAAAGTAATTAAAAGTGAATAAAAGAACCTAATTAAATGATGAAAATTAAGTTTTAATGCAGAAAAATATTTTTAAAAAATTAACTTTCTATGGGATTTAAAAATGAATACTCAAATTTGTTCATAATGTGTTTTTGAGTGATCATAATGTAAAATGAATCCAAAATGTGAACAAATGGCACGCAAGGAGCATTTTCAAATTTTCGTTAAAAAAATTAAATTAAAAAAAAATTACAAAATTACAGCGAAATTGAAAAAAAACCTTAATGGTATTATATATAGGAATGTTAAGAGGAATATTTATACAAATGTTCACGTTTCTAAGTCAATAAATAAATTTAAAAAATGTCAACGTCCACCGTCCCCTTAATGGGTTTAGTTTCAATTTTTATTAGTCATCATCGTCACTTTACCATGATCTGCTATGGTAAAAATAATGCCATTTTTTCCCTTGCATTTCTATGCATTGTACTACGCAGACAGTTTATGGACGCTCGTGCCCATGATCTATACCTCTATACAAAGTTCCTGAAAATTCGTAAGAAATGTCACTTTCGGCTTCAGTCTCAAACTTTTCGAAACATATGAAAAACCACAATGAAAGGTCCGTAAATTAAAGTTCCATTAACCTCGGCGAAACATTGTGGAGGCTGTCCTTTAACATTGTCCTTTAACCTTGGCAAAGAGGATGTAGCATATCCTCGAAACAGTTGTACGTTGCATCATTGTGTTATTTATGCTTATTTTCATTGCTCTAGCTTTACTTATCCTTCGCACAAAGTGTAGTTTACTTATTATCACTGTAGTTATTTTGGCCCTATCGGATTTCTTTACTGAAGTATGTCCATTCGTTCTGCAGCCGCCACAATGGCAGCAACTACAATCTGGTGGACTCAGAGACGCAGTGGAAGAAGGTGTTGCAGCTGAAAACGGAGCAGAATGCCCCTGTTACCAGGTATTGTACAAACATGCCTGTTACCAGGTATTATACAGTCTCAACCACTCTTCACTACAGAAAATAAAGACTTTTTTTTTTATATCCACTTCATAATCGCCACAAAACTCTATTTTAATTGTAGTATCTAAAAATCAAGGAAAGCAAAAGAAGAAAATAAATAAAAATACAACAATAATCAAATCGTTACTTTTTCACTGATGTGAAAAGTTTTAACTTATGATTCACATTAAAAATTTCCAAATGTATTTAAAAAAAAAATGTCAAGACTCGTATAATTTAGCAATTCTCTGATCCAATTTGTTATTTACGAACTTTAAAATTTCTTTCAGACAATAAAATCATAATGGCTGCCTTTGACCCGCTTTTGGCCCACCACGTGACATTAGTTAATGAGTGGGCCTAATTTTCGAATTTTTTTTTTAAATACGTTCTCGAATTGTTAGCTAAATTAAAAAAACAATCACCCCGTTTTAGGCCAAGTATTAATTTCGGGAAAAGAAGGAGAGCGGAGAGACAAACATGAATTTTCACGTGTTAACAACACAGATATTTTACGGAAACGATAACGATTAAAAAAACCGCAGCGAAATTTCGCAGTTTTGGGGCGTCTACTTGGGCTACGGCAGTTATTCGATAGAAAGTACGCATGCACCCTCTTTCAATTCTATTTCCATCAATGCAACAT